>JAJEJH010000387.1:46031-133979 GCA_026122585.1 Anacardium occidentale | reverse complement strand
AGGGGGCATCTGTGGGATTCAGCCTTCTGACACTAGTCAGGACACTCAGCAGTATTTCAGATTTTTACCATCTGACACCAGTCAGGTTGGGCAGTAGTATCCAGATTCAGCTTTCTAGCCAGTAGCTAGACTGTTCAGCCCACATGGCCAGGATGTCGAATCCCTGTATTCCACCAAGTCTGATTAGCACAGTAGGTACCTTCGGGTACAGAGAGGTATTCAGATGCATGCATCCATGAGATATTTCAATAGCATGGCATGACATATACATCATGACATGATTAATAATGAAATCAGTATATAATGAGAATGAGATTCAGATAACCAGTTTCAAATTCCAGCAAGCGCATAGATGTATGAATAGGGTCGAGGCCCAGGTATATTTGACTATTGTGATTGTTTGTGCTTGCTTGGGTTTTGAGGGAAGTAAGGAGCTCTTACTGGGTGATCTTTATCACTCATCCCCCTCCTTCTTCCATCATTTTCAGGTGGTTCATGCTGTTTTCGAGGAGCGGGTGGTACGAGGCTGATGGAGAGGGCCCACACCGCGATCCCAGTTGTGCAGTTTTCAGTTTTGGACCTGTGTGGTCACTTTGTAAATGTTTTATGTGTCCAAATATACAGAAACAGTATTTGTATATATTATATAGGCCATTAGGCCCATTGTACAGAACAGATATGTATATTTCAGTTGACGTATATTCAGTTTCGCTTCCGCATGTGTAACTCAGAATGTATAGCAAATTTCAGGAAGTTTATTATTATTTTCGTAGGATTCCTGTCGCAGGTACCTAGGTTTTCAGTTTATTAATAAAAGCTCTCCATAGCATTATTCAGCAGCAGGGGTACTCGTGGCGGCGGGTCCTACAATTAACCCTATGTATTGGCATATGCCGGGGTGCTCAGTTAGTAGTTTAGGATTTCTTGATCCAAGGATCAGATACAGTATATAGTGCGAGATGCTCAATTCAGTATGATATTCAGAGGCATCGTGTGACCCAGATAGTTTTTGGCGCATGTTTGTATAGGAAACTCACATAGCTAGGGTGCCGAATCCCTGTATTCATCAGTCTGTGCAACATAGCAGCTATCTTCGAGTACATAGTTTTTAAATCAGTTTTTATATCAGTTTTCAGTTATAGGATCTTAGGATCTAATAGTAGTATTTTAGTAAAAATAACTTTTGAAAAGCTATTTCTCAGTGAACAGGCCAAGGCCTAGACATGATTTTAGCATGTTTTATAGCATGTCATTTTCACATGACATATACAACAACATATCATTTAGAGAATGATAAGACATTAAGAAACAATAACTCAGTAAGAAACAGTATACATCCAGAGTATGAAATAATTGTGTAATGAGACACGAATAACAGAATCAGAATATCAGAATATAAGAACTCACGTGATGATATGTGAACTACAGAAAACAAGTAACAGAACAGTAAAGAGATAAACAGCAACATGAAAAATTAAATATTAGAATGATTACACGTGAGAACCAGTTTGGTTTTCCTCTCATGTATAAGTATTGTTTTAGAGCGTGATGAACGTGGCACTCCTCCGAAGAGGAATGGTTTAGGGTTAGAGATAGGAAACACTTACTGGGTGAATGTATCATTCACTCTCTACTTTTCTTTCTCTTACAGGTCAGTATTTTAGGGGCTGAGAGAAGGAGATGGTTGTAGTCTGGGATTTTGCTTTAGTTTTATAGCATGCTTCGTTTTGCATGCTTTTCCAGTTTTATTTTACATGTGATTGTACATGTTTAATCACACATTTACTTTGTAAATGTCTTTACAATATATGAAATAAAGTTTTTGCGCATGTATATATAGATGTATACATATGCACCACATTTTTTCCGTTGCAACATTTCAGCTCAGCTTTAGGTATTTCTGCTGGGTATTATTGGTGATATTTATTATTTATTAAAATTATATTATTATTAATTTATAGAAAAAAAGGAAACAATAGTATCCAGCAGGAGTGCCTATATTATATGAAAGATAAGTCTTTCAAGTTAAAGAAAGATAACTTTAAAGAGGATAGTTTAAAATCATCTAAGAAAACCTTGAGATTATTTTGAGAGATTTGGTGAGATTTTTGTTGAGAACATATACCATGTACACATATCAAAACTTTGACTAAACAAACACTACTAAGATTGTCCTATATTTGTACCCTTGACATTGTATACAGCCTTATCATTTGTTTACACATTTACTCATCCTTAGCCTGTTAAAGAATAAGTACCAAAGGAGTTTAGATCCAAGTATGTTTCTTGAAGAGACCTTTAATTAATTTAATATGATCAATCTTGTTTTTATTATTTTTATCTTTACTATCTATTTTGATTCTATTCATTTGACATTGTTTATAGATACTTAGGGGTCGTTCAAGAATACATATAACTAGAGGTTATCGACTTACCCAACTTGTACTTCTGCCTACCATAGTAAGTTATCCAATAGTACTTATTGAATACTTAAAAGCTATGATTTTTACTTTTAATGATATCGTTATTATTAGAGCTACATGCTTAGGGTCAATTAACTTTGCCAAAAATAATATATACATTGTATGTTGCTAATATATAAAATGCATTATGGATTATAATGTTACATGTTTTGATCTGGATTTCATGTATTTCATCTGTATGCATTAGGTTAGTATACAAAAGCATATGAGTCAATAGATGAGCACTTATTCTTATAGATAATACTTACTGATTTTATATTGATTGGGGATCAATCATATGGTCTTCTATTTCTAGGGTTCTAAAATATCAAGTTGATAAATGTATCAAATTGATAGTATGGTTTGAATGAGGATTATGAACGTGTTATTGGATTTTAGGTTGAGATGAATATGTAATTGAATTTACATGTTTTATGATTCTTGAATTTTGCTTGGATTTGGGTTGATTTCATTTTCTATTGAATATATGCATGAGTGTTTTAGTGTTATTTGTAGAACACTAGAGGTTGTTCGTAGATGTGCAAAAGTGATGGGTATTTGCCTATTAGCATGCATGTTTGCCTACCATATTGAAGGTGTTCATGAACAGTATTGGAATTCCCAAATTTTATTTTTATATGTTCTTCAATCTAACTTATGTTTTGCAAGCTTTATTCAATTAATTTAATTACTTTTTATTATTTATTTTTATAGGGATGTAATTTAATTTCAATTACCATTTATATGATGTAGTTTACTGCTTTACTATGTGTTTATTTATGATGCATTGTGTGTTTAAATGGGATACCCAATAACTTGCAAATACAATTAAATGAATCACCTTTTAGATTGGGTGACGTAAGTGTCTAACCCATTCTAACATTTGTACCTAACTCTTTAAACTCTTCCATTAGATTTACAAGAATGGTTTGGATCCTTCGTAAGATATCTAAGGATTGTTTATTCTCCTTTATGATGGGCCAAAAAGTTGTACACACGTTTCTCTTGGTCATGTTGGGATGACTAAACAA
Organism: Anacardium occidentale; assembly: GCA_026122585.1. Classification (NCBI taxonomy): domain Eukaryota; kingdom Viridiplantae; phylum Streptophyta; class Magnoliopsida; order Sapindales; family Anacardiaceae; genus Anacardium; species Anacardium occidentale. The sequence continues at coordinate 130,486 of JAJEJH010000387.1, read as the reverse complement.
AAGTAGTAAGTTTGTCCTAACATGATATGGCAAAAACCCATTGTAAGCATGTTTGAGCCTTTTCTCATGTCTTGCTTTGTAATTCTAACTAAATTCAATAGTTTAGCCAAGGTCATCTCTTTCTCACTCAGGTTAAAATTCATAATGAAATTTGCTTACGAAAGAAAAAAGAGAGTTTTACATTAGGTTGATCAAAAGTTCATGATCTCCTAAACTTACCAATTTCTTGATGTAGCCAATCATTTTGACCATATAAAGGTCAACTTGCATACCTTTATATAGCTTGCGAATGAATAAAGCACTTAAGACCTGATATTGTTCAAATCTCTTGTAAGTCCTAAACATTTTATCTAAGTGACAAAGAATGGATTCGGCATCGATCTGTTCATGTTTCTTTTATAGCTTATATGTTATAAAGGTCAACATGAGGTTTTAAACCTCTATAGAGTCATTAAGATACTTTTGGTATGCATCTTATTCCTCTTTGGTGGCATCGAGACTAGACTCAAGAAGTAAAGCCTTTTGATAAAATACAACTTTTTTTTTTCATCTGATTACAATTCAAAGATTTTGATGCATTCAAGAAAATTGGTACTGCTTAGCCTATTTTTTTTATCCAATATCGATCATAACATATTTAATGATGTCATGGTGATTTTGATCTACAAGCACAAACTAAGTTTAACTAATTGATTATCAATATTATGTTTAATCAGGATTTTAATAAATACTCTTACTATTTTTTTTAAGCCAACAACCCTGACTATTGAACATGAGAAGTCTTGGTGTACTTTTTAGTGGATCGAGATCCTATCATTAACTCAAACCTTCACTGTGTTGAAAAAATAAACTAACCCAATTAGGTAGGTTAATAAACCAATCAATAAAACTCATGATCTCAAGTCACGTGTTATCCTAAGAAATCATGAGACCTTAATTGTGATTCCTAATATCAGTATGATAAATACTAAATATCACCATGTATCAATAAATAAGATACCTACTCTTCGCTTTGGTGAACAAGCAAAAGTTATTATTTAAGTCAAACCCAGCATAACCAATAATCAGTTTTCCACATGGTAGATATGTACCCTTTGCTTTGACAAACAGAGGCTTGATTGACATGTTATGTTCAAAGGTTTTATATGAATTAATATTTATTATTAGTCCACCATTTTTAATCTGCATGTAAAGTGATATTTGGGAAAAATTAGGCTAAATGCATACCACAATGTACAAATAAAACATGTTAGTTTATAAGTTAAACTAATGTCAAGCCTTGAGCTAAGGGGATTAACTAATCAACTTAAGTTCTTGAGATTTCAAGGATATTGCTCCTTTTCATTTTCAAGTTTTCAAGTAATTACATCACCTTCTCTCATAGTTACATAATTTTATGAATTATACAACTATTATTTTAAATTTTACATTGAAAAATCAGAAGCCTCAAGTTACATTCAAGAAGAAAGAGATGAAAGAAGAATTACATCCAAAACAAATGAGTGGAGGTAAGACACACAAGTCCCATTTTAAAATTTACGGACATATTCCTAGAAAAATACTAAAACATTTATAGACAAGTCTCTACTTGTATATCAAGCACTATGCATATTTAACAAAATACAAATAAAACAACTAAAATCAATAAAATAATTTTAATTTATTTATCATGTTACATTTTATCCCTTTTAATTTTATAGAACTACATTTTAACTCTAAGTGATGCAAAAATTGCATTTTGACTATTGACAAGTCAACCAAGTTGAAAACACAATTTCTCATGAAATAAGTGCGTAGTGACCTGCACTTTTGTGTGTCAGATCAAAGCTAGAACTCAAAAAAATTCTAGAAGCTCACACAGTTGTGTACAGACTAACTCAAAATCACACACATTGGTAGATTTCATTCTTCATACAAATATGCATTATACACACACGACCATATACACACACAAAAGATGAATACATGACTCGTGGCACCATGTATTATGCCATACATGTTCAAGCAATCATAAATCATATAATCGTGCATTAAATAATTTAAATAATTCCTTGTGGCAAATATTTTTAGAAATTCACCTAATTTTGGCAGGCTTTTGCTAGAATGACACAAATTTGGCATGAATACTAATAGTCATTTTGGCAGTAACTTCCATTATGCGTAATGGAAGGGATTTCATGCGATAACGTGAAAATAGACCAGTTGATTAGATTACCTATATCTAAACCAACAATTCTTCTAAATAAAAGTTATAGAAACCTAAAATTGTAGAAATCAAAAGGATAACCATACAATAAAATTATTATAACTCAATTAAGGTATGAGATGTTTCATAAGATACACATCTTTCAAAATTAATATGAGAAAGAAAAAATCAAATACATTTTTCATAAAGGCTGATTACAAAAGCAAGGCATGTTGAAAGTTTCCTTTATAAGCTATAAGAAGTGAAACATTTTGATGGGTGAAGTGATACATTTGTTTTAAATAAGTCTAAGATTTACTGTCTCAAGAAGTGACACATTATTTTATTTTGTATATTTCGGATTATTTGTCATGTTAAAAGTTGTAAAGTTAATATTTAGTCCTTGGATTAGGAGTGTTTTACTCTTTTCTTGGCATGTATATAGGTGGCAAAGGCTTAGATAGTTTAGATGGGGTTATGGCTATTTTCTTTCCTCTTGACCTCTATCTTGATAGGAATCGAGATAGGCATTCAAGAGGTATGGATTAAGTTGTTTCCTCTTGTTTTTTTGCTTTCATTTGTAGGTAAATTCTTTATTGTGCTTAGGTTGTTTCATGCTTGCTTGATTTTTTTTTTTGTTTATAAATTCATTAATTACTTAAATAATTACAAGAGTAATGGCTAAATAGTTAGAAGAAATATTGAATGGACTCATGCATGCATTGATGGTTGAAGCACTAAAATAGAATAATGATACTATTTTGGGCAAAAAGATATGTGAAAAACCAACCTTATTCAACCTTATTTAACCATAAGAGGGTTTGGGTTCTCTACTCAGGTTGCTTTACTGTGTTCATGTTTGATTGGCTTGTGTCTGTAGCTTGACTGGTATGCATGAGATTTTTTTGTTTTATAGGTGTTATTGTGTTGTTTTTTTTCTTTTCTATTCTTTATATAAGTTCCTATGTTTTATGTGTAAGTCTATACTTACCTTATGCTTTCTTGTTTGGTTGGTAATGGGCATGCATATGGTACTTGAGTTTCTTTGTAGGTGATCATGGTTAGTTTATTTGATGCTTTAGATGTTGATGGCTAGGGTAATTCTTTGGTTGTTGATGGCGTGCCTAGTTTGATAGGGTAGAATGGTATTTAAGAGTCCTCATTATAACCTTGATATAAATTTTTTAGTAGTAATAAAATGGTCTCCAACTTGGAATACATACTTCTTGCAAATAGCTTTAAAAAGAGGAAATATATGATTGAGCTTCCAAAAGACATTACTTTGGAGAGAGCTACACATTGGGAATCATGTACAGTGGGATTGTAACTTGGTAAAAAACCACTATTTTATATTGTCAAAAAATTTGTTGAGAGAATGTAGTTCAATAAAGGGTTAATTGAGGTGACCTCTAATGGGCAAGGTATAGTGATCTTAAAATTTAAGGATGTTAATAACTTGAATAGAATTCTTAACAATGATTTATGATATATAGGAGGTCAGTCTTTTTTCATTAGAAGATGGTCGAAGAACTTTTCCATGATCGCTGAGGAAATTAAAATAGTTATGGTTTGGGCTAGGATCTTTGGTATTCTTTTGGAGTTTTGAAATTTAAAAGGTTTAGCTACATTACTAAAGGTATACGGTGTCCCTTAAGACTAATATGGCTACTAAAAAAAGTTCTCGATTAGAATTTGCTAGAATAAACATAGAGATAGAGCTTACTAAAGTGTTCTCAAATTCATTAGATATTAAGCTTTCTAATAAAAAAGTCATTGAGTTAAAATTTGATTATGCCTAGAGACCTATCAAATATCAAATGTATCACTTATTCGACCATTTACATGAGGAATGTAAATTGGGTAATCAAAAGAATTAGTTCATTAAGAGGGTCTAAAGTGACCTTAGTCAAACGAGGAATGTGTAATCTTAAGTTAGCCTAAATATATAGATCATTGAGAAAGGTTTAAGTAATAAAGGAATTGGGAAAAAGAAAAAGAATATTAATCAAGAGGAAAAAAGTGAAAATGACCCTAATTAGCATTGGTAATAGGTTTGAAGTGTTGGGGAAAACTAATGAGAATAAGAGGATTCACATTATGGATAGTGAGATAATTGATAAAGGAAGGAATTTTGGTCATATGAAGAAATCATATCCACCTCTAGAATCTAGTAAAGAAACGAGAACAAGGACAAGATAAACAAGATAAGAATTTATCTCCTATGGTTATGACTGGTGATAGTAGAAAGGTAGACTATGAAAATGCTAATATGAGGGTAAAATAAGAAAAGAAAGGTGAGGGGACTAAGGAGTCCCCTCAAGTTAGACCTTTTGGTAAGGTTATAATAATAAACTAGATGAAGATAAAACATTTATGGTTTAAGATTGACAATAAAGGAAATAGAAAGAAAAATAGGGAAAATGGGGGAGGAAGGTTGCTTGTAACCAAGATTAATGTTTAATTTAGCTTCGTGGAATATTCAGGGATTGAATTCCTCTTTAAAGCAAAAAGAGATCAGAAAAAACTTATTAGGGGAAATTCCCTTGACCTTTTGATGGTTTTGGAATCTAAGGTTAAAGAAAGTAATAATGAAAATGTTAAAGGTAGTATAAGTGGTGATTGGCATTGGATTGATAATTATAACCCATGTCAAGAGGGTCGTATTTGGGTTTTGTGAAATAATAGTAGCTTTAGAGTACATATGATCAAGTAAAAAAAGCAAATAATACACTATATGATTATGACTATACATGTTGGAGATAGGTTTGTGGCCACTTTTGTATATGAAGCTAATAATTATATCAAGAGAAGAAGTTTATAGAACGATATAGTTAAGATTATTAATTCCACTGGTAATAATTTTTGCGTGATTATGGGTGACTTCAATGCTATAAAGAGAAGGGATGAGAAAATTAGTGGATCAAGTCAGTAGAGTAATTGTGACAAGGAGTTCAATAACTTTTGTAATAGAGCCTACTTGGATGACTTAAGATATATTGGTTTGCATATGACTTGGAGCAACATAAGTGAAAGTCCTAGTAGAATATCTTGCAAGCTTAACAAAGTCTCGGTTGGTGATAAATGACTTGATAGATTCCCTAATTTATTTGGCATTGTCATTCCTAATAGGATCTCTAACTATCACCCTCTTATGGTACGATACGACAACTATGAGGAAGGAAAGAAAAGTCCTTTCAAGTTTTTTAATTTTTAGGCCTTTGATAGTCGATTTTTAACTTTGGTTACAAAGTGTTAGGATACTAAGATTATTGGAAATCAAATGTTTTGGGTGGTTGGAAAATTAAGATATTTGAGAGCCTTCGGAACTTCTTCTAACCTTTTCTAAACTACTACCCTCATTTGCCATAAATCTAGGGAGGTAGGTTCTCATATCTAAAATCACATAAGAAGAGGGTTATGATCTATTAACTATACTAAATCTACTACTAAGATACTTACATTAAGGAGAACCATGAACACTGGTTGTAGAGGTATGCTGGCTCTATGCTCATGTAATTTAGAGAAAAATGCTTGCTTGAAAGCATTTTCTTAAAACATTGGCTCAGAACTTACTTTAACGACTTTGAACAAATTCTAATACGAAACTATGAGGCTCACTACTATATATTATTATTGATTAGGAATTTTTTTTCAATTTAAATACCTATTTAATATATAGTAAGAGTCTTACTTTGATTGCTTAACCAAAAACACTGTATGTGAAAGTTACGAATAATAATGTGATGAGAAATTAAAACCCATTGTACAGTATCCTAAATAAAACATTGTTATTATTATTATTTAATATCTGAAAACATATATGATATTGTAAATCCCCTATGCATGAGCAATACAAAGCATGCAAACCCCTAACATGCTACTCTGCTGAAAACTAAATACATATATGTACCATACATATATAAAACTAACAACATAAAGTGAAGGCCCGCTCAAGCCATTTCCCACCTTTTATCCACTCGTGCTCCAAGCTCAGCTTCCCCAAGCATCAACCTATAAGAAAACAACTGAGAAAGATGAGTGACAAGTCACTTAGTAAGTATCTCCTATCTCTACCCTCGGGTAGGCTCTAATCTAATATATCATTGGTTAGTTGCTAAATTGAATAATTTAACCAAGTTTCTGACTAGCCTAATAACTTTTTTTTGTTTTAGTTCATCCCATTACTGAAACTCACTATTTAAGCTCTGTTTCATACCTCATCATAATTACGTATATGAATATATGTATACGATTCAATATGAAAAGGGGTCTAGCTAGAACTAACTCACCTAGTTCACTTTCTGATATTCATTATGTTATTCTCTTTCTAATCTAATTTCTGAGATCTAGAGTACTTTTTAGTTATCTTAAGATCTTAGCTGAGTTCTTTTATGATTCTTTTTATGTTGTATATTGTGTAACTATTTTCTATTATTTACAGTTTATCATTCATGATTTACTTTCTCTTATCTCACTATCTATATTCTGATTCATGTCATGCTATATGTATCATAGTATGAAGTATACTGAAATCATGCTATTTATCCTTCAGCTTGTTTATTGAAAACATGTACTGAAAATGTTGTTAAGATCCTAAAATCCAAAATACTGAAAAGCTTTACAAAAAAATATTTTAGAAATCTTTATGTCTCCAAAGATACTTGTTGTGTTGATCAAGTTGATGAACATAGAGATTTAATATCTTAGTCGTATGGGTTAAACCATACTAGCAAAGTGTCAATAAGTTGAAATATCTTACCATAACAATCTTTAGACCAGTAAGTTGAAATCTAACCAATCCGATCGCAGTCAAAAAACTGAAATCTCATAGATGTCTCCTCATATTCACCCTTAATAACTAACAAGGATATCAGACTCTATACTGAAAAAATGATACATATAGATCACTTGATCCCTTATTTGAAAACACTGTTTTGGGCATACCATGCTAAATAATGCTATTCATGCATGATTCTCTAGTTTCTCTTGTTATTATTGAGTTCTGTGTATTTCTGACTGAAACTTCTAGTTTTGTAACTTATTAAGCTTGTTAATAAGTTTTGTGTGCATTATAATGTATTTTGGTATGTTTTCACTAGTTTTCTATTCTGAATGTTTCTATAACAATTTCTATTATTGTTTCATATTTCCATGTTGTTTTTTGATCATAACCTATCACTAGATTACATTGTTCTAGGCTGTTGATGAGTTTCTTATACTTATATGAGTTTAAAGGTGTGATTTTGGAAAACTATTTTACCTTATCCATTTCCATTCTTTATTAGTTAATAGTTTTGCTTCTTAACTTATTATGAGCTTATTCTGATATATACTTTAATAATTTCTATGGATTTTACTGTCTTTGTTGTTAAATCTACTTAATTTGAACTTTCTTTTAATACATAGTCGTGTATGGCTATACGCATAGTTATGCATCAAAGTGCACAGGTCGTGTGCCCAGTTGTGCAAATCAACATGTTAGGTGATTCTAGCTATTTCTATTTCTCTACTCACATATGGTCATGCTTACCCTTCATACGATTATGTACCCCCTCAACTCCAGTTATGCATGACTCATATATACGACCGTAACCTTACTGAAGCATTACTACACAAACGTGTATCTTTCAAGTACACAATCGTATGTCTTGCTCTGTTTCACCAAACTTTGCTGAAACACATGGAATCCATACCAAACTCATCTCAAATCTCTATCCAACTAATTCTTACACATACATATGCTCAATACACTACTATAAATGCATTTTCCCTATTAATAACTGCCAGTTACAACTTAACATGTTATAAACCCTTGAAACCCACACATAGGCATCAAGGAAACCAATCATGCTTCTATTTCTGAAATTTCTCTTCTATCTCATGCTATCAAGTCATAAACATGCTCACTAAATTGAAACCATGCTAAATCACTAACTGGACTTATTCAAAAATTTACTTGCTAAAGAAAACAGGAAAGAGATAAGGAGGTACTTACCTGAAGTTGATAAAATCTTTTATTCCTTTTACTCTAGAAAAACTTGGTTGGATTGGCTACTAGAAGCTAACCTCTCTCTTTGAAAATTGGCTAGGGTTAGTTAGGAAGAGAAAAAGAGAAAGAGGAACAGGGAAAACTGATCTAAAAAAAGGAAAATAAAGCCGCTTTATGTATTTATAGGTATACATGGGTATGCAGCAAGATGTACGGGCGTGCATGATGGCAAGGACGCATGGATGTATGTTTATAGGACCACGATCGTGCTCCTACCTCAAGCTATACATAAAGCCTTCCAAAAAGACTATTATATCCTTGAAACTCTCTCAGGTATAATCTTGGGCAATAAAATCTCTCTTCTAATCTTGATCAAAAGCCTAAAAAGACCATTCTAACCTTGAAATATTATAGACAATGAAAAATCCCATTCCATATTTTTTGCATTTGTTTTTTAACCTTAACATATAAATACAATCTAAACTTACCTAAAAATGAGAGAGTTGCCTTAAACATAATTTATAGAGATTTTGCTCATATTTTGGAGGTTTTTCTCATACTTTTTACACATTATAATTGATTTAACTTCAAATTTGCATATTGAATATTTCAAGAAGATTGCAATAAAATTCTAAAGTTTATTTTGCCTAATTTTATCTCTAATCTCTAATATGTTTTTCTTGAATTTGTGTGATAATTTTTTCATTATGATAAACTAATTCTTTTTAACTAAGATTAGAGCTAGTTAATTTTTGGATTTATAATAATTCTTGATTGTGATCGAAGAAAATGCTATTTTATGATAAGTATGTATTATAAACTTAATTTTATTAGGAATCTAGTTAACTTTTAATAGGATTTTTGTTATGTAATTGAGATTGAAATGTGATACTACACAAAAACTTAAATAATACATTCTATAGATTAATTAAATATACATGAATTGATATATGCGATAGTCATAGGCATAATTGGTTTATGTTGAGAACTAAAGGATTTCATAATACAGTAATGCACTTTTGTCTAATTAAATCTACATAAATATATAGTAGGTTATTAGATTGTGAAGTTGAACTGATATTTCTTAAGAAAAAATATTGACTAATTTAAGGAATTTCGTTATCGCATAAATAACATAATTTTTTCAATTATATGAAAGATTTACTCTGAAGTGGATTAATGAACCCAAAGTCTTAGAGTTTTCTCTCATTGTATTAATCCAATTGATTTAATTGTGGTTAGCTTTAGTTCGATTTGCTTTTATTCATAATTTAGTTTAATTTTATATAATTTTCAAGATTGAATTTGATTGTCTCGATAAAGTTAAAGGTAATTTTGTTTATATACTTACTTACACAATCTCACATATATGACAACCCAGAATATTTTTCTTGTTTTTTAGGGCTAGTTCGTTTGCTACGATGTTAGTTTCAATTCTAACTCATCAATTCCTTTGCTCAGGGAAATGTTGAGACCACTACTGCTTTTAGATTAACAACCATATGTGTTCATAAGGTTCTCACGATTAAGTGACACGTTAATCTATTCGTATGATTCTCCCAATCTAAGGGCATTCATTATACGTATTTAAATAGATACATATGTAATAGTAGATAAGGAATTGCCAATTTTATTATTATACAAATATGATAAATTGTTTGAATGAAATTACAAAATTAACCTCAACGATTGGCTTTAGAGCATCTACTATAACAATGTATGAGAATTATCGTGTATGTTTTTCATTTTTATGAAAACCCACGAAAACATTTTTCTTGTGAATGTTTTAAAGGATATATTTTCTTATAGGGGTTGTGATAAAGGTGCACTCATGAGAATTTTCATATGCATACCTATAATAGGGCATAAATATGTTATAATAGTCCAATAGATGTATGTATAGAAAGAAGATTACATAACTATATTATTCATTTAGCCAGAGTATCAAATCCTTATCTCAACCTAGTTCAATCAACATAGTTACAATTTTATAAAAATTGTGTCATGAGGGCACTTGTCAAGTCACATTATGTTTAAATTACATTTTATTAAGTTATGAAATTATGTTGTTATATTTCATATTGCTACACACTTGTATAAGAGGTTTTCATTTGACAACTTTTGATGTTTCTCTATATATGATGTTCGTATAGTGTATAATGTTTTAAGCAATTTTAGAGGTTAATTTGGCAAAAGTTTTATATTTTATATTAAATCATGCATGTTTAGTCAAGAGTGGTAATATCTCTCTCCAAAGGATAATACTTCTAAGGGGGGATATTACAACTAGAAACTACTTAAATAGGCCCTTCTTACAAACTTGTTTCACCATCTTAATCTATTGTTTTCAAGCTCTCAATTGATTGAATGCAAAAGAGGGGTAGAAAAAAATGATATCAAAGTGAAAGGAAAAAGACGTGATTGATAGTACAAATTTGCTTGAAAAAGGTGGAATATAATATATTAGTAATATAGTAATCTAAATATTTGCATTATGCGAGAAAATATTTTTTGTTAATGATATTTAACCTTAGGAGAAAAATATTGTTCATGTTATTGTGGGGTGGAAAAGTGTTTTTTGGTAATTAGATATATAACTCACTCTTAAACCTATATTTTGATAATAAATTTTTTTGTTGGTACATGTATATTAACAAAGCAAAAAAAAAAAAAAAAAAAAAAAAAAGGGCAAAGCCTTAGAAGAAACTAATCATTATAAGCCAAAAGGCTCAACTAAGAGAAACTCTAAGAGTTTAGTCTCCAAATACAAAAATCTAGCCTGTCATCATCACTTTTGAGGACTTACATGAACTCTTATTGATTAAAAGCATGACAAGGCTAAACAACCCTAATAATACACCCAATTCTAATTAAAAAGGCTAGACTTGTCAAAAAACCAAAATGATTTTACAAGGATTTAATGACTTTACTATAGCACATTATATCATTTACACTATACATCTTCACAAAAGCAACAATGTCTTCTCAAAGAATAAAGTCCATGCTACGTTGCATAATTAAATCAATTTCGAAAACCAACAAATTGTCATACAACAGGATAAAAACTGACAACTTTAAAAAGCTTAGTGAACTAAAATGAAAGATGTGATAATCTTCAAAAAAAGCCTCCAAAATTTAGTAAAATTATGCTCAAACCAGGTCTTAAAACTATTAGAAAATCTACTACTAACTTGGAAAAATACCCAAAAATCACTACACAAAACATTTGTTGTTAATAGTATTTTCTAGGTAAATAAAAATTAAGTAGTTCTCCATTTTCCATAATAAGTTCAACGCCTAAAATAAAAGCCAACATTTGGACAAAAAGCAAGTGAGGGAGCCAAACAACCAATAGAAATTAGTGAAATAAGATTGCCACCACTTAGGAACAAAATATAGCTAAGAGAAAGAAAATAACAAGCCTTTAAGCAACCAACCAAGGAATAGCCAAGGACTACATATGAGTGGCATCAAATTCAATCAAGGAGCACAAGATGTCAAGTAGCAGTGCCTGAGTAGGACTAGGCTTATATAACAACCTAGAACTTTGTAAAATGAGTAGCAAATATGCATGAGAATAGATATAACTAGAATATAATAAGCTTGTAATGATAACCATTAAGAACATAATATACAATTGTATCTATAGTAAGGACATTTATTATTTGACCAAAGACAACTAGTAAACAACCTTAGAACCATGTTGAACTTGAGCAATATAAGTCCATCCAACACAAGAAATAGCCATAACAAGATAGACAACTATAAAGTAAGCCAACAACCATAAAGTTAGCCTTAACAAAGTAGGTAGCCATATAAATACCTAATAAAGGATCTTCGGAATGTAATACATAGTAATGAACCTATTAACTTACAAAATAACATACATTGATGTCAAAAACTTCTCTAGTCACCTCTTTAATGTGTCCCCCTTTTATAAGCCTAACCAAGGTAAAGGGAAGAACAAAAAATGGTCTTTCATAGCCTAAACCTAACGTAAACTAGTCCACACAACCCTTGAATATACCTTAAAAAGGCCTCAACTAATAGCATTTGATTGTTTTCGGCTATCAAAAGGAATGTTGTCAAATTTGCCTACTTGTCCTAATCCATTCTCTTTATAATGTCACTAATTCTCTCTTTAAGGATAAATCATCTAGCAAAAACGCTATCATTTCTCTATCTCCAAATAGTATAAATGATAATTCTTAGACTTATCTTCGCCATAGTGAAACAAAGTTAACTCTCTTTCTAACTTTTAATATCTCTTCAATATACCCTCTCTAGCTTATACCATTATAGCTCAAGTTGCTCAAGTTCAAAATATTACACTATACATATCTAATGTAACCACATTGAAAAAAAATAGTCAAGACTCTCATTATGCAAGTTACAAAGAACACAGGTAATATTGGTACAAATACCATATCTAAGAAGCTTTTCTTCAATACTTAGTCTTTACTTAATGGTGAGCCACTTAATTATAACATGTATGGGAATGATCTTTTTATGCCATATGAAATAAGCCTAGCCAACCTCCTTTCTTATACTTTTGAGCTCATTTCAAGTAGACCTAATTGAAAACCTTCCTTTAGGGTTATAGATCCACATTATATTATCTCTACTCTCCTCAAGTTTGCTAAGGCTCACATTTTTAATTTCCATAAGCTTTTTGGAATTATATCAGGGCCATCTCCACTTTTCTTCCTCAATAATGGCTTTAACTTTATTATATTTACTCATTATAAAATCATAAATAACCTTTTCCCCAAACCTTCTTGCAAAAGGCTTAAAGGATACCAATTGCCCTGTCAAAGAAAAGTTTGTTCCCTTTTTCCAATTTTGTACTAGATCTTGCACTAGATTTCCTCCCTAAGCTTAAGCCCTTTTTTCCACCACCATAAGCTATCACTAATGATTTGTATCTTCTATAGGCTCCTACCTTAAGTCTATGCCTCTTGACCTAATCAACCAAAATTGAAGAACTATCAATCTGGATAATATTTCATAAGTGCTTAACCATAGCAGTTTTGTTCCACTTTTTACTTTGTCTAACACTATGACGATCCTCCTCTTTACACAAAAAAACCTCCTCCCATAGAACCTTGGCCTCACCACTTCTTTAAAAAAGAAGTTCCTAAGCCTAGCTTTAGTTTCCTTAAGAGTTTTATTACGGAGTATAAAATAAGTTGCCCCAGAAGACTTAGATGTTAAAAGAATGACCTTGACGAACAAGAGTTTACTAGTAAACGAGAGATGCCTACTCTTCCAAGAGTTAATTTGAGCTAGAATTTTATTCACCAATAACTTACAATCTTGTTACGAGAGCTTAAGAGAAACTATGGAAACACCGAGGTATCTAAAATTGATGACACCTTTAATGAACCCAAGGATGTTAGCAAGTTTATTCCTTTCATCACGACTCATCTAAGAAAAGAAAATGTCACTTTTGGAGCTATTGGCTTTCAGACTAGACCGTCTTCAAAAGATGTCAAGCGCCTTCTTAAAAAATTTTCTTGACTTCTCCTCTGCCTTGCAAAATAGGATAAAATCATCAACAAAGCACAAATGGGTGATTTTACTATCTTTGCATTTCCAATGGAATTTGAAATCCCCGCTCTTCATTTTTCTCCTCAAAGATTCTAAAGAAAACCTCCATAGCAATGACAAACAAGCAAACAGAGATAGAGTCACCTTGACAGAGCCTTGTAGGACTCTTAAAAAATCCTTCAAGCTCACTATTGATGCTTAGGGAAAATGTAAGAGTAGTAATGCATTCCTTAACCTCGTAAATAAAAATGGAAGGGATTTTGACTCTCTCTGAACAAGTCATCACAAACTTTTAATTGATCATATGATAAACTTTCATAAGGCCAACTTCATTGTTAGGTGTGGTTTCAAGAGACTCTATATGACAATGGGAAAAAAATAAGTTTAAGATTAGAAGATATTTATAACAATATGTTAAAAATTCAAGAGTTTTCATCTTTTTTTATGAGTTTGAATTTAGTACAACTTATTTATTTAAAAATTCATATTTGTTACACTTATTAGCTTTTTTAACTATAAATTTATTTTTGGTGCATTAGTTTTTGTTATTTTTTAAATTAATAATAATGTTAGGAGTGGTTGTCATTCATCCTTTATATGATACTATTAGGCATTCTACAAAACTTATTACTTAAAAAATTGTAAAAATAAAATAAAATTTTATGTGAATTTGATGGTGTCATATAAGAGGAAGTTAATTTGTCTAGCATTACTCTTAAATTATTTGGATTCCAACGTTGTTGTTATTTATATTTTTTTTATGACCACAATTTTTATGTTCTTTTATTTAACCCATTTGGCAACTGGAGCTGGCATAGGCGCCGGCATCGGTAACGGCTAGTTGGCGCTGGAGTAGGGACGTCTAACGTTCACCAACCAAATCGTTGGCCAAATTCAAATTGAAATTAAATGTCTGAACACCAAAAATGGTTATAAAGGTTAGACTTTTGTCTCACTACACGACAAACTTCGGAACTCAGCCTCCACCCAACCTTCGTTTAGATCTTACTTTTTAAAGCAAACTAAATGCCTTACCAATCTCTTAACATTGAAATTATAATTTTACCATTACTTTACAATAAATTTCTTCAATATGATTTTCCTTTTTAATTAAGTGTAAATAACATTTTCTTAACAAAAATACTTTTTTAACCTTTATTAATATAAATAATATTTTTATATTCAAATCAAACTTTGTTTTAAAAAAATAATAACATAAAAATAAATAATAATTTTACTGATTATTAATTTTCAAAAAAATAAAATAACTGTTTTATTATTAATATTCAAGTCAAATTTTAAAACTTCTTTATTATTATTGGATTTTATTGTTGTTTCTCTAATGTAACGTTTATTTTATTTATAGCAAATAACATAATATTGTTTTTTAATTTTCGATTTAAATTGATACTCTCACACAGACAACATGGTTGTTATATTATATGGTGGTGTAACAAGGCTAAAGTTGTCATTTAAGATTTTCCAGCTTGCTCAATTATTAATTCCACGCGCCCATGTGTACTGTGAAGGCCAAACATGACTTCTGATCCTTCGACGGTGGAACCACGCTCGATGAGGTAGCGTGACTACTTAAAACTAAACATTGAGAATCCGACGACTAGAAAACCTGATCTAGTGAAGCGACACGTCATTTCAAGAATGTTAATTGAATATTAAAAACCTTATATTATTTTATATCAAAATGAAAAATAAAATAAATACAATCACTCATATCAAGAAGAGGTCGCTTTCCGTGTCCCTGAATTTCAACATTCATTTACACAACGCAACTCTCTCTCTCTCTCTCACTCTTCTTCACTTTCTCTCTCTCAAAGGAATAATTACGCGAGATAAGGTGATTCCCAATCTGGGGATTTTCCCTTTCTTCTTTTATGGATTTGTCAATGTATTTGCATGATTAATCATTCATCACTCTTGCTTCAGACCATTTGAACGTTGTTGTGGTTATCTTTTTTATATTAATCTGAGTTAAAAGTCTGTTAGTTCGATGCAAAGATTGGATTTATATGCTTGTTTATGAGCTGATTCTCTATTTTACCTGCTATCCTTTTGATATTTTTTGTTGGACTATGTAATCTCACCGTTTGTGATTGCTTTCTATGTGAAATGGCAATGTCAGATACTTTTCTTGATTCATTTTTGTAGATTCTGATGTGGGTTTTTTTTTTTTTTTTTTTTATATTTTATATTAAAGGTTCTTTTCTTCTTTTTACGAATAAGCTTTGTATATTTGTAAGGTTTTATTAGTGTTTTGTGTATTGAATTGGAAATGTGTGTATCACCCATTTGATTTTCAAGGGTTTTGGCAAATGGGTTCGTTTCTTAGTTAATTTACTAGATTGGTTTTATCTTGTGTGGCTTTGTCCTTAGCTTTAGCTCTCTTTGCAGGTTGGATCGTTTGTGCTTCATATCCATCTTATTTTCTTACTTAATTATGCTCCGTTTATATCTTTTTTGTTTTCAATTTAATTTTTATGGCCGTTGATTATTATTTTGATAAGTTTCTGAGCTCTTCTACGTTATAGAAATCCAATTTTGCTTGTGTCTCAGATAGTGTTTGGAAAAAATAAATTAATGAGCAGATGCAAATGACAGGTATGTTAGAAACTGGTAGGAAAAGCTTTGAAAGGCAATTTAATATGATGTAAGAGTTATAATTGTTATATTTACAATGAGATAGACAGACAAAATTTCAAATCCAAGTTCAGTTTATTAGATTTGTATTGCATATGGGAGTGCTTGGTGTATTAACTTTAGGAGTAGTTATTACCCCCACATTGGCTCTCATTTAGGTGTCTAGAATATTTGGCTCTTCTACTGAGTCTTTCCATTGGTCTTGCCTTTTGTTTTTTAAATTAAGACGTTTACTTTTCCAATTTAAATTATAATTTTGCTTCTCTAGTGATTGCTAGCAGAACTTGATAATCAATTTTAACTGTTTTATGAAGCAGATTTGCTGGAGATTTCTATTGACAGTTGTTATTGTGAGATTGTTAGTCATGAGCATTGCTTCGTGATTTAGTACAAATAATAAGACTGCTGGAAGGATACAGTGGGCTCTGGCATTTTAATATATGAGAATATTCCATAGGAAATTTTAGTTTTTTTCTTGTGTTTTGGGAGGTTGCAATGCTAATTGCAGTGTAGTGTAATGCATCTTGATTATATTTAGTTGTGTCAACTTTGGGTTTTTCAATAAATGCTTTATGTTTCCAGAGTTTCATGAATTTGGAGGGCTCAAAACTGTTTTTCTGTCGTTCAATTGTGTATGAGTTTACTCTCTGTTAACTTATATGTGAATACATGCTGAGAGGACTTTTTTGCAGGCTCATAATGAATCGTTGACAGAAGCCTTGCAACCTGGTTGTTCACTTGGTGAAATGTTGCTTATTAAGTGAATAGATATCCACAAATTTTATGTTTCTGTAACTGAGCTAACAGTATGAATTCATCAGATTATATTTGACTAGTATAAAAAATGCAACTGTTTTTTTTTTTTTTTTGCTCAAAAAATTAGGCTAGGCTACCCAGCCTTGCACCCCTCTACCAAGGTCCCATCTTCTTTGCTTGGCATCTTTTGAATACTGACAAGTGTAGATGACTGTATTTCTCAACATCCTTTGATGGCTGCGAACTGTTGAAAATTTTGTGTGCAAGCTGTAGAAACTTTCTGCACCCACTTTGGAAAATGTGTGTTATGTTCAACCTGCTTCAACAATTCAGCCCAAACTTTTCATGGTCTGTTGGAGCTGATTGGGCCCATCAATACCCTCATGCATTTATTTGTCAACCGTTGATGAACACAATTTGGGCTCTATTTTTTAATTTAAATCAGATTTCTTGTCTTCTACCTATTAACTTGGTTGCCAAATTGTGTTCGGGTAGTTATAGTTAGTGCGATGTTGTGTGTCTTCTTCTCTGTTATGGTAGTAATAAACATCCTTGAATGACAGCTGCTTCTTGTTTAACCTTGGGCAAAATTTAATGTCAGTTGTTCTAATTATTACATTATTATATTAGATACAAGTGACTGAAAATTGTCGTTATTTTTCAGGTCCATTTTGCATTCCCTGATATTCTTGCCACTGAATGTTCAAGAAGCTTCTGGCACATCATTTGTTGGATTTTTGATTTCTCTCCTCTCAAAGAAGAAGCTATTCAAAGGATTCCGTTTCCTGTTGTAGCTATGGTAGATCTCTAATTTTTTATTTGACTTGATTTGACCTTTTCATAGTATTTTGATTAGCCATACAACTTTTTCAGCTTTTAATGATGGAAGAAATATTGAAAAATAAGAAGTGTCATATTATTTCATTTTGTCAAGATTGTTTGATATAATAGGGATGTAGTAACATTCATCAGTTGTTGACTGGATCCTCGTCATGCAATTTTGCCTAAGTTTGTGCTTGAAGCTTGATATATATATATATATATATATATATATATAGGTTTTATGGCATGAGTTGTTTCATTTGGCTTCTAATGACATATTTTCGTTGTTATGTTGTTTTAGGCCACTAATGAAAATCTTCCACCAAATGTGGTAAAGCAACTTGCAAAGGAATTGAAGACTCTTGATGATTCACCCCCTGAGGGCATTAAAGTTGGAGTAAATGATGATGATTTTTCAACTATATATGCTGATATTGAAGGCCCAGGTATGTAACCTTTGTCTTCTATATTTTTGCATCTTCTTAGGCATCCTGTAACACTTAGGTAAGTCTTTTTGTTCCTTGCAGCTGGAACTCCATATGAAAATGGTGTTTTCCGCATGAAGTTGTTATTGTCTCATGACTTTCCACACTCTCCTCCAAAAGGTTTGTTGATGCACATTGTTTTGTTTTTATACATTTTTCGTCTCTGAACAGTGATGTATATCCCTTGTTATGCAATTGTAATGTTGATACATTGATATTGTAGGTTATTTCATGACTAAGATTTTCCATCCGAACATTGCAACAAATGGTGAAATTTGTGTCAATACACTAAAAAAAGATTGGAATCCAAGTCTAGGATTACGACATGTTCTTGTTGTAAGTTCTATCAGCACTTGTGTTTCTTCCTCTCCTCCACCTCTCCTCCTCCTCCCCTCTTCTTCTCCTTCCCCCCCACTACACCACGCTTGGCGCCCCACTCCACAAAACACAAACACCCCACCCCCACCCCATAAAAAATCTTTTTATTTTGTTTCCAGAGTCTTAAACAGTTCATTTTAGCAATTTTAGTTTCAGATCTTGGGGATTTTAATTATTATTCTTAATCTGAGATTGTTGGTAATAGGTGGTCCGGTGTTTATTGATTGAGCCATTTCCAGAATCAGCTTTGAATGAACAGGCTGGTAAGATGCTTCTTGAAAACTATGAGGAGTATGCCAGACATGCCAGGTGAGAACCCTCTTAATTGTGAATTATAATGGTCATGGCTGAAAATAATGCTTGCATGTGGTGCACTCCGCCACTTTCCAGAGTCTCTGTACTAGGATTAAAGCAGACGTGCTAATTATTTTGTCATTAAAGTTTGTAAGTTGTGTGCAGAATTTACACTGGGATCCATGCAAAGCCAAAACCAAAGTTTAAGTCAGGAGCCATTTCAGAGTCAACTACAGCATTGAACGTGGACCAGAGCAATGCCTCGGTTCATAACATTGAACAGAAGGATCAGAAGAACACAACAGGTGGTGCATTGCCATTGCCATCACCTTTAGCCCCTGCTACAGCTACCAAAGGAAATACTCAGGACCAGCCAACTGCTGCAGTTCCTGTACCCGATATAGGGAACAGTGGTTCTGCTGCAGCAACACCAGCAGCTGTATTAAAGAAAGAAGTTGGCGGGTTATCAAAAATGCAGGCAGACAAGAAGAAAATCGATGCTAGAAAGAAAAGTTTGAAGAGATTGTAATGTTATTATATATATGTAAGAGTTGAGAAGAATTGGAGTTGTGTGTGGTGTAATGGATACTTATATTGGGAAAAAAAGGGGATGGGTCGAATTCCCTTGTTCTCGTTTTTCATTCATGCCATCTAACCTTTTTAATTTGTAATGATCTTTCTTCTTTTTGTTTTAAAAAAATTTTAATCGTGAAGAATTTGCAGGATAACCGTTAATGAAATGGATAGATATGATTAATGTTTTCTATTATTTTCTATTTTTAAGTTTTTGTTACTTTAGTAGTTTTTATCCGTTATTCACTTTTGAAAATCTGTTTAATATTTTTCTACATCAATTTAAAATTTTAGACTAAAGAGGTTACATATTTCATCATTTATTTATATTAATCACGAATCAATTCTGTCAATAGAGCGTATTTATTAGGTTTTCACGAGGAATATAAGAATGTATTTGAATTAGAATTGCGCAGAACATTTGAAGCTCTAATAGGGAAGTTTGAAGCACAAAAAAGTTCTAGATCGAGGTTTAAACATGCTTGTCATAGTTCAATAGCCAATGGGCCCGAACCTATAACTTGTACTCCTTTATTGACTTTGGTTTGTCCTAAGAAATTACTTTATATAATATTATTCCGGTACTGAAATGACTTCATGCGTAGGGAACTCATAGTTTTTGAAAATTGTGTATATTGGTCATTTTCACATATAGCAACCAAATTCGACACACTTAATGATTTATAGTGACTTTTGATTTATTTTAACAAAAAAAAAAAAAAGTGAAAATGGTGAGCAGATAATTGTATTTTATATAGAGTATGTTATAATATAAAAAACTAATTTTATTCTAATATGTGCATTATGTATATTATTTTATGATATTTGTAGTTAGAATCATGAATAAAAAATCAAAATTATAAAGAGAAAGAAATTGGATTATGGATAGGGTCATTTTGTTGCCAAATGCATAATACACGTGATTATATAATACCATGTATGATATTTGATCACCAAATGTGTGATACTGGTTAAAAATGAGAAATTGAAATAAGATTTTGGGGGATGTTTTACAATTTTTTAATACAGTAAGAGGTTTATAAAGATGTGGTTAAATGAATTTGACAAAAAAAAATTATTGATTAAAATACCAATTTTACGCCTAGCAGCTTTCATTTTTCTATATAAACACAATAACATTTAACATTGGAAGCACATAATTCTCTCAAAGCCTCATTTTGTCAAAATTTTGATGTCACATGTTTTAATGCAATAAAAGAAGTTTATTAATCCAGATATTTATACATAATTTGAGTTAGAACTTAAATTATGTTATATTTAGATAGGGTATGGGTTTTAGTGATAAAAATGATAAATATGTGAGTTCGATGAAATTAAGTAAATATATAAGATGAATGTTGATACAATGATGATAAAAATGATAAATATGTGGGTTTGATAAAATTAAACATATATGTAAGGTGAATGTTGATATACTGATACAATAGTAGGGGTTAATTATATAGTGTTTAGATTAATTAGAAACACTAAACGGTGGCAAGAATTAATTGTATAGTTTTTAGATTGATTTGAAACCTTAAACTAGAAATCCTAAACCCAAAATTGAAAATCCTCAATTGAAAAGTCTAAATTAGAAACTTAAAACTTACAACCTTAAACCGTAAATCTTGAACCTTAAACCGTAAATTTTAAACCTTAAAATGTAATTTCTAAATTGTTATGACATAATAAAAGTTTGTACACAAACATATCCTACCATGCCAATTGATCTTACAATCAAAACATTGGCATGGCAAGATACATATTGGTATCATATGAAGGCCAATGGATAGCAGGTGATAGGAGCATGAAACATGTTAGAGGGCAAAAGGAGTTGCTTCAAATCCTAAAGAACATAACATTTAAATAACTTATCCAAATATTGTGTGAAGTTTTTTACATTGCTTAGAGGTGTAATAATGTAGGACCTGTCGCCACGAGTACCCCTGCTGCTGAATAACACAGTTCTTTTATTCAATAATCTGGGAATTAGGTACCCGCTACGGGAATCCTACGAAAACAAAACCTGCTGTTAAATTACATTCGCATGTGGAAGCTGAAAACAAACTAAAAGGTAAATATACAATGAGCCCAAACTGGCCTTTCATATATATATAACTGTATTTGTACAAATGTTCTTTACAGCCAGTATATACAAAATACATACAAGACCCATCAGGTCCAAACTGAAATAAAGTACAACTGAAACTGTGTGTGGGGTCCCCTCTCGCAAGCCTCAGTCCACCCGTTCCCCTCCAGCAACAACAAAACCTGAAAAAGAAGGAAGAAGGAAAGGGATGAGTGATAAAGATCACCCAGTAAGCATTCCTTACTTCCCTCAACCCAAGCAAGCAACAAGCATACACATATACCTGGCCTCGACCCTATTCATGCATCTAATCGCTTGCTGGTGCTGAATTTGGTTACTGATTATCTGTTTGCTTACTGTTTACTGAATATCATCATTAATGCATGTCGTGTCATGCTGAACAAAAAGTAACTGGTGATGATGCATGCATCTGAATCTATATGTACCCAAAGGTACCTGCTGTGCTGATCAAACTGATGAACACAGGGATTCGGTATCCTGGCAAGTGGGCTAAACATTCTAGCAACTGGCTAGAAAGCTGAATACTGTGCTGAGCAGTCTGACTGGTGTTAGAAAGTTGGGTTCCATAGATGCCCCCTTGAGTTCACCCAAACTGTAACCCGTATATCGGGTTCTGAATACTGAAATTACTGAATTCGAATCCCCAGATCCTCTTTCATGCTACATGCTATGCTATGGTATGCATATGTAACATTTCTTATCTGAATTCTGGCTTATCTGATGATTATTAGCCTTCTAGATGGATTACCAATTCTTTCTTAGTCAAATTCTGTTCTTTTTCTGGAAAATAGCTGACGCACGATCGTGCAGCACACACACACGGCCGTGCTGGGTAAGGGCACACGAGCATGTGCCCAGACGCACAGGATCGTGTGCTAGCCGTGCAGCTGGTCGTGCAAGCTACTAGAAAATCTGGCCATTTCATGCAAAGAAAGGACACACGGTTGTGTCCCTCAGGACACACAGTCGTGTCCCTGCATTCTGGGCCGTGTGCACTTCGCGCACACTATCGTGTCCTTATAGAAACAAGGGCACACGGGCGTGCTCTTGCGGGCACACGGTCGTGTGTCTTGTCCTGCTCGGACATGGCTCGCCTGAAACTGCAGGAAACGATGCTATTTCACATCCAATCTGAAATTAAACTTAAACACACTTCAATGACACTTCAATAAGCTAACAAATCACTTCAATTTCAACATCCATCAACTGCTACTGAATCCACCATGGAAAAATCAAGCTTTCTCTCACAACACACACATAAGCAAAGCAAGCATGTTCTTGGGTGGAAAATAAACATCTCAATCATTATATTTCATCACATATAATCAACCAAACATGCAGGAAATGCAAACACACATTTCTAAACATCATCAATCATCAAAGCAAGCTGGAAACTCACGAAAGAAGTAAGAAACACTTACCTCTCACCATGGAAGCTAGAAATCTCTAACTCAAGCTATTCTCTCTGCTCTCTAGCTAGATTAAGAGTCGTTGGAAGCTGAATTTCACGCCTAGGGCTGGGAGCTGCTGAACAAGAGAAGGAAAATACTGAAATGGGTAAGAAATGAAACTAAATCTCCCGTCTCTCTCTCTTTAATCCCACCTGCATGGGCGTGCAGGGCATGGTGCACGGGAGTGCACCATGGGAAAATGAATATAATTCATTTCCTGCGCTTCGCATGATTAAAACCTCCCTAAAGGAATCATACGAAGGCCACACTGCTCAGAAATCTTACCAACTCATCCCTGAACTCCTCTAGAGCCCCAACCTATTCTTGAATCTCATTTCTAACCCCAAAACTCTACCCCTAAAACTTTTCTAACCTGGGATGCTACAAATAAGATTGAAGTTTTGTAAGACACCTCAGATGAGTATTACTGTTCACTGCTTTATATAATACAATAATAAATAAATAGAGAAAATAAGGTCAATAATACCCAACCGAAATGCCTAAGCTGAACTGATATATCGCAACGGAAAAACCTGTGGAGATAATGTATACATATACATATACATGCCTAAAAACCGTATTATATTAAAATATTCGAGCGGTAAAAACATATACATGTGCATGCAAATAAAACTGAATAAGCATGCAAACCGAAGCATGTTACAAAAATAAATACAAACTAATCCCAAATAGCAGCCAACTCCTCCTCCCAACCCCCAACACTTACCTGCAAGAGAAAGGAAAGTAGGGAGTGAGTGATAAATTCATCCAGTAAGCACTTCCTATCTCTGACCCTAAACTAATCCTTCTTGAAGGATTTCCACATCATCTCATATAGAACAGACTTATTCTACCATTCTCATCTTCATTGATCGGATACTACCTCATACCGGATTGTAAAATATGTATATGCGTATACGTAAACAACCTAGAATGAAGAGAAATCTAAACGGTCGAACTTGACTCACTAATCTCTCTTATTGATCATCATTATCTTTATTGTTCTGTTCTGTTACTGTTTTCTGAAGTTCATGTGTCATTACGTGGCTTTTCATGTTCTGATATTTTACTGTTCATGTCTTTTACACGCTATTTCATATTCTGTTCATTTATTGTTTCTCACTGTCTTATCATTCTCTGAATGATATACTGATGTGTCATATAACAATGACATGCTATGAAAATATGTTGAAATCATAACTAGGCCTGGGCCTGTATACTGAAAATAGTTTTCTGAAAACTGTTCATTGAAAACTATGTTGTCAGATCCTGAGATCTCATATCTGAAAATCATATAAAGTTTTATCTGAAAGTTGTACTAAAAACTGTGTACCCTGAGGTACATGCTATGCTGAAAACTATACTGTACAGACTGATGAATACAGGGATTCGACACACTGGCCATGTGAGTTTCCTATGCAAACACGCGCCATAAACTGTATGGGTCACGTGATGCCTCAGGCCTTAGCCTGTAACTGATCTGAACTGAGCGCCACGCGCTATATTGCATCTGATCCTGGGATCAGGAAACCTATAATCTACTAGCTGAGTAACCCGACACGTGCCAATACATAGGGCTAGTAATGAGCATATAGCTCCTGGTACAACGGGTGCTGAAACTCACAAGTGTCCCCTTGTATTCACCCCTGAAATCTATATTTTTCAACTGAAAACATGAATTCGGATCCTTGGATCCATTTCTGAAAACTCTGTATGGCATGCCATGCTATGCTGTATGTATGATGCATCATGTATTCTTATTTGAGCTCATTTTACTGTTTTCTATCGCTTGGATAGGGTTTACTGTGCACATTTCTCATTTTAAGCTTATTTTCTCTTTTCTGCCTGACGTATGGGTGTACGTGTCGTGTGCACGGGCGTGCATGAACATGCACGGGACTGTGAGCATGTCGTGCATGTGGTTGTGCGTGGCTCTGGATTTTCATACATTTTTCTCATTTTCTCTTGGTGCACGGGCGTGCATAAACTATGCATGGTCATGATCCTATAAATTAGGGCACACACGACTACGTGAACACGGCCGTGACCATGCAGATAATGCAGTGTGCACGGGCGTGCGCTACAAGTGCATGGGCGTGCATCCTGCGCTGCACTTACGTAACCCTTTGGAATCAACTCGATTCCCAGCCAAAACTCAATTCAAAGGCATAATAAACATATCTCACATGCAAAACACTTCATATAAGCACAATATCCCTTTCAACAAACTTCAAATCTCATGCTCATCATCTAACCCAATCTCAAAACATATATAAAATACATATTCTCACACATCACATATGTATAAGCATAAAATCATTATCATAATCATTCTCATGGCATCAAGCACACAAGAAATATCATAAGCATGCTGAAATCGAACACATCTCAACCAAAACATGCATCAAACATACTCAAAACGCAAGGGAAGGAGGTAAGAAGCACCTACCTCTTGACATGCTTTCTCTCTCAAGAAAAATCGAAGGCTCAAGCTGGATTGGACGGTCCTGGAAGCTGTTCTTCCCTCCTAAGGTTGAGGTTCTCTGAAATTGAAAGGAAAACTTTGGGTGAAAAATGCTTTTGAAAACGGATAAACACGATTTAAAACCAAGGCAGCTGAAACTATGTGCACGCATAGGCATGCACCTCTCATGCACGGTCGTGCATCCTGGGAAAATTACAAAAATGCCATTTTCCCGCGCTCGCATGCAAATCCACTCAAACGGATCCATGCACAAGCCACCAAACTCTATAAAAACCTCTATTTCACCCCAAAACTTACTCACAACCCTAGAATTCTCAAAATTCTCCATCTAACCCCAGATTAGAAGCCTAAAAGACAACTCTAACCTTGAGATGTTACAAGTTTCAATGAGACTGAGCAACCTCCAACATAGAGGTCCTTTGGAGATCAAATGTAACAAACATATGCAATTATGAATGGACAACTAGTCAAATTGAGATAGTGTATATCAGTTTTTGTGAACTGCATAGATTGGTTTGATTTTCCATAGGCAAGCACCAGTGAGGACATTTTCTGTCAACAAGAAGGTTCACACACAAGTATGAAGTAGGGCCATCATATATAGTGAAAGAAGAAGAGGCACAATGAGTGGTAATGAACTTGTTAAGGCATCATTAGTTTGCTGAACAGAAAAATATATTGATCAATATTTTGAGTATAAAGATAATGATAATGATAATAATGACAACAATTATATGTATAAAGGTGAGGCTACTGATGATGATGATGATGATAACATAGGAGGGTTCCAACACTTAACTTAGATAGAAATCCTAAAGTTGAACATGAAAGTATGGGTGGTTTTGAAGACATAGAATGGCAAAATGTTCATAGGGGGCAATTTAATTAGTTACATTCAATCCTTAAGTAACCTTCCACATCTAGCGAACCTCGTCGACAATAAATAAAGGTGAAAAATATTTTTGACATTAAATTCAGTTTGATGGATGCTTTCCATAAGGATGCCCTCAAAAAAGGTTACTAATTTAAAGTGAAACAATCATCCAAAGGTAGATGGGAGGTTTTTTGTCTATATGAAAATTACCCTATAATCATTACATAAATCACTAAGGGAGTCATTTTAGTTGCTTCCAGATTATTGTCACAACCTAGTTCTTAATAATTCTGGAATAAAGACTCCTATGGAGAGAGAAAATAAAAATAAGTTCATGTACTTCTTTATAGAACTAGGATGTAGTATCAAGGCTTTCTAGCGTTATGTGTGACTTGTTTTGTGCATTGATGGTGTACACCTAAAGAGGGGTCATTTGGGTACTTCATGAATTGCTATAGCGAATGACAGTAATAATCATATTAACCTCTTAGCTGTCTCAACTATGTATCCTTTGGTATACAAGCTTTCTCTTTAAATCTTAGAACCCTAACGTTGACTTTAAAATCTAGTGTTGTACCCTCAAAAACGCTGTAAACTATATTTTGAACCCATATATCTATCATCTAACCAGCCTTGATATCATCAAATAGCATGGATACAATTTGAAGTCTAAAGAACCTATCCGTCATTATCTCAATATCCTTTCTAGCAATCTCATCTTGTAACTCCCTTTGCACTAAAATCATGGATAAAGCTACTTTCTTGCTTAAGGCATCAGCCATTACATTAGCTCTATTCAAATTATATCAAATCTCATAGTCATAGTCATTCACCAACTCTAACCATCTCCTCTGCCTTATGTTCAATTTTTTTTGGGTGAAGAAGTACTTAAGACTCGATGATCTGAATAATGTAGTATCTAAGACCACACAGATAATGTTTCCAAATCTTCAAAGTAAATATTATTGTAGCCAACTCTAGATTATAAGAAGGGTACCTCAACTTATAGTTCTTTAGTTACCTAGAGACATAGACACTTACCCTTCTATATTGCATCAATACTGCTTCAATCCCTTGGTATGAAACATCTGTATAAATATAAAAATCAACTCTTTTTTAAGGTAATACTAACACTGGAGCACTAGTCAATCTTTGTTTTAACTCCTAGAACTACTTTTTATACTCTTCAGTCCACATAAAATGTGTCTTTCTCGAAGTCAAAGCAGTTAATGACCTCGCTATACTTGAAAATCTCTCAATAAACCTCCTATAATAACTAGCTAACTTGAGAAAACTTTTTACCTTCATAGGTGTCCCCCGCCTCAACTAACTCAGAATGACCTCTACCTTCCTCAGATCTATAGAAATGCTAGTCATTGAAACTATATGCATAAAAAATGACACATTACTTAACCAAAACTCATACTTGCTCAACTTGACATAAAACTGTTAATCTTTTAACCAATGAAGTATACATCTCAAATACTTCTCATGTTCCTCTACACTCGTTGAGTAAATCAAGATGTTGTTAATAAATACAACAACAAATCTCTAGACAGTCTTGAAAAACTTTGTTTATCAAGTTCACAAACACTACATAAGTATTTGTTAGCCAAAAGGAATCACCATAAACTCATGATGGTCATACCTCGTTTTAAAAGTTGTCTTGAGTACATCTCTCTTTGTTACTCTTACCTGATAATACCCAAGCCTCAAATCAATCTTGAAGAACACTCTAACTGTACTAAACTGATCAAACAAATTATCGATCATAGGTAATGGATACTTATTCTTAGTAGTCACCTTATTTAAATTTTTGTAGTCTCTACACATCCTCAAAGATCTATCTTTCTTTTTTACAAACAAAATCTGAACACCCCAAGAAGAATAGCTCGACCTAATGAATCTCTTATTTATTAGCTCATGAAGCTTTTTCTTTAACTCTTGAAGCTTTGTTAGAGCCATCCAATACAAAACCTTAGAGATAAGAGCCATACCGGGAAACAACTCAATACAAAACTCTAGCTTTCTCTCAGAAGGTAACCTTGGTAAATCCTTGGGCAACAAATTAGGAAACTCCTTCACTGCAGGGACCTCCTTAATACTGGGCCTAGCCATACTCCCACACACCATATTAGCCAAGTATCTTACATAATCCTTACTCAATTTTCTCATAGCTTGGATATAATAAATTAGCATGGTCTCCACTTTCTCTTCTCTAAACACAAAATCATTAAGGCCTAACTATAGTATAAAGTTTTTTTTCCTACAATTAATCTTTACCTAGGGTCATGTCAAAATCAGTATACTTTCACATGATCAGATCGATCCTCAATCTCCTACCAAAAATCTCTATCCATGATCTACTAATACTCGATCATGCAAAACTACCCCTCTATCTGGTATCTCTATATATATACTCTTATCTACTATACTAGGGATTAACTCTAAACTTTCTCCTACCTTTTTAAATATGATGTATATATGACACCACAATCAATCAACATGTAAATAGGAGTATAAAAAAAGGTAACTGACTAGTAATTGCATGTAGAGTAGCTTTTACCGATCTCATATGATTGTAAGTACTCTAGCTCTACCTTCATTAGATAGACTATCACCTTTGCTTGCTTTACTGCCTCTACTTATTAAACTAAGAGTACCCTTACTTAGACTTACTTTACCACTAGCTGGGCACTTAGACAACCTGTGCCTAAGCTATCTACATCTAAAGTACACACTTTGATCTGCAAGACACTTTTTCATATGTCTTATACTATAAGTCTTGTATACGAGTAGCTTTATTCTCTGTTTTCTTCCTCTAATAGGTTCCTTGGATTACATGGGTTTCTTACCTTTATCATTGTCTCTATTAGAACCCTTATCTAGAACTCTCTCTGTTGGTTTAATAAACACACCCATCCTCTGAAAATAAATCTCTAACCTCAAAGCTCTTCTCAAAGCATCATTAAACCTTTAACAAGGGGAAAAATCTTATTATCATGTCTCTGAAAATGGAAAGGTGTAATTTATGCATTAATTTTTGTACTCTGATAAACTTTGAAGCTACTTTGCTAGGGAAAACCTTACCAATGAGTTGAATCTGGTAGCATAATCCTTTACAAAACTTGTACCCTGAGTCAACTCAATAAACTCTTGGGCTCTAGCATACGCCATGTCTACACTGTGATACTCCTCACTAAATAATCTCTTAAACTTATCCCAAGACAAACTTTTCCAGTTGATTGATACTCTACTTATCGCATCACCTTAGAGCATATAAGTGACATATCTCATCTTTTCTCTATCTATCATTGAAACTCAATCCAATCTTCTATTATTTTAAGGTCTCTAGAACTAGTAAACTTGGATGGCTGATAAGCCCTAGACAAACTGTATATCAGATGAAGCCTCTTTGAACTACTTGTATTATCTGTCCCTCTACCAAAACTCTAACCTTTCTAAAAACCAAACTCTGGTATCTGATAACCCTTTGTCCTCTGATCAAAATAACCTCAGCCTTGCCCTTAATGGGTCTCACGTCTGACAGGCTCTTAGGTCTATACTCTTTCTGTATGCTGTAACCCTTCTCTCAAACTTCTTTGACTATTTCTCTAATATCCTCAGGTTTAAGGGATACCTAGGAGTGTTGAGACCTTTTATGCTCAATGGTACTTATAAGTCTTATAGAAGCACTACTCTTATCACCTATGAATCTAGATATGTGAGATCTTCTATCTAGAGAATCACAATACAAGAGGGTTAATATCTAATACAAAATTCAAACTTACACTGAGAGGACATGAGCAATGGTTCTTAGGATACATTAGCTGTAAGCTCATGCAAGTTAAAAACATACTATTTCATACCAACAAGTATCCCAAAGCTTATAGCCTTCTCACCTTCAACTCAGCCATAAGAATCATTAACCTATAAAGAAGGAAATAAGAAAGAAGGGTGAGAGATAAAATCACTCAACAAGTATTTCCTATTTCTAACACAAACAAGTTTCAACCTTAGTCCCATTAGTGAATTGTCATGCTAAGTTCTGCTATGGTATTTTTTTTAATTCTCTTTTTTATTGATATTTTATGCTACTATAATAATATTTTTCTTTTTCTATTCTGTTTTTCATTAAAAGTTGTGTGTGACATGGTATACATGCTCTAATGTCATGTTAATGCTGAAAACTATAAAGATTTATCGTTGGGCTTGATTTCTAAAAACTCTTTCTGAAATAGTAACTATAATATGAAGATTCTAATTATATATACATATAGTACATGCTAGAAAGTTGAGTCTGAAATACTATATTTGAAAACAACTGATATGCTAATCAGACTAATGAATACAGAGATTAGACACTCAGGCTATGTGAGTTCAATCCTACTAATATCTACTAATACATAACTAACACTCTCTCTAACAAACTTGGTCAATGACTATGTATTCTCTAACAAAAACTGGTTTCCCTTTCAATGTGTATGTGAACTCATAAACACCCTCTTATATTCACCCTTAATTGATGTCTAGAATATCATATATTTATACTTTAA
The DNA here is from genome assembly GCA_026122585.1 of Anacardium occidentale. Lineage (NCBI taxonomy): Eukaryota > Viridiplantae > Streptophyta > Magnoliopsida > Sapindales > Anacardiaceae > Anacardium > Anacardium occidentale. Next base: position 99,323 of record JAJEJH010000387.1, on the reverse strand, counting down.
AAATATGTTTTTAGATCTTTGGATCCATTTGTGAAAACTCTAGTGTAGTATCCCAGGATTAGAAAAGATCTTAAGGGTAGAGTTTTGGGGTTAGAAATAAGATTTAGTAATTGATTGGGAGTCTAGAAGAGTTTAGAGGTGAGATAGTAAGTTTCCAGAGCTTGTGTGGCGTTCGCATGATTCCTTTTGGGAGGTTTTAATCATACGAAGCGCGAGAAATGAATTTCATTTATTTTCCTTGTGCACTCCCATGCACAGTACCCTACACGCTAGTGTAGGTGAGTAGAAGAGAGAGAGATGGGAAATTTAAGTGTATTCTCACCCATTTTAGCCAAGTTTCCTTTGTATTTTAGCTATTCCCAACCCTAGAACAGAGATTCAACTTTCAACAGCTCCCAATCCAGCTAGAGAAGGAAGAGATTAGCTTGAGATAGAGATTCCAGCAGCCTTGGAAAGAGGTAAGTGTTTCCTTACTTTTTCCTTGCGTTTCCTAGCTTGCTTTTGATGCCTGATGATGCTTGGAAATGTTTGTTTACGTTTCCAGCATGTTATAAGATGTTTGTATGTTGATATGTGATGAAATGATGCATGAAATACTGATTTCCACCATTGAACCATGCTTGCTTTGCTTGTGTGTGTTTATGTGAGAGAAATGAGATATTTCCATGGTGGAATAAGTTGTGATTGATGAATGATGAAATTTATGCTTGATATATGCATTTTGAAGTGACTAGCATAATTTGAGATTGGTTGCAGATTGTCATGTTTTTCCTGCATTCCTAGGTGAGTGTTGTCGATGCAGAACAAGACACACACCCGTGTGCCGGCATGAGCACACCTGTGTGCCCTTGTTTCTGCAAGGACACGCCCGTGTGCACGAAGTGTGCACGACTTGGTTTGTAGAAGCATGCCCGTGTGTCCTGAGGGACATGACTATATGCCAGTTATTTTAGAGTTTTGCATAAAATTTTCAGAAGCGAGCACGACTGGCTACACGGCCAGTGCACGACCCCATGCATCTAGGCAAACACCTATGTGCTTTTGCCATGCATGCCTGTGTGTGTCTCCAGCATGCCTGTGTGCTTTGCTCACACGCCCGTGCGCTAGTAATTTTCAGACACTGAGTAGAAAATGTTAATTAAGCATAGGAAACCTTTCCAATGACTAATGAGCATCAGATAATGACATAATCAAATAAATAAAGCTGCATATGCATATCATAGCATGATATGCAACATGAGAGAGGATCAAGGGATCTGAATTCAGTAGTATTCAACATTCAGAACCTAATATTTGGGTTAGAGTTTTAGGTGAACTCGAGGGGGCATTTATGGGATTTTAACCTTTTGACACCAATCAAATCATCCAGTATTTCATATTCAGCTTTTTAGCCCTTAGCTAGATTGTTCAGCCCACATGACCGAGATACAGAATCATTGTGTTCATCAGCCTGATTAGCACAGCAGGTATCTTCGAATATGTAGATTCAGATGCATGCATATTCATATTTTAGTTAACATGACATGACATATAATTCATGGCATGAATGAATAAAGTAATCAGATAATAGAATAAGCAACGTATTCAGCGCTAGCAAGCGATTAGATGAATGTTAGGGCCAAGGCCAGGTATGTATGCTTGCGTTTTCTTGCTTGGGTTGAGGGAAGTAAGGAATGCTTACTGGGTGATCTTTATCACTCATCCCTTTCCTTCTTCCTTCCTTTTTTAGGTGTGTGTGCTATTGGCGAGGAGTGGGTGGACCGAGGCTGACGGGAGAGGACCCCACACACAGTTTTCAGTATGTAATTTCAGTTTTGGACCTGTTAGGTCTTGTATTGAAAATGTATATTCTCAGATGTAACCAGATTGTACAAAACAATTATATAGTTATGAAAAGGACATTTTGGGCCCATTGTATATATTTCAGTTTTGTTTTCAGCTTCTGTGATACGTATGTATTTAGCAGTAGAATTCTTTTCGTAGGATTCCCGTCGCATATGCCCAATTTCCAAATTATTAATAAAAGAGAAGATATATTCAGCAGCAGGGGTATGCATGGCGGCAGGTCCTACATCTGGTATGACATATTATGCTCTATACTACTAATCATGCATGATATGTTGTTTTATTTTGATGTTAATGAGTTTTGTATGCTTAAAAGTGGCTTAGAGTGGCTTAAGATTTCTTTAAAGTTGATTCTATGCTTTTCTTCAGGTGCACTATGTGTACTTTTAACATATGGGCTTGAAAAGAAATACACAGGATTATGTGTGAGTCATACTAGCTTCTATAGTTTTATCATAAAACTTTGGCCTACCACAGGGGTGTGTGGTTTGAGACATACAGGTGTGTATCAAGGCATAAGGTCGTGTTTCATACTTGCATGGGCGTGTGGCCACACATACAACACTCATGTGTCTTGCTTACACAAGCATATGGAATTAGGAATGGACACACAGTTATGTGCAAAATCACACGTGTATATGTTTGGGTTTTCTAAATATGCACGGTGATAAGTGTTAATTGCATGTATAATTTCGTGGTTAATTTATAGAGTTTTAGGGGTGATTTGATTATTTTACCCTTAGTATATGCATATTTCAAAATCATAGTTTTTCATGTTTGGTTTTGTAGGAAATGTTGATTTTGATGTGATTTTAATGGAAATCAAGCCAGAAAGACACTTATAAAGGATTAGTCGATGGTTTGAATTTAGGACAAGGAAGAATAAACGACTAAAGCATAATAAGGGAAAAGAGAGCATTATGTGCCACAACAAGAAAACAAGGATTTTTAACAATTTTGAGCTTTATAATAAAAATATAGTCTTCAATAAAAATTGTAGTAGATATCTCAAACTTTTCAAGAAGCTATTATATGGAAAAATCCAAGTTTGTTTGGTCCTTCAACCATTGCCACAAATTTAGTTATTCTCTGTGAAATTTTGTGTCGACCACTGAGTACTAAAATAGTCATAAATTAAGATTCCAAAGTCTAAATGAGGTGATTCAAAGTTAAAATAAAACTAGACATCTAGGGTTATATTTGATGAAGACTAGAATTTTAGATTTTAGAAGCTCTATGCTTCAGTGTAGCACTACAGCACCAGATGTGACAAATATCTAGAAGCTCTATACCATAGCATAGCACTCCAGTGCCAAGGCATTCGAAAATGGGAAAATGTTGGTGCCATGTCATTCAAAAATGGGAAAATGTTAGTGTCATGGCATAGTGCCACAACATAGCATCATGTAATAGAATCCATGTTTTTTTAGGAATTTTTTCCTAACCCAAGATATATACTAATTGTAATCAAACTAAAAGAAAAGAGAGCCGTCTAATGAGAACTTTTGAAAGATTTTTCAAGTACTTTTAAGAGATTCTTAATTTTGTTTTGAAGATTCAATCAAAAGCCAATTAGATTGTAATTATGAGATGAATTTTAATCAAAATTCAATAAAAGATTTAGTGATTTATCGGGTTTTATTCTTATACTTCATTATGTCTTGTTTGAATCTAATTGTTTATTTGAGTTTGATGATGAACTAAATAATTTTTACTAAGACTAGGGCTAGCTAATTCATTAATGTGTAAAGTTTTTCAATTATGATTTACAAACATGTTATTTTATATAAGTTTATGTTCTGAAGTTAATGCATGTTGAAAACTTAACCAATTTTTAATAGGATTTCTATTGTATAAATGAGACTGAGAGGTGATATCATACAAAAGCTACGAGATACAAATTGTGGATTAATTAAATATAGAGATGTATTTGGTAATAAATGTAATAGTCATAGGAATAATAGACTTGTATTGAAAGCTAGTGAATTCCATATAACTTAATGTATTCTCATTCAATTAAACCTATATAGAGATATCTAGGTTATTAGATTGTGAAATAGGACTAATATTGCTTGAGAAATAATATTGATCAATTTAAGGAGTTATGTTGTCACATGAATACCATGATATATTCAATCATATGGAAAACCTACCGTGAAGTGAATTAATAAACCTGAAGTCTTAGCATTATCTTATATATTGTCATCCGATTTACTTAGGCACGTTTATTAATTATTTGTTTTCAGTTTTTATTTTAGTTTTATATTTGTTTTCAATTCATATTCGGTAGTTTAGATAAAATTAGGGGTAGTGTTGTTTTGGTACTTGTTTACGTAATCTTATGGAGATGACAATCCTAAATAATTCTTGTATTATTTTGAACTAGTAGGGTTTAAAACTTAATACATCACAAGGCTATAGGCAAGGTCGTGTTATCACATAAATAAGGCCACATGACCATGTGCTTAACTCAATCTCTGTAAATACCTATCTGAAAACCCAAAAATCCTAACCATTTCCACTCAAACATTGTCGATCTTTTAATAAATCATCAATATAACTCAGAGCCTTAATGAACATCAGCATATTCATCAAAATCTCATCTTAATCATGCCATATCTCATAAGTAAAGCATGAAACCATGTATATAGGCATACAAGCATATTTTCATAAAATCAGCCACTCAATCAGTTTCTAAATCATCATTCACATGCTTAAACTAGCTAAACAAGTATCAAATATCCAAAGAACTTAAACAACAGAGAGAACATGTTATGAAACAAGGTGAAAGAGGTAAAGGAACACTTACCTCTAGCATAACTGCTAAATCTCTCTCTTTAAGGGTTTTTGGATCTCTAATCGGGTGTTGGATTGCTATTCGCTCACCCTCAACTACTCTAAGGTTCATTGGGAAAAAAGAGAAAAAGAAGATGAAAGTTGGGAAACTATGAATAAGTTGGAAATAAAAGTATATACAACTAAATAAGGCAACGCATGGTTATATATCTAATGAAAATCTCAAATTTCCTTTCTTTTTGTGCAATATATGAAATATTCTCCCAAGAATGTTTATGTACAAGCCACATATAGCTTCTAAATGACTATTTTACCTCTGAAGCCTCTCAAGTCTATTTTCTACTATGAAATCTCACTTGCAACCCTAATTTCAAACCTAAAAGGATAAATCTTACCTTGGGCTATTACAAGCGAGAAAGCACAGAAGAGTACTCATGTGACTAAGATAATTGGTTACATAGGTTAGCTAGCCAACTTGTGATTCGTTATGGATAATGAGTTGTCCATTAACCTTATGTTGTATTCTCTTTCTCCCTTATGGTTGCAATTCATCATGAACTTCAACCTTGCTAAAAAAGGGATATCTCTTCTTAAACTATTGGGTTTGATCAAAACTGTAGAGCAAGATATAGCAAATGAGAAGGGGAAGGAAGTGTTGATGGTTAGTGCTTAGCATAAAGCCAGGGCAAATGCAAGGCTAAGCATAAGCTTAAGCCTAAGCCCAAGGCTCAAGTCTAGACCAAGCCCTGCCTACTCTACAGTTTACTAGTGGTGTAGAAAAGTGAGATGGTTTGCTTCTTCTATGATAGACTGGGTTATTGGAGGAAACATTGTAAGGTTTTCCTTAGGCATAAAAATAAGAAGTCAACTACTTCTACTTAGGTTTATATGTGATATGAATTCAAATTTGAATCTAATTTTGATTTCAAAAACATCATCATTAATCCATGCCTTAATACCTCCAAACTGTCTCTCAAGTCAATCAAAGTTGTTTCAAGCCATCAAAACAAGAAAAATAAGCTTATTTGGGTTTGATCACAATGTTTAAAAGAAATTTTAAATCTACTTGTATAACTTTTCTTGAAGCCTTCAGATCATGCTCAAGATTTGTGAAAATAAAAAATAGCACATCAAAGATTTTAATTTCATCAAATAACTTCATACAAAACCAATGAAAAAAAAAAAACTAAAAGTCAACTTGGATAAGAATTGGGTAAGAAACAAGCAAAAACAAGAAGTGCATGTTATGTACATGCTTGTGTATACTCATGTGCTTGCTTCTACTTTGAACACATGACAAGGCATGCTCATGCACTCTCTTGTGTGCTTACCCTTGTGCTACCTTACTACATAAGCAAGTACTCATATGTAGTGTCTGTATCTAATTTGCACGTTCTAGTGCTCATATGCCCACTTTGCTTACTTTGTGGCCTTATGATGAATAATGGACATACGTATATATTATGGTTTATTTCGAAAAAATTTGAGGGAGATTTTGTCCATTTCACTATTGAATTGTGCAAATTTGGGATCACGTGATTATTGTTTTTGTTTTGTAGGAATTTATAAAATTTTGATCGAAACAAAACCAAGTGAGTATGCTCAAGACCAAAAATTACAATCGAGGCGAAGGATCGAAGAGCAGAATCGAAACCAGCTTAGCAAACCTTATGTCGCGGCATGATGCTGCAGCACGAATGAGGTGCAGAATCCAGAAGCTCCATGTTACGGCACATGAAGAAAGCTTGCATACCCTGTAAGACAGAAGCTAGAGGCTGCGGCATAATGCCGCAGTATCAAAAGTCCTGAATCAGGTTGCGACACCATGCCACGGCATAATCAACATTCAACATTCCAGAGCCTTCATGGCGCAGCATCATGCCGCAACATGCCCCAGCAGCAGTAGACAGAACCTCCAGGCCGCAACATAAGCATTTTTCAACAGAATTTCACTTTGACTGAAATTCTTCCTTAACCCTAAGTATATATAATACTTTGTAATTTTAGAATAGAGGAGAGCTGTCTTAGGAGAGTTTTTGAGAGATTCTTCACACACTTTTCAGATATTCAATATTTTATTTTGGGGATTGAATCAAAAGCTTTTCGGATTGCAATTGTGAGAATAATTTTCATCAACTTCAATAAGAGATTCAACACTTCATCTGATTTTGTTCTTATTTCTCCATTATGCTTATGCTTTGTTTGAATCTCATTGCTTATTTGTGTTTAATGATGAACTAAAAAATTCTTGTTAAGATTAAGGCTAGCTAATTCATGAATATGTAGCGTTTTTCGAATTTAAATTACAAGCATGATATTTCATGTGAGTTTGCATTCTGAACTTCATGTCTATTAAAAACTTGGCCACTTTTTAATAAGATTTATGTTATGTGATTGAGACTAGGAGGTGATATTGCATAAAAGCAGCTAGAATACGAACCGTGGATTAATTAAATATAGAGATATATTTGATAATACATGCAATAGTCATAGGCACAATAGGCTTGTGTTGAAAGCTGGTGGATTCCATGGAACTTAATGTATTTTCATCTAATTAAACCTAGATAGAGATATTTAGGTTATTAGATTGTTAATTAAGATTAATATTGCTTGAAAAAGAATGTTGATCAATTTAGGGAATTTTGTTGTCACATGAATAACATGAAATATATAAGCATATGAAAACCCTACATTGTAGTGAATTAGTGAACCCAAAATCTTAGCACCATCTCACATATTGTTATTCAATTTACCTAGGTGTGCTTATTAATTGCTTGATTTTATTTTGGTTTTAGTTTTCATATTTATTTTCGGTTCGTATTCGATAGTTTAGATAAAGTTATGAGTAGTGCTATCGTGGTACTTGCTTACGTGATCCCATGGATATGACACCCTGAATACTTCCCATATTACTTTGAACTAGTACATTTGCTAGGAAGTTTGGGTTTCAACTTTTAACGCATCACCTTACTTGGCTACACATTGTGGCATGGTGCTACAATGCCTATCTTTTGCCTTTTTTGCAACTTTTCGGCCTTTACAAGCATTTCTTACATGCTTTTGCTTCTAGAATCTCTTGTTGACATTTTTGGATTTCTAATGACTTTTAATACAAATTCAAATTCCGATGACTTTTCAAATCAAATTCAAAAAATCAAATTGAAATTTCAAATCCAAGACAAAAGGAAAATGAAAGCATGCAAATAATGACCTTTTAAATATGTTTACATTTAATTGTACATTGCAATTAGATTTAGGATACTTATTTAATATGCTTTTTTTTTTATGTTTTTTTTTTATTTTATTTGAAATGTATTTTAAGTTAACTAGGGCTTAGCTTAAGTTAATCATGGTTTGTATCATGCCTATAAAAGGAAAATCATTTCATTGTAAAAGAATCTTTTGTTGAAATGAAACATTGAAAAGCCTTGGCTTTCTTTGAGTTCCACAAAGCTTTAGTGGCTCATGTGAATTTATATTTCCTTTATCCAATTTTCTAGCAAAAGAAAGTTGGTAGTGGAATTCATCTTTTATCCTTGGTTTACCTTTAAATTAGTAGAGCAATCTTTTATGTTTAAGGTTTCACAATTTTGCAAATAATTTTCAAGTAAGTTAGATTTTATTCAAGTTGGACGCTAGTTCCTTTAGGCTTGAATTTTCTATTACAACTTCGAACATATTGGTTTGTGGATTTGATTCTTTTTTTCCTACCTTTCTATGGTTGGTGTTTGGTGATATTGGAAGGTTGGTTGTGAGAGATTAGAAATTACCTTTGTGTTAGACTTGAAGTGGCATGAATCTAAGGTGAATGTCCAATGGAACGTGAAGGAAAGTGCATGATTTTGGAGTTTGTTTAGTGCTAAATTTTTAGGTGACATTTGTGCATTTTTCATCACCAAAAATATAAGTTTTGGGCTGCCCATTCATATTTATTGAGATTAACCTTAATTTTGATTCATCTTGGGTTGTAGACACAAAATGTGATACTCATATCACTTTTGATATACAAGGACTAAAGCAAAATAAACTAATTAGCCAAATAAGGTTGGACCTAGGTATTAAGAATGAAGTAAGGATTATAACTCTAGTTACAAGATCATATTATCTATATTTGCCTACTAGGCCTTGTTTAGAATTAAAGAACTATTACAATGTACCTAATGTCTCAAGAAATTTAATTTTTGTATCTGTTTTAGATAAGGAAGGATACTATTTTGCCATTGTTAATGGAATTATAACCATTAGCTTAAATAGTATTTTTGTGTAACTATGTGTATAGTAAATAAGTTATATGTTATAAACTTAGATAATAATAAAATCTTCAATGTTAATACAAGCAAATGTATTAAGATTAATAAACTGAATCCCACATATATGTGGAATTACAGCCTAGGACATATAGGCTCAAAGCATATTTTACAGCTCTATCTTTTAGGGTTTTGTGATTGTTTGACTTTTAGTCTTATGATGAATGGAAATCTTGTCTTATGTGTAAGATGACCAAGTTACCTTTTACTTGTCATAATGAGAGGGTGACTGAACTATTAAGGATCATACACAGTGATATGTATAGACCCATAATAGTGTAAAGCAGATTGGGGAACTTCACTTTGTGATCTTTATTGATAATTTCAGTAGGAATTGATATGTGTTTCTTATGAGACATAAATTGGAATGCATTGACAAGTTTAAAGAATTCAAGAATGAAGTAGATAACTCAGTAAAAGTAATAAGATCCTTTATAGTAATCGTGAAGGGGAGTACTTAAGTGCTAAATTTAGCAAATACCTGAAAGAACATGATATAGTTTCATAACTCACACCTTTTGATACATCACAACATGATATGGTATCTAAAATGAGGAACCAAACCTTAATAGATATGGTTAGGTCCATGATGAGTTTTAGTGAACTACCCATGTCATTTTGGGGTTATACTTTTAAGACTGTAGCTTATACACTTAACCTTGTCTCATATAAATTTATAAAGAAAATTTTTTTAATAAGTTATGGACTACATGAAAGCTCAATCTAGGTTACATAAAGGTTTAAGGCTATGAAGCTTATATCAAGAAATTAACTTCAAACAAGTTGAGTTCTAAAGCTGATAAATTTATACCACCTGGATAAGTAAAAAGTTTTTATTACTCGATTTGGTGTCATTTTAGAAAGGGAATTCTTTTCTAGATGGATTAGTAGGAGGAATATGAAGCTTGATGAAACTTTTAAATTATAAATGTCTATAGATGTTAGATAGGGTAATGGGCCACATGATATGGTAAAGTATGATACACTTCAATTACATAGGTTAGATAGAGTATATCACGAGCTTGAGAGATATGGATATCTCTTGACTTAACATGGTAATGTATTGATCATCTTTGATAATGAGCCTAAAACTTACTTTAAGGCTATAACAGATCCAAACTTTGAGATATAGCTTGAAACCATAAAATCTAAGATGAACTTTATGTACTAGAACCAAGTTTGGACTCTAGTGAATGCATTTGAAGAGGTAAAATCTATAGGGTATAAATAGGTTTTAAAAAAGAAGATTGACATGGATAGTGATGTCTATACCTATAAAGCATGACTAGTTGCTAAAGATTTCAATCAAAAACATGGTATTGATTATGACAAAACCTTTTCAATGGTTATAATGCTTATGTCCATTTACATTATGCTTGCGATAACTGCATACTATGACTACTAGATTTAGCAAATTGGTGTCAAAATTGTCTTCCTAAATGATAACTTTGTGGAGGATATGTATATGACATAGTTTGATGGTTTCATTCTTGATGTATATCAAGGTAAGAAACATTAGGTTGCTATAAAAAACATCCTTAAATATTTGAGGACTAAGGATGTATTCTTGATTTATAAAGGAAAGGATGAGCTTATTGTATATGGTTAAAGTGATACGAGTTTTTAAACAGGCCTAAATGATTTCAGATCCTAATTAGGGTTAGTGTTTTATTTGAATAAGAGTATAGTTAGCTTGAAGAGTCCTAAGTAGAGTATTACGGCAAATTCTACTACAAAGTCTAAGTATGTTATTCTTGCTGAGGTGGCAAACAAAGCAATTTGGATTAAAAAGTTCATTAAACTTGGAGTGTTTTCATGTTTGACTGATCCTATAAGCCTTTATTGCGATAACAATAGGACCATAACATAGGCTAAGAAACCACGGTCTCACAAAAAAACCCAAACACATCTTTAGATCATTCTATTTAGTGTAAGATATCATGCAACATGGAAATGTATGAATTAATAAAGTAAATATAATGAGAACCTATCTAATCTATTGACTAAGCCTTTATTGGAATAACAACATGAAGTCACTTATGGTATTAGACATATGTATGATTGGCTATAATGTAAGTAAGAGATTGTTAAGGTTGATGCCCTTTAGCTATGTGTTTATTGTAAATTAGTTGTATTCATTTGTTTATTATTACCATATGTCATTATACTTGTACATTTTATGATAAGAATAATATGAGGTGTTTCAAATATATTGTTTCTTTGAACATATATTGTATCCTATATGAGGTGTTTCAAATATATTGTTTCTTTGAACATATATTGTATCCTTAGTATGGTAGAACTAAGATGATAGATTTAGATGACTAGTTATGTTTTCCATGCATCTATATAATAGTTATAGTAGAATCGGTCTATAATCCCAACATCACTATGAGATCAGGACACGAGTAATAGTACGAGAGTTTTCATAGTGTGTGTGATTTCATCAAAAGGTGACAATGGTTTGCACTTGCTAAGGTTGTTACTTGTAGCCTAATCCTATATATGGGTGCATAATTTGGTGATCATATTTACTAAAAAAAACCACTTATGAGGATCTCATATAGATAATACTACATATGTTTATGGATTAATTCTTATAACTTGATGAGTATATATGGTCTTTTGATTAAGGTCTATCAGACCATCCCATACTAAGAATGTAAACATTTAACATCATCAAATATACCACTATAACTTAAGTGTTATAAATGTGAGCAATTGACTATATCATGACTAGCATGAAGACTATGATAGATCAGCATAAGATTCTTCAATCCCAACCTTGAGATGAGTGTCTCAGTTCAGTTGTCTAAAACCATAAGTTTTTTGCCATAGCTAGAATGGTTGATGTCATATCTAATCTTAGTTTAGACATATGCATATGCAGTCATATATGAGAAAGACATGTATCTATATCTTATCTTCTTGAGACATGATGACAAAGGGATCATATTGTATGTTAACTTTCAAGTTCATTAAGCCTTAGGTTGTTTGCTAACACTTTATTATTCAAATGGATATGATGCCTAGCTAGAAACCATTCATGATTTATTTTTAGATTCAACTTAAATCTAAATGTTGTCAAGATAATAGATGGTTTGTAAATCACACATTATAGAGTTCATAGATTAAGATAAAAGATTGTTATCCTTGTGAATGTATCATGGTATGATATCACATTAGACTTATCAGATATATTTAAATCAGGTTGATAAGTCAAGATTAAGAATTTGCCTTGGTATACAACCGTGTATCTCTATGGGTCACAAGCATGTATCTTAATGGTTAATAGAATCCTGCATGTTTGAATGAAGTTATTTTGACTAATTTAAGATTTAAATAATCTAATAACTCATAAGCATACATACTTTTTATATGGCCACACATGGATTTATTTGAACGGTTATTGAATTGTTTGAATGTTATGGATTATGCACAATATGCATAAACTATAACGGTTACCAGACATGTATGTTCAAGTTATGACACTTTGTGTATAAGCATACATGTCATGGTCATAGGCATGCATGTTTCATGGTCATGCCAGTGACTGGCTTTCAATATACGTAAATGCGATGATTTTTCAAAATAGATATTTGCATTTTCTTTCACTTGCATCTATGACTCTTGTACTTACACCTCGTGATCTACCCTTTGCTTGCATAAAATTAGCCTCCTTATTGCTTTTTGTAGACATCTATAAGTGTTGTTGGCCTTCTTGATGAAGTAGAGCTCATTGTCAAAGGTTCTAAGCCATGAGAAGGTTTTGAAAAACATCAAAATAGGTAGGTGTGTCGATTAACACCCAATGTTTGTTTAAAATTATAGCATAAGTCTTTTGAAAATTTGAAAAATGTTTATCTTGCTTAGGTTTCCTAATGCTTTGATTTGATTTGATTTTTAATATTTCTGCTACTTGGCCATCTTTTTGGTGACTTTGGGAAAATGTTATAGATAAGAGGTGTGTGTTTAACATTTCATGTACTTCAGCTGAGGATTCTTTTAACCTTACTCCTTTAATATTGCTTTGATTAATGTTATTTGCTTTTATTGAACTTGTTCTACTTTTTTACTTAATTTATGTATAAATTTATTTGAACCTTACTATTTTATCTCCCTAGATTTTCTTTCATCAAAACTTTTATAATACTATTCACCTATTCTCTAAGATTATTTTAGCCAAGGGGTTTTATAATTGGTATCAGAGCTCTAGCTTTAGTTTTTAAAATCTAATGATTCTTAAAGTAAAACAATTAGCTTACAATAGCTCGTACTTCTACACCTATTTTCAATAGCGGACAATACATGGTGTTAATTACATACCTCAATCCACTTACAAGGAGTTTCTTTTGTGAGATGTTTAGCTATCTTAGAATAAACCTTTTGTAATAACCTGACAATCCAAGGAAACTACAAATTCTTTAATTGTCTTAAGTCTCAATCAATTTAATATAACTTTATCCATACTTAGATATATTGAAATACCATCTACTGTGACTACATGACCCAAAAAAACAACTCTATTGAACCAAAATTCACTCTTAAAAGCCTTAGAATGTAGTTGTTTTTCTCACAAACTCTACATGACAAATCTTTAATGTTCTCCATGCTCATTTTTACTCTTACAATACACCAAGATATCATTGATGAACACTACATTAAACTTATCTAAAAAATCATAGAACACTTTGTTCATCAAGTCTATAAACACTACTAGAGTATTAGTTAATCCAAAGAGCATCACTACAAACTTATAATGCTTATACCTCATCTTGAAAGTAATCTTAGGAATATCCTTACTACTATTATGGCTTAATGATATCTTGATCTCAAGTCAATCTGCAAAAACACTAAGGCTTCTCTAAATTGATCATATAAATCATCAATCTTTAGTAAGGGCTTCTTGCTTTTAATAGTCACCTTATTCAACTCTTTACAATAAATGAACGTTATCAAATACCATCCTTTACAGGGAATGACATAATTTATAAATCCATTGCTAAGAAGCTCTTGGAGCTACTTCTTTAACTCTTGCAACTCAATTAATGCCATTCTATAAAGTGCTTTCAAAATAAATGTTTTACCTGAAGCTAACTCACTACTAAACTCAACTTCTTTTTTAAGCTTTAATCTTGAAAATTCATTTAAAAACATATCCTTGAATTCTCAAATAATGGTTGTCCCATTTAATCTAGGACTTTGGCCTTCACTACCACTTCAGACTACTTAAGCCAAATAACCAATACATATGTCACTTAATATTAAACCCCAAATACTAAATGACTAATAACCTAGAAGGGGGGAGGGGAGGTGAATAATTTTAAAATCTTTTACAATTTTGAAAGTTTTTCAACTAACAGTCAACACAAAATATTTAATCAATATAATCAACATAATATAATAAAGTATGAACATAAAATAAAAAGAGATAGGGAAAAAAGAAATGCTCAACCGTAGTGGTTTAGAGCTTTTCCACACCTCTTAGGTCCACTACTTCAAGCAAGCTTGCTTGAAGATTTCCTTCTACTAACTTCAATCCCAAAGTTACAATAATTTTGACATAAGAGATTTTACCCTTCTTACACTAGTTTTGATACAAAAGATTATGCCCTTCGCTTAGTTTTAATAGGGATAACGCCCCACACTAGTTTCACGAGATTATGCCCAAGGGTTTGTGGAAAAATTAGAAAGAAATTGGCTCACAAGGCTGATACAACAATAAGCTCTTAAAATCTCTCAAATGATTTACAATATATTTCTAATGAGAGAAAATTGAAGAAGAACTAAAGAATGAAGAATGAGAGTGTATGTGTCTAATTCTCTCTTATTGCAAAATCAAATCACCTCCTTATTTGTAGTTGAAAATTTGGTAGCTGTTAGAAATCTGATTAGAGAGCCATTGGAAAAATTCTGCATAGACACATGGTAGTGTGTTTATTGTGCATGACTATGCTTTCTTTAATAAATGTGTCTAATGCTCACATTTGTATGCTAACATGGGCGTGTGTTTTCTTCCTATAGATGTGTGTCAATTTTTTATGCATAACTCTTCATATTTCAGGATGTAGCATAGGATGCATGCACTGTCATCACACGAGAAACACACAACTAGATTTTTCCATAGCACATGAGCATGTGTTTTTAATCATGGTCGTGTGTTATTTGTGCTTTTTATTTGTCTTTACTTGGCACAACAACATAACATAGGCATGTGAATCTTTTTCTCTTGACACATAGGAGTATGCCTCATGCATATAACAGTGTGCCTCATACACATGGTCATATGCCTCATACACATAATATGTACCTTTTTTAAACAAATAAATATTGAAATGCAATAGAATATAGCCCATGCAAGAACACGACTACTACACGGGAGTGTATCCTTACATAAAATAGTCTTGCAACTTGATTACGTACAATTGTTTGTTAGATAATTTCTGTAAAAATAAACCATTTGTTCCTTTTTGTCATGGATCAAATCATGCAAGGACCGGTTAGACATTTAACATGAGTTTTGCATCAATTTAAAATAACTAGGGTCTAACACTTAACATTTTGCTTGCCTTGATACAAAAAATCATCATACTTTGAATTTTACCTTTATCAAACACAAATTAACCTCCATTGTCAGAATAGAATTTAACCTTTTACTTTTGATAGTCTATCTCAATTCCATTGCTTTTAAGGAAATCCATATCTAAGATCACGTAGAAATCTAGTATATCAAACACAATTAGGTTTACTAACATCTTTCTTCATCATATCATTACTAATTATCCTAGCAATATCTGGTCATTCACTATGACATCTCCATCTAATAGCTCTATCTTAACCCTCTAAGCTACAGTCACTATATTTAAGCTTAACCTTTTGTACTACACTTTTAGCTAGTAGCTTTTGAATATACTAAAACATAAAACAAAGAATTATATAAAATCAATTGACTAATTACTATTGATGGGCTTAATTCTGCTTATCCTTAGGCAACCGTAAAACCTCTAAGGTTCCTTGCTGCTTATTTACTAGAATTCTAGCTCTATAATCTCTTGCCATATGTCTTAGTTATTTACATTAGAAACATATGTTTTACCTCATCAGACACTTCCCCTTTATGTTGTTTCTAGCATTTCAGGCATATTAGGGAATCACTTTTGGCTTCTTTTTGTCTTTGCCCCTTTTTTTCCTTCTAAAGGGCCTCTTACACTCATTAGAACCATTATTGTTATTCTTTTGTTTTTTATTTAGGCTTCTGTAGGTAACTATTTTATCCTCTCTAAACAAACTTCTAACCTTAATACCTAACTCGAGTCCTCATTATGACTTTGAAGAGGATGGGCTCCTAGCATCATATCTCTCACAATAGTTAAATGTAACCCATAAATAAACTTTTACACTCTTTCATCTTCCAACCCAGCCAATTTAGGTGTATACCTCACTAATAAATTGAATTTTGTGACACATTTTTTCATGGAGCTTGACCTTAAGTTAGATTGATAAACTTTTGGGCCCTTGCATAGGTTAAATCAACACTCTTAAACTCGACCTTAAACATCTTCTAGAAGTCATTCTAGCTTAGACTTAGGATATCTATAGCCATCTTTACTAGATTCCATCATACTCTAGGATCACCTTTCAAAAAATAGGTAGCACATTGGACCTTTTCTCTTTCGTCACCTTAAATAAAGCTATGACATTCTCTATGACCTCTATTCACTCTTTAATGACTATTGGATCTCTTGCCCCATGAATTTGGACAATTGAAAGACTTTTGGCAACCCATAGATTGGATGCAACTGTGTTTTCATTGACATCAGGGTACTAGATGT
Source organism: Anacardium occidentale (assembly GCA_026122585.1). Classification (NCBI taxonomy): domain Eukaryota; kingdom Viridiplantae; phylum Streptophyta; class Magnoliopsida; order Sapindales; family Anacardiaceae; genus Anacardium; species Anacardium occidentale. Next base: position 82,543 of record JAJEJH010000387.1, on the reverse strand, counting down.
ACCTTTATTAGATTTTTGAGACCTTAGTGTCTTCTCAGTCTTAGGAACTTCTACTCTCTACCCTTTAAAAGCCATATTGTTCATTTTCAAATTTTCATAGCATTGAGACCCATCTGAGCTGGCAGTTACAACTGAAGTAAAGGTTTACTAACTAGTACCAATATTGGTGAAACTTATCTAACATTACCATGAATGGATACTTGTAGAAGAATCTCTCTATCTTGGCTTTCTCCAAAGCCATCATCTCTAGAAACGTAAGAATTAAGATTAAGCCTAAGATATCTCCTTATTTACAAATTCCACATTTCATCTAAATCACAAACTTAAACTTGTGTAAGAATTAAACTAAAACTTACAATGAGTAGGCGACAACGAGTGTTGTTAGTTAATGTGTTTAACAACAGCATTTTGTCATAAAAACTCACCTTGAAAACTCATTTTCCTCAAAACTTAGTTTTGAAACAATTTTTAAAAACACTTTCCAACATTAGTTTTCAAAACATGACTTTTTCCCTTTGCTTTGATAGCACATTGACCCAATACCTTTCACCTTTAGAAAAAATAATCAGCAAAGATACAAAACCTTAAAGTAATAAAGCATATCACTTTTCTACACTACACCTCAATATGAGTTTATAAAACATATCTCAATATAAAACCATTTATTGAAAAATACCTCAATTTTATCAAAACTTCATTAGAAATATATCAAACATAGAACACTAAACTACTTATATATTTTCAATAATATCCACACAATGCTAGAAAATGTCAAAGGCATTATTAGTATAAATGAGTAGTCATGTAAAAACATAAAGCAATAGCACAAAGCTCTACATCCCAATCATCATTCCCATATTAACCAAGCCTACTAATAATGCCTCAACTTGCCTCAGCCTCACCACACTCACGATTTAAGAACCTGTAAGATAAAGGTAAAGAGAATGAGTGATAACACTCAGTAAACAAAATAAATTATCATTATTAAATCCTTAATCCTTTACTCTTAAGCAATAACTTAACTCACACTCACTTAGTCTTGTGCTTTTCTTGCTCGTCCTTAAGTTACCTTAGCTTATCTTAATTCGTCTTAAAGGATAAACTAACCGTTTAAGACTACTATATGTGCTTTACATGGTACCTCATACACATTATGCTCATGAAATCAAACCATGTAAAAGTTGTAAAATTGTAGAACTTTACCCATAGTCCATGTCTATTAAACTATCTATAAATATGTAACTGAGCACTAAAAATTAAATTATGAAAAACAATATAAAACATGAAATATATACAATCATATTAGTAAACTAAATCTATAAACTAAAACCATGTGTTGATTAGACTTAACAACATAAAAGGATTTAACATCTCACATAAGAACATAACTGGTACAATAAACTATAACTTGGGTTAACTCATACATATAAAGTGTAAGCTCAAAAAGCTCCTTGTATCCACTTTTTTAAAGCATTTTTCTTTTTCTAGGAAATCATATCTTAAACTCATGAGAAAACATGCATCATTTAGATTTGTGAATTTGTAAAAAAGTTTAAAATCTTATCTCATGCATAATCTAAAAATTGTAACTTTTGGTATGCCATAAATGCTAGGATCTTACTATATAGTGACTAAAATGCCCTCATCATTAATTAGGATCTAAATGTCACTCTAAAAGCACCTAGTTCCTTTTAATCCATGACATGCATAAGCATTATCTCTTTTAACACATAGGCATGCTCTCAATGTGAACTTTGATGCGTAACTCATCTCTATCATCCACAACTATATGCCTCTCTTGTTCACAATTATGCTCCATGCTTTAATCTTACCATGCAAATGTTACTTGTCCATGTACTCGTTGCCCACACAGTAATATCATTGTAAGACGTGCAATTGTGCTTTTTCTTTTACAATGACCTACCATCTTTCCCTCATTGAATCTTATCGAAGGGTAAGTCTTTTCCAACCAAAAGCCCATGCTCGTTATCATAGAACATTAATCATCATAATTAATACTTTAATCAACTCTAAATACCTTAGATTCAATACAAGATCATCACCTAAACCTAGGATATTTTTCATCCTTCCAAGAACATATAATTCATACATAAATCTAACTTTAACAATTATAGCATGCTTTAAATTATATAAGACTCCAAATTATTGTCAAAGATTCATCAATCATTCTTAATCATATAGGAACTTAAGAATTCAAATTATGTATCAATATTTATTACATAAAATCCTTGAAAAGATAGTTAATCTACTATGCTAGCTAATAGGCACCTTCTTTCTTACTCAAAAATCAAATAAACAATAACAAACGATGATGATCAAACATTCTTTTGACTTTCTGATTCTCTCTCTTACTTTCTATGAAAATTTTGCATAAAGAAAATTATGAGAAAATTATGAGAAGACTAGAGAACGAAGGCCTTTCTATAGGCCTCAAACTCACTTAACATGCATAATCATGTGTGTTCATGATGCATGGGTATGCATCCATGCCTAACCAATTTTCTTGCCTAAACGCCTTGTATATATGACACATTTCTATTCAACACATGTATAGTCCTAACTAAGCCCTTAAATGACTATTTCACCATTCCTAGGCTATTCCTTAGGAAAATAACCTTATATGTGCCTTGGGTTGTTACATTTCATCACCATGGACAAAGGCACTCCAAATCAACACCTTTTCTTTCTCCCTATGTACACTATCCTTTATTGTTGAAAATATCGACATCATGCATATTTGTTATCTTATCCTCATTAACATTCTAATCCATATATAACTCTTCATGCTTAACCTTTTTTAACTGATCACGATTTACATAATATCATTATGAGACTATTAAACATCAGTTTTAGTGGTTTTAGGAGATGCATTTCTTGATTCAGGATATTTGTCATATAAACAAGATTTTTTTCTCTTAATTGATAAGAAAGACTAATAAGACAATCAACGTCTCTATCATTTATGATCTTGACAAGGCTCTTACTATTGACATTTTTTAGTTTCATGTTTCTTTGAATATGATTATGCTTTTGATCAAGATAAGTGATTTGCTTGTTAATCGATCTAATTCCTTGAATATCGTGTTCATAAGAATTTTTATCATTTTCTTTTTGCCTCCAATATATTTCATTCTATTACCATTAGTCCTCATCTATTCCCCTTCATATCGAACCAAAATAAAAACAAAACTTGGCATGTTGATTAATCTTACAATGGTAATAGATATCATGTAAACAAATTATATAACAAATATAATAAAAATAAAAAATTTTGGAGTTTTCCCATTTAACTAGAACTTTTAAGCATTTCTCCTTTTTTGGCAAAAATGTTAAAAATATCAATTTGCACTTTATATGGTAAAATATTAAATAACTCAACTAAATTTATATATTAATTAAGCCTTTGCATAGATAAAATATCAATAAAACCTCTAAAATACAAAATATAGTTTAACCCTCACATGTGTAACATATTCCTAACCCCTACTTTTTTACCAAAAATTATCATTTTGGCCTTTTGTATTATTAATGATTTTGAAATACACTTTGAATTAATTAAATCAATTTAACATATAAAAAATTAATACACAATCATCAAATGAATGAAAATTTGAGTCAATATTCATATAAATACCTAAATGTAATGAATTTTTTTTTTTCTTGATTTCGAAATCATGATATTGGAACCTGAATGAGTATGAAAATGAAAATTTTTATACTTTGTAGTGTTTGGTTGTAATGTTTATTTGTCTAAATAAGTAGAGTTTATATAAAAGGGATGAAGGTGTATTGGTATTTAAATATAGATTTTGGTTATATTCATGGAACTTCCAAAGAGTTTGTCAATTTTAATAAACCCTTCTTATTTGCGTCGTTTTAATTAGTCACCCGTGTTATCAATCAGTTGTAGATAAATCATACACAGTATTACTCTTTTGGAAAAATCCCGAACAAATTAACAACATAACCGTAACAAAAATAAGTTAATTGGCAAAGTGGTTTGACAACAAGAATGGTTAAATACATATTTATAAATGTAACTTGATGAATGATTTTATACGAGGGTTGAAACTATTTTATTGTTTAATCACAGAGTTATGAGCATCTTATTATATATAATACGTATCCTATGATATGTTATAATGTACATACAAAATTATATGTATTTTAATATAAATATATGAAAAATTAGTATGGTATATTATATATCACTCATGCGAATTATAATTGTTTTTAGAAAAGAAATGGTGCAAAAAGAGTACATTTAAAATTTTTTAAAATTTAGAAGTGACTATAATAATTTTTTAATATTATAAGTGTAAATTAGAATTTTTATTATGACAAAAAATTATGGTCAATAAATAAGAAAATTGAAGGCTATAATATAGTCATCATCATTGGTTCATTATAGTGACCCCCGCCACAGGCCTACTATACAGCTATTTAAAATATATAAAAAATATATATATATATTATTATTATATTAAAAATGCGTATGTGACTGAAATCTCTACAAGGAAAAGGAAACTTAACTGCTACTCAAAATAATTTAAAATCTGAATACGGAAGCAAAAAAAAAAAACATAAATATTATATCCAATCAAGAAAATAATGACTTTTTCTGAAATTCCCAAGCTACTTATGTATACAAATATGTTATCCATACAGTGCATACTATAGTATAATACACACACATAATACATGAGGAAAATATCATCAAACCATGCGAGCCAAAACATGCTGCTACTAGCCACCGAGCCATGTCCCCAAAATCTGATAACTGCATCACTTCTGCTCAATCCTCAACTTACTGACCTGTAAAGAGAAAGGAAGGAGAAGGGGTGAGTGATAAAATCACTCAGTAAGCATTTCATATCTCTTACATAGACAGGCCATCGAGCAAAAACTAATCTCAAGCCTCAAATCTTGTCGTTCTCTGCTTAATAGTTTTCTTATTCATTCTTTCTTATCTCTTATTTCTTTACTTTCTTTACTTCTTGATTTCAGAAGTTTCATCTGTTTTATGCTTTGTACTTTGCTTTTATCTCATATGTTACTCATGAATGCTATACATGACATGATATGTATGCTCTGATGTCATGTAAATGCTCATTAGTAATAAAACTTGCCCCTCGGGCTTGATTTTCTGAAAACTCATTCTTTTCTAAAATCTCTTTCTGATATAAAACTCTGATTCGAAAATCCTGTGTATATACATATAGTATAACTGAAAATTGTATCAGAAAGTACTGTATCTGAAAATATCTCTACTATGTTGGTCAGACTGATGAACACAGGGATTCGACACCTTGACCGTGTGAGCTCAAACCTATGATAAAACTACTCGTGCACGACTATGTCCTCTCTAGCGGATGATGGTTTCCCTCTCTAGCGGGTGCGTAAACTCACAGGTGCCCCCTCATATCCACCCCTAACTGATGTTTGGAACATTGTATATCTATATGTTTAAATCATACTCTTGGATCCTTAGATCCTTTTCTGAAAACATTTCATGTGGCATGTCGTGCTCAATGCTTGATAATCATGCATAATATGTTGTTATATCTTGTTATTCTTATGTTTCTCATCCTTAAAAATGGCTTATGATTGCTTATCTTTGCTTAACACATGTTTTAGAATCTTCTCTCTGGTTTTCATAAGGCACATGGGTATGCTATGCCTGGCACACGTGCTTGTGTGAAGGTACACGGGGTCGTGCTCAAGCTTTGCCCTTGATCGTGCTAGCTTCTAGAAAATATTCATGAAACTTTGCCTGCCCACATGGACATGTGGTGCAAATACACAGGCATGCATAAGCTCGGCACACGGGTGTGTATCGCACTACACGGGCGTGTAGCTGCCTCAACACCATCCCGTGTCTTGCCTACACGGGCGTGTGCACTTAGGTACATGGGCGTGTATCTGGATTTTCATACGTACACGAGTTGTAGGACCCGCCCCACGAGTACCCCTGCTGCTGAATACTGGAGGTGTTTTTTTTATTAATAATCTGAAAATATGGATCCCCGTAATGGGAATCCTACGAAAAATAAAACTGAAACAATACCATACATCTATACATTTGTGGAAGCTGAAGCTGGCATATACATTTACTGTCTGAAAATACATAACTGTACAATGGGCCCAATGGCCTTTTTCATACATACATACTATTTCTGTACATCTGATTACACAAAACATTTACAATATGACCACACAGGTCCAAAACTGAAAGTACATACTGAGATCGTGGTATGGGCCCTCTCCTGCTAGCCTCGATCCACTCGCTCCTTGGAAACAGCACGGACACCTGAAAAGGATGGAAGAATGAGGGGGATGAGTGATAAAGATCACCCAATAAGCACTCCTTACTTCCCTCAAAACCCAAGCAAGCAACACACAAAATCATACATACATGACCTCGACCCTATTCATACATTTAGTCGTTTGCTGGAATCTGAAACTGCTTATCTGATTACCATTCATTTACTGATATCATTATTATTCATGTCATGATGGTATGTCAAGCCATGCTAACTGAAAATATTGTGGATGCATGCATCTGAATATCTCTATGTACCCGAAGGTACCTACTATGCTGATCAGACTTGGTGAATACAGGGATTCGACATCTTGGCCATGTGGGCTGAACAGTCTAGTTATTGGCTAGAAAGCTGAATATACTGTGCTGTACGATCTGACTGGTGTCAGAAGGCTGAATCTGAATGTTGAACAATCTAACTGCTATCAGAAAGCTGAATCCCATGGATGCCCCCTTGAGTTCACCCATACTCTTACCCGTACATCAGGTTCTGAATACTACTAAATTCGGATCCCTTGATCCTTTCTGAAGCTACATGTCATGTTGTGGTATGCATATGCAGTTTTATTATCTGAATCTTTACTTATCTGATGCTTATCTGAAGCATTTTAGTCATTAAACTGATTTCTCATGCTTTAATAATTCAATTTCATGCTTTTTCTGAAAATCTACTGATGCACGGGCGTGTGGGCAAGGCACACGGGCGTGCATGGCTAAGGCACATGGGCGTGTGCCTGGACGCACGGGGCCATGCGTTGGTCGTGCGTCTGGCCGTGCAAGCCACTAGAATTCTAGGCGTGCTTCACTGAAAATGCTTCACACGGCCGTGTCCCTCAGGACACACGGGCGTGTGTCTGTAATTCTGGTCGTGCACACAACGTGCACATGGGCGTGCTCTTGGAAATACAAAGGCACACGACCGTGCCATGCAGGCACAGGTCGTGTGTCTTGTTCTTCAACAAGAACACTTGCCGGAAAATGCATAATTCTCAACCACTTCTCAATTAATCACAAATTCACTTCTAACACACATTCCCAGCACCTCAATAAACACATTTGAAACATCCAATTCGACATGCATCAACTCATAAATAATCTACCATGGAAGCTTAGCAATTCTCTCACTAAAACATGATCAAGCTTGCATGCAAGGTTCAAGGGTGGAAATCTCATCAATTCACGCCACAAACATCACCAAATAAGCATGCACAACTCATCAACAAGCAATGGAATCATCCAAGTAACACATTTCATCAAAACAAGCTGGGAAACTCAAGGAGAAGTAAACGAACACTTACGTCGTGTCATTGCCTCTGAAAGCTTTCTCTTTCAACTAATCTCTTGGCTCTCTCACCGGATTGGGAGCTACTTGCTGTGGAATCTCCTTTCTAAGGTTGGGAGGAGCTACTGCTAAAAAAGAAATGAAATTGGCTGAAATGGGTAAGAAAAGAAACTAAATTTCTCTTGGCTCACTTATATATGAGCACATGCACGAGCGTGCATCCAAGGTGCACGGGCGTGCACCTGGGAAAATGAAGACTATTCATTTCCCGCTCATTTGTATGCTCAAATCCTTCCGAAAGGAATCATACGAAAGCCACACAGGCTCTGGAAACTTACTAACTCACCCCTGAACTCATCTAGACTCCCAATCTCTTTCTGGATTTTATTTCTAACCCTAAAACTCTTCCCCTAAGGGTTTTTCTGAATCTGGGATGCTACATTTCCTCTCCCCTTATAAAAATTCTAACCCCAAAATTTACCTGAATAACTCTAGGAACTTATCCCTGATCTCATACTCTATCTCCCAAGTGGCTTCCTCTACTCTTTGGCTACGCCATAAGACCTTCACAAGGGGAATCTATTTATTTCTGAGAACCTTGACTTTGTAGTCCAAAATCTGCACTGGCAGCTCGTGGTAACTCAAATCTTCTGCCAACTCAATCTCTGAAAACTGAAGCACATGAGAAGGATCCCCCACATACTTCCTCAACTGAGACACATGGAAGACATTATGAATTCTATCCATGTTGGCTGGCAATACCAATTTGTAGGCAACTGTCCCCACTCTCTCAAGTATCTCGTAGGGACCAATAAATTTGAGCGCTAACTTTCCCTTTCTGCCAAATCTGAGAACTTGCCTGTATGGAGCAACTCTTAGAAAAACTCTGTCGCCTACTGAAAACTCAATCTCTATGCGTCTCAAATCTGCATAGCTCTTCTGTCGATCCTAGACCTGTCTCATTCTCTATCTGATGATCTTGATCTGCTCAATCATCCCCTGAACTATCTCTGGGCCCATAACTACCTCCAGAGAATCTCTCTCTCCAACCTCATCCCAATGAAGAGGAGATCTGTACTTTCGACCTTACAATGCCTCAAAAGGAGCCATCTGAATAGTCGTATGATAGCTGTTATTATACGTAAACTCCATAAGAGGAAGCAACTCTGCCCAATCAGTTTGGAAGTCCATTCAACAAGCTCTGAGCATATCCTCCAATATCTTATTAACTCTCTCAGTCTGGCCATCTGTCTGAGAATGATATACTGAGCTGAACTGTAATCTAGTCCCCAAGGCTCTCTACAATGACCTCCAGAAAGCTGACAGGAATCTTGAGTCTTTATCTGATACTATAGTCCTGGGAACACCATGAAGTTTGACTACCTCTCTGATATACAATCTCCCAAGCTGATCTATAGACATACCCTGTCTAACTGGTAAGAAATGAGCGGACTTACTCAATCTGTCCACTATCACCCATATGCCATCAAATCCTTTTTGGACTCTGGGAAGACCAGAAATAAAGTCCATCGAAATGTCTTCCCACTTTCACGCAGGAATACTCAAAGGATGAAGTAAACCTGAGGGTCTCTAGTGCTCTGCCTTAACCTGCTGACATATCAGACATTTAGAAACAAAGTCTGCTATGTCCTTCTTCATGCCCGACCACCAAAAGTTTTTCTTGAGATCCTGATACATCTTGGTGCTGCGTGGGTGCACTAAATACACCGTACTGTGCACCTTTGATAAAATTTTCTGCCTCAACTCTGAACTCTGTGGCATACAAACTCTGTCTCTGAATCTCAAGATCTCATCTCTAAACTCAAAATCTGGCACTGATCTCTCTGACATCCTCTGAATCATGCTCTGAGTCCACTCATCTGACATCTAACTATCTCTGATCTCATCATACAAAGAAGATCTGATCTGATCTGAAGTCTGAAGAATTCTGCAGTCACTATCTCAATCTGCTCTCTAGCAATCTCATACTAGAGCTCTCTCTAAACTGAAAGACTGGATAGAGCCACTTGCCTACTCAAGGCATCAGCCACTACATTGGCTCTCCCTAGATGATATCCGATGTCACAGTCATAATCTTTCACCAGCTCTAACCATCTTCTCTGTCTCATATTAAGCTCTCTCTGGGTGAAGAAATACTTCAGACTCTTATGGTCTGAATAGATGTTACACTTGACTCCATATAAATAATGTCTCCAAATCTTCAGGGCGAATACAACTGCTGCTAACTCCAGGTCGTGTGTAGGGTATCTCAACTCATGATCTCGTAATTGCCTAGAGGCATAGGTAATGACCCTACCACTCTACATCAAAACTGCCCTGATCCCCTGATGGGACGCATCTGTATAAATGTCAAACTCTACTCCCTCCTGAGGTAGTGTCAAAACTGGAGCACTAGTTAACCTCTGCTTAAGCTCCTGAAAACGTGTCTCGCACTCATCTGACTATACAAATGGAACCTCTTTCCTAGTCAAGGTAGTGAGAGACCTCAGTAGGCTAGAGAATCCCTCAATAAATCTCCTGTAGTAGTCTGCCAACCCAAGGAAGCTTCATACCTCTTTTATTGTCTTCGGCCTTGGCCAACTCAAAATTGCCTCCACTTTACTAGGATCCACTGAAATGCCTTCTGTTGAAACTACATGACCCAGAAATGCTACTCTGTCAAGCTAGAACTCGCACTTAGAGAACTTGGCATACAACTGTCTATCCCTCAACCTTTGAAGCACATATTTGAGATGCTTCTCGTGCTCTGCCACACTCCTGGAATACACCAGAATGTCATTTATGAAAACCACCACGAACCGGTCCAAGCAATCATGAAACACCCAATTCATCAGATTTATAAAGATTACTAGGGCATTAGTCAACCCAAATGGCATGACTACGAACTCATAATACCCATATCTAGTCCTGAAAGCTGTCTTGGAAACATCTATGTCTGCCACTCTGACTTGATAATAACCAGATCTCAGGTCAATCTTCGAAAATACAGCTGCACCTCTCAACTGATCAAACAAGTCATCTATCCTTGGCAGGGGATACTTGTTCTTCACTGTTACTCTGTTCAGATCCCTGTAGTCGATCCACATCCTCATCGACCCATCTTTCTTCTTAACAAACAGAATTGGAGCTCTCTAAGGTGAACAACTGGGCTTGATAAATCTCTTATTTGTCAACTCCTGAAGCTGTTTCTTTAACTCCTGGAGTTCAACTGGAGCCATCCGATACAGAGTATTAGAGATTGGAGCTGTACCTGGAAGAAGCTCGACACTAAACTCTAACTCTCTGTCTGAAGGTAACCCTGACAACTTGTCTGGAAAGACATCTAAAAAATCTCTGAATACTGGCACCTCTTCGATACCTGGACCCACTGAACTGCTGCAGACAACATTAGCCAAGTACCCTGTCTCATCAGTCTGCTCATCTGAATACAAGAGATCATCATGCTGTCGACTCTGCCCTTACCAAATACAAACTGATCAGGGCCTATGTGGAATCTAACCTTCTTCCTTCCACAATCTATCTCTACACTGTATCTCCCCAAGAAATCCATACCCAAGATCATATCAAAACCTGCTAACTCCAACAGAATCAGATCAATCATCATCTGTCTACCCATAATCTCTATCTCCTGATCTAGGAGAACTCTATCGCTCAATACAAATCTCCCATCTGGCATCTCTACATGGATACTCCTACTGGCCACACTAGGGTCAACCTCTAATCTCTCCACTACACTCTAGGCTACAAAGTTGTGTGTGGCTCCACAGTCAACAAGTACAAACAAAGGAGTATCAAAATAAAGTAACTGACCGGTTACTGCATGGGGAATAGCCTCTGCTTACTCCTGGTAAACAGCATAAACTTTGGCTCTGCCTCCGCCTACTCCTGAAGGACTGACACCTCCCTCAGGTGCTCTACCACCAGCTCTGGGAATGTCTACTCCATCTCTCTCTACTCTAACTCCACCTCTGGGTTGACCTCCTTGGCCTCTGAACTGACCAACTCCACCTCTGCTCGGCCTCACACCAGCTCCACCTCTGGCTGGACACGCTGCCATCATGTGCCCTGGTTGATGGCACCAATAACGAATAATTTGGCCGGCTAAACACTCCCCTGGATGGCGCCTGCCACATCTGGGACACTGTGGCAGCTGGGGTACAACTCTCTGTCTCTGACTCTGACTCTGAAAACCTCGGGCTGATCTCTTGGCTGACATCGGCCTCTTGCCTTTATCTCTGTCCTCTATCCTCTCAGATGCTCTACTCATGACACCCATCCTCTGAAGACCAGTATCTGATCTGAGTACTCTCTCTAATGTATCACTCAATCTCTGGGGAGGATCGGCTCCTATCATGACATCCTTGGCTATTGCAGGATGTAAGCCATGGATAAATTTTTGAACTCTGCTCATCTTTGTCCCTGCCAAACTCGGGACGAACCGTGCCAAAGCATTGAATCTGGTGGCATACTCATTAACTGAACTAGACCTCTGGGTTAGATCAATAAACTCTTGCGCCTTGGCATATACCATCTCTGTACTCTTGTACTCTTGTACTCTACATCGAATAGCTATCTGAATTATGCCCAAGTCAGATGCTGCTCATCGATTGAAGCCTTGGCTAGACCTCATCAAACCTTAGCATCACCTCTGAGAAGAAACACTGCATATCTGACCTTCTCTCTCTCTGATAAAGTGAAGAGGCCTATCATACTCTCCACTGATTCTACCCACTCTTCTGCCACTGCTGGATCTCTGGATCCACTGAATTTGACTAGCTGAAATGACCCTGGTAGATGGTAGATCGGATGAAGTCTGTCTGAAGAACTAGTATCAGCTATCTCTGTACTCATACTCTGACCACAATCTGTATAACCAGCTGTATACTGATATCTATCTCTAACTGACTGAGGCTGAGACTGATACTAATGTTGATACAGTGACTGGAACTGAAACTGAGACTGAGAATGTCTTCTCCTCGAAATTTGATAACTCTCATGCTGGGGAGGAGTTACTCTCGCTGGTTCTGGAATATTTCTCACATCAGTCTACTGAAGACTCTCTCTAACTATATCCCCAATCATTTCTATCAACTACTCTGGTCTCATAGACACATGGGAGGTACTCTGAGATCGCCGTCTATCACTAACACTCATAAGACGGGCAGGTGAACTACTGTCTGGCTCATCTATATGTCTAGGGATATACTCTTCTCTATCTATAGCATCACAACAAACTGGGGGTTAAAAACACATAACACACAAAGCTGGAAATAAATACCTAACTTGTGTTGTGAGGAGGGTCTGGACGATGGCTGAGAAGGAGAGAAAACAGGCACCACACATTTACAATTGCTTTGATAACACCAATGTAGGACCCGCCGCCACGAGTACCCTTGCTACTGAATACTGGAGGTACTTTTTTTATTAATAATCTGAAAATACGGGTAACCACAAGGGAATTCTACGAAAAATAAAACTGAAACAATATCATACATCTGTACATATGTGGAAGCTGAAGCTGACATATCCATTTACTGTCTGAAAATACATAACTGTACAATGGGCCCAATGGCCTTCTTCATACATACATACTGTTTTTGTACATCTGATTATATAAAGCATTTACAATATGACCACACAGGTCCAAAACTGAAAGTACATACTGAGATCGTGGTGTGGGCCCTCTCTTGCTAGCCTCGATCCACTTGCTCTTCAGAAACAGCACGAACACCTGAAAATGATGGAAGAAGGAGGGGGATGAGTGATAAAGATCACCCAGTAAGCGCTCATTACTTCCCTCAAAACCCAAGCAAGCAACATACAAAATCATACATACCTGACCTCAGCCCTATTCATACATCTAGTCGCTTGCTGGAATCTGAAACTGCTTATCTTATTACCATTCATTTACTGATATCATTATTATTCATGTCATGATGTGTATGTCATGTCATACTAACTGAAAATACTGTGGATGCATGCATCTGAATATCTCTATGTACCCGAAGGTACCTGTTGTGTTGATTAGACTTGGTGAACACAGGGATTCGACATCTTGGCCATGTGGGCTGAACAATCTAACTACTAGCTAGAAAGCTGAATATACTGTGTTGTACGATCTGACTAGTGTCAAAAGGTTGAATCTGAATGCTGAACAATCTGACTGGTGTTAGAAAGCTGAATCCCACGGATGCCCCATCGAGTTCACCCATACTCTTACCCGTATATCAGGTTCTGAATACTAAATACTGTTAAATTTGGATCCTTTGATGCTCTCTGAAGCTACATGTCATGCTATGGTATGCATATGTAGCTTTATTATCTGAATTTTTACTTATCTGATGCTTATCTGAAGCATTTTAGTCATTAAACTGATTTCCTATGCTTTAATAATTCAATTTCATGCTTTTTCTGAAAATCTGCTGATGCACGGGCATATGGGCAAGGCACACGGGCGTGCATATCTCATACACGGGCGTGCATGGCTAAGGCACACGGGCATGTGCCTGGACGCACGGGGTCATGCGTTGGTCATGCGTCTGGTCGTGCAAGCCACTGGAATTCTGGGCGTGCTTCACTGAAAATGCTTCACATGGTCGTGTCCCTCAGGACACACGGGCGTGTGTCTGTAATTCTGAACGTGCACACGGGCGTGCTCCTGGAAATACAAAGGCACATGATCGTGCGTCTTGTTCTTCAACAAGAACACTTGCCGAAAAATGCATAATTCTCAACCACTTCTCAATTAATCACAAATTCACTTCTAACACACATTCCCAGCACCTCAATAAACACATTTAAAACATCCAATTCGACATGCATCAACTCATAAAGAATCTACCATGGAAGCTTAGCAATTCTCTCACTCAAACATGATCAAGCTTGCATGCAAGGTTCAAGGGTGGAAATCTCATCAATTCACGCCACAAACATCACCAAATAAGCATGCACAACTCATCAACAAGCAATGGAATCATCTAAGAACACATTTCATCAAAACAAGCTGGGAAACTCAAAGAGAAGTAAGCGAACACTTACTTCGCGCCATTGCCTCTGAAAACTTTCTCTTTCAACTAATCTCTTGGCTCTCTCACCAGATTGGGAGCTACTTGCTGTGGAATCTCCTCTCTAAGGTTGGGAGGAGCTGTTGTTGAAAAAGAAATGAAATTGGCTGAAGTGGGTGAGAAAAGAAACTAAATTTCTCTCAGCTCACTTATATATGAGCACATGCACAGGCGTGCATCCAAGGTGCACGGGCGTGCACCTGGGAAAATGAAGACTATTCATTTCTCGCTCATTCGTATGCTCGAATCCTTCTGAAAGGAATCATACGAAAGCCACACAGGCTCTGGAAACTTACTAACTCACCCCTGAACTCATCTAGACTCCCAATCTCTTTCTGGATTTCATTTCTAACCCCAAAACTCTTTTTCTAAGGGTTTTTCTGAATCTAGGATGCTACACGAGTGTCATGCGAGGTCGTATGTCATGCAGAATTGAGGCCACACGGGCGTGTACCCTCGAGTGCACGGACGTGTGCTCAACCCAGATTTTACAGATACGTTTGGAAACCCAGAAAATCTCACTCAAACCCAATCAAACCTCAACCATTTCTCAATCAAACTTGTATACATCAAATATACATGCCAATAAATATTCTCATCTCATTCATTCACATTAAACATGCTAAACTCATGCATTTCTCATAAATTCATACCCAAGCACATAAACATCATACATTTCATAGTACTCTCATAAATCATCATACATTATCTCATTTCATCATCAAATCATAGCAACACACATCCATAACATGCATCAATCATCCAACGAGCTCAAAATCAGAAAAAGCATGTTGGAAACCTAAGTGAAAGAGGTAAAGAAATACTTACCTCTAGCCATTACGTCTGGATCTCTCTCTTTTGATGCTCCTGGATCTCTAGCTGGAATAATGACTGCTGGTTGTATGGACTCTGGTCTAGGGTTCACTGGAAATGGAGAAGAGAAGAAGCTGAAGGAAAAACTGAGCGAAAAAGCGAAAAAACTAAACTTATATTGTGCCTCTCTCCTGACACACGGGCGTGTGTCAGGGATACGTGGGCGTGTGCCTCTCAAAATCAGAAATATCTCTCTCCTCATGCCATACATGGAATATTCTTCCCAGAATATTCATGTACAAGCCACGAAAGACCTCTAAATGACTCTTCTACCCTTGAACCCTTTCGAATCTATTTTCTATTTGAAAGTCTCTCTTTTACCCTTAGTCTCAGAGCCTAAAATGACAATTCTACCCCTAAGCTATTACATTCACCAATAATATCAGTTCAAGAATATTTGTGATTCTAAGTAATAGTTTTTTTTTATGATCTGAAAACTTGGTAATAATTATTATGATATCCCTCTAATGATATAAATATATAATAATTATTTTAGTGATCAATTTAGAAACCATGATATTACAATAAAGAGATATTGTAATCTGGTTTATTCATTATATATGAATTTTATAATCATAAAAAACTTGTTTTTGTTATTAGATACATATTTAATTATGAACAACTATTTTTTTTTTTCATTTGTTTTATTCACTACCATAATATTAAATTATAATTTAATATATTTAAATTATTTTTAATTAAAATAATTTTAAATTATTGAGATATAATTATCATTTTATTAAAAAATAATATGATAATTTTTATATATTTAAATGTTGGTTTATAAAAGTATTATTTTATAATAAATTAAATTTTTTTTTTTTTTTTTTTTTATATTAAAGCTTGATGACCTATAGGTTAACCCAAATAAGTAAATGTGGAGACTATAAACAGCATCATCACCGGTGCATGAACATTGTTTTACTTTATTTATGTCAGGTGAGCCCACAGCGCTTACTTTTCAGTGTCCACTCATGTAGCCACTGTAAGACTGACAGCTAGTTTTGATTGAAATTGTTGAACACATGAAAAGTCAACAAAACCAGGGTGCCACGAAACAACAATTTGAAATTTGAGTGGAGCTGTTTTGAGTTTGATGGCTGTACATTATTTGATTTTAGCTGTGTGTTAACGATAATATAAGACACCAAACACCATTGACGATCGGTAATTGAGACGCCTGGAGTTCAGAACCGTAATTTCAAGAGTTAGAATTTGCTAATTAGGCAGGTTTTTTGTACCTTGGGAATATTTGAATTACAAGCTTGAAAAGCAGACAATAAATTAAGATTACAATCCAACAGCAACTGTAGTATTGCCTTTTTGCGCAGAATAGACAATATACAAATAAATAGTAACACAAAACAAAAGCAAGATCTGTGTCGAATAGTTGTCATAAAGTTGTCTCAAAGACGCACATAATAAGAAGCAATAGCTAATTTAAAAAACAGAATACAATCCTCGGAAAGCTAGTTTAGGTTCACAGAAAAAGTAGAATATATAAAAACAGATAAAAAGATACTTAAAGTCACGAGACAAATCTAAGCGAGACAAATCTAAGCGAGACAACAACTCCACCACCACCATTACAGACCGCTGCTCACTTGAGAAACTATCAAATTGAAAATGACAAAGAAACTAGGATCTCATTATATTAGAAAAACCCGTTTTCGGTTTCTCCATTTTTTTTTTTCTTCAAATGAGTTTTCTTTAAGAAGTTTTGGTGAGGGTTGGGTCATTACTTAGCCATCATAACCTTGACAAATTCCTCATAATTTATCTGGCCATCGCCGTCCACATCAGCTTCCCTTATCATCTCATCCACTTCTTCATCGGTAAGCTTTTCCCCTAGGTTTGTCATGACGTGGCGCAACTCAGCAGCTGAGATGAAACCATTCTGATCCTTGTCAAATACCCTGAAGGCTTCTTTAAGCTCCTCCTCAGAGTCGGTATCCTTCATCTTCCGAGCCATAAGGTTAAGGAATTCAGGGAAATCAATAGTCCCGTTACCATCAGCATCCACTTCGTTAATCATGTCCTGGAGCTCTGCCTCAGTGGGGTTCTGGCCCAATGATCTCATCACAGTTCCAAGTTCCTTGGTGGTGATGCAACCTGAAATACCAATTTATATCAGTGTTCCGCACAAAACTAATAGAACTATGTTGAAACTACAAAAAAAATAAAATAAAATAAAAACCACTCCGAATATGATTACCGATCTAGCAGATTCGAGGATTCTGTAACAAGCAATCATGGACGTAAACTCAAATAAGATAATTTCCGCAATCGTAATCATAAAATTGTGATTACAAAGCATATTGTAGCATTCTCTTTATTTTAATCAAATAATTGATTATGTTATTAAGTGAATATCGTTTACTTTTAAATCAATGGAAAAATCAATTTGGTAGAAGGTGAAGGAATTCTTCAAAATAATCCAGAACAAAAATAAAAAAGAGAAATTCATGATTTAAAATTATGATTAGAAACATCTAGAATAAAAGTTTGACTTTTAAACACATTCTAAAAAAGTCGACTAGGATTGTCAGATTAAAACGAAATTCAAAATGCATAATCAAGATTGTGGTCACAGAAAACCAACATACACTACATAAAATTCTAATATTAACACAGCGATTTCATTATTTCACCTAATAATCTACAAAAAGAATTTTATGATCGCAAAACAGAAATAGAATCATTTCAATAGCATCGCAGATCACAAAGGAATATAAAGATAAACATAGTTCATCAAAAACAAGAAAGCGAACACGAATATTCACCTCGATCACGGATTTTGGTAAAGTAAAAGCAGATCTAGAAAAGAGACGTACCGTCGCCATCCTTGTCGAACAAGCTGAAGGCTTCTTTGAACTCGGAGATCTGGTCATCGGTAAGTTGATCCGCCATTGGCTCAGAAATGAATGGTTTCGATTTCAAAAAGCAATAAAAAAAAGAATTACAAGAAGATAGCGTGAGAAATTGAGATTGCTATGTTTTCTCTCCGGACAGCACCAGGCGTAGCATTTTATATGACCTGCCCTTATTGCATCCCCTCATTTTCTCTGCTAACGGACGCAAGTAGTTTATCAAATCTACTTTTATTTTATTTCCCGTTTTACCCTTTTCTTTTCTATTTTTATTATTTTTCTAATGCAAAATAATCAAAGTACCCTTATTCGTTTGTTTTATTTGCTGACTGTCGTTGTCCAAATCTAGATTTTCACATAGACAAATCTAAGGGCACACACGTTACACGGAATGTACGCGGGGAAAAATCATTCACTGGATTAGCTTTAAATAAATCCAACGGTTATTATTAAATATAAAATAAATAAACAATTTCATTTAACTTATTCAACAAATCGTAAATAAAAGATGATTTTCATTAACCGTAGCAAATTGGGCTTCAGCCGGAACCTAAAGGCCGAACTTATTTTTATTCATTTTTTTATTTAATTTTTATTTAATTTTATTAACATATTTTATAATATAAATAAAACACTTTTATTAAAAAATAAAATTTATAATAAAATTATAAAATAATAATTAAATATAAATAAATCAAAAATTTAAAATTTAAACAAATATTTAAAAAAATATTATAAAATTTTAAAAAAATAAAAAAAGACATCTGCCATTAGGAGACTGGAAACGACCACCTAGTTGTTGGTCGCTCCGATTGGCAAAAGCATCCATTATCATTAGCCACCACTATCGGCATTAGCGACGATGATTACTTTAATTTTTTTAATTTTATAAAAAATTTAAATTTTTTTTATATTTTTAATATATATTTTAAAAATTTTTTATATCTTTTTAACATTTAAATAATATTTTATATTTTTAAAAAATTATTTTATTATTAAAAAAATTTTTATTAATAAAATGATTAGAGTATTATTCTGACTATGAAAATATAATTATTCCCGGTAATTTTAAACGTTGACTTTGATCAAAAGATGAGTATTTTGT
Organism: Anacardium occidentale; assembly: GCA_026122585.1. NCBI lineage: Eukaryota > Viridiplantae > Streptophyta > Magnoliopsida > Sapindales > Anacardiaceae > Anacardium > Anacardium occidentale. The sequence continues at coordinate 62,985 of JAJEJH010000387.1, read as the reverse complement.
TTTCTAAAACTTAAAAGGTGAAATTTGTTTTTGAATGAAACTTTAAATGGGAATATGTACTTTGGCCAATACGAAACTACTATTTTTAAAGTAAAAGAAAAAAAAAGTATATCAATTAAAATTTAAAAAGGGTATGAATCTTAGAATAAAAAAAATTAGCAAATGACCAATTTTATAAATACAGATACAAATAAATTTAAATTTTAAAATAATGAAAAGTGCAAATTTTTTTTTTTTAATTTCATATTATAACTAAAGTTGCTAAAACATGACATTATATTAAGTAACTCAAATCCAACGTTAAGCGTGCATTATCCTTATAAAATCACGTTAAGACGTCTTAATTAATAAATTATTAAAGATATGATTACCAATAATTGAAGTGATAATAGAGCACTAACTTGAGTGTTTAAATGTCACTAACAGCAGCCTCCTTACGACGCCTTTGGCATATCTCTTCGCTCACAAGTTCATTTCATGGAAGTGATTTTCATATTTTAATATTTTACTATTAAGGTGAAATGTATATCAAATGAATTAATATGCTAATTCAAAATTCTTTCATTGGGTCATTTAGACAAATAATATCATGATCATATATTATAATACTTTATAAGTTTAACATGTACTCCACTTTATAGACTTCATGTAATAGACTTGTTTTACCTTTAAACTTCTTTCCAGACAAAATTAAGAAATATCTAGTCATGGCTTAAGTAAGTGACTAATTATGCAAGTAACATATAACAATTAGACATGGAGGTTAACTTTGAAGATAGATCCTATATCCAAAAATAGTGAAAGAGTGTGTATTAAAAGTTCTATAATTTTCTTAACAACATTCTAATTCAATCTATTATTTTATGCGAAACCAATCACCTCCCATTTTTATGGGATAACTATTAGGTCTAAAATCGTTGATAGAGTAGCAACAACATAAAATTAAAAATTTTAAACTTATGCGGAATTTGAAAACCCGAAAACGGATCCTCGTTCATACTATATATACATAAAACATACAAAAACACTCATAAAATGTTTAAAGTAATTACTTGTGTTTGAAGGCTTTTTCATTTCTTTTTGTGGCAAATGAAGTCACTTTCCTAGCCAATGAATGATAGTGTTATATAGTCTACACAAAGCAAAGTTCAAGGAGGCTTTCGAAAACTTAATCATGGTACTAACAATGGTGAAGCATGAGTGTGTAGGTGTGTGTGCACAAACATGTATGAATAGAAGGTGACAACATCTCAAATACATAGAGCTATTGCGTTTTTCTTATAGAAAACCTAACACACGAGGGAAGTTTTCAAAGCATATATCCAATGAATAATGTGTATAAGTTAAATTCAATTTATATTTTATCTGTAAATGTTAAAAATTTATTTTTATTATGTATTGTTTATTTGGAGAATTTCATGTTAATTGTTTATTCTTGAAAATGATAATTCAACTTTAACATATTTTTGTCTTTCTATTTATTGGATTGTTATAGTAAATGACATAACAATAACTGCATGTAACACTTTAAGAGAATGGAACCTATAGCATTCATGGAAGCAATTTAAATAAGAACTCGTTATAACTACAATTTCCATTAAAAAATAGTTTTACATACTCCCTATACATGTTTCCAAAATTTTCATTGCCATTTGTAAGCAATGGGCCATTTATTTGGTATTGCTATATGAGTTATCAAAAAATTTTATTAAATCCAATGTTTAAACCTGTGTTTTGATTTGATTCAACCAAAAAAACTTGTGGTGAGAGAATACTAAAAGAGAAAGAGAAAAATAAAATAGAATAAGATCATAGGAAAAACTTAAGAGAATGCCTAAAAAAAAGATTTCTACCCAAGAACCACAAGTTATGTCTTTACTTTAAGCTTCAAAACTTGAAGCAAGGGGAGAAGAAAGTGAAGCATTATATGTAGGAGTTCAAAAACTTAAAGTAAGGAGTGATATCTTTGAAGAGAAAGGGCATATATCATAACTTTCATTCTTTCAATGATATGTGCAACTTAGCTTTAAAAATAGAGAAACAAATCAAAGCTTTGAAATATTCCATTGCTAAGAAGATCTTTAAAGAAAGTTTCTATTAAAGAAGGTTTCCTTCTTATACCAAGTCTTATATTTCTCATAAGGACTTTGGTAAATCCAAGATGATTAAGCCTAACAAGGAGAAACCTAAGATGTAAAAAGATGTCAATAGAATGCACATAGAAACAAATAGTGTTTTAAATGTTACTATTATAAAAACTTTTAATCCAATTGTCCCACTATGAGGGCTTTGACTTTAAATAAGATGTAAGCCATAAAATAAGCATTTTAAGATAATGATAGTGAAAATGAAGTTAAAGTTGAGAGTGAACGACAAGGAGTTGCTTGTTCTTAAAAGATTGATGTATGCTCAAGCAACTATAAAAGATAATCAAAGGGAAAGCTTGTTCCAAACTCAATGCACTATCAAAGGTAAACTTTGTTGGGTGATTATAGGTAGTATAAGTTACACTAATGTAGCTTCTAGTACTCTTTTGAAGAAATTATGTCTACCAACCCTTGATCATGCTAAGATATACAAATTACAATAGCTAAGTAATGAAGATACTTTACAAGTGAGCAAGCAAGGTGTAATTCTATTTTCAATTGGAAAGAAATACGTGGATGAGGTAATATGTGATGTTATTCCTATGAATGCTTGTAATCTCTTACTTAGAAGACCATGTCAATTTGATAGAGAGGTGATACATAACCGAAAGTTAAATACTTACACCTTCAAATTCAATAAGAAGATTATAACCATCATACTCTTACTAGCTAACCAAACACTACCCCATACACTTACCAAACCATAAACACCATAAAAAGCCTTTTTCTTAATACTAATCGACTTGAATAAGCTATCTTTAAACACAAACCTATCATTACTTTAAAGGTTGCCAAAAAGAATACGACATCCAATAACACCTTAAGCCATCCTTATCTTTCACCCTTCTTGGATGAATTTCATGATATTTTTCCCAATAAAATTCTATATGGATTTGTTAGAGTTAGTGCCCTATAGTCATGTATCTATTTATGTATATATTCACACATTTACTTGTATATTTTTATATAATTTGTAAATACATTATGATTATTAATAACATGACATATTTAGTTATATTGTTGTTTATTACATATATATAACATGTCTTTAGCATGGTATAATCAAATTGATGAAATCAGATGACTAATTGTACTTTTTATATGCACTTATTAGTGGCTATTCTAAAATTATCCATAATCCTAACATCACTATGAATCTAGGATATGAGTGATGATATGAGGACTAATATAGTATAAGTGATTCAACTAAAAAGTGGTGGCAGTTTGCATATGTTGAGGCATATTGCTTGCAACTTAGTTGCATATCACATTACAATGCTAAAAAATTCAAATAAAAGAAAAAAAATATAAATTAAGTTATTTCTTTTTCCTTTACTGTTGTTGCTTTTTTTTTTTTTTTGTTGCACTGATATAATCTTACTATATGCTTTAGATTTGTTTTATTTTTAGCATGGGCCATCGTATATTATTCTTTTGTATTAAGCTCGATGCAAGAGCATGAGTGGACACTTCAAACATCTATAATATCTTAAGGTTAAAATTATTTTTTAGGCTATGAATCAAGGTAAAGAGAAAATATATAGTAAGAAATAGATTTGATGAAGGTTTACAGGTGAGATAGTCATTTGGAAGCCTTTATATGATGTATACGTGGGTTACTTTAGGAGGCTTTTCCCATATGCTACACAACAAGTTAAAAATCTATGATTTTTTTTTTATAGCACAATCGTTTATCCTTTAGACACATGATCATATGTCCTTTTAGTTGTGCACACATATGAAAGTATTATGCACGACTATGTGTCTTTAAGGCATATGACCATGCGTTCTTTTGTGTCGATGTAACTATATAAAGTAAAGCTTTCTTATTTTTAGCCAGCTTTTATCTGTTTCTCTTTTTCTTCTCTTCAACTAACTCTAACCAAATTGTAGAAAAAAAGGATTAGTTTGCAATAACCATTGCAACTAGGATTCCAATTAGAGTTAGAAAGATAAAAACCATTAGTAGCTTAAAGTGAGTAATTTCTTACCTTTTCGCTTCTATCTTCCCAGCATGTTTTTCTTTATCTTAAGTTAAGAATAGACTTATAAAATGTTTTAATTTTTAAAAGCATAAATGTGTGATAAAATATTAAGAGATAAGAGATTTTAAAGGTAGAAGCATGTTGTATCTATTTATGTATATTTGTATTTATAGTTAAAGGATTTTACGCATGCTTAGTTGTGATTAGATGATATTTATCAGGGAAAGTTTGTATAGAATAGTGTATTTGGCATGTGTGTATGTTAGATTGAGTTTGATTAGAGGTTTGGTTGAGTTTGGATTGTATTTTGTAAGTTTTAGAAATGGAGTTACAAAAATAGGTTATGACATATGATTGTGCACTCGTGAAACACATGATCGTGTTATCATATTCTCTATATGGTCATAGTCATGTAAGTGTATGCATAACTAAGACTAAAGTAGTAGTGCCTTAGGGTACATGATCATATATCTTAGGGTTATAATTGTGTGTCTTAAGGTCAGGATCATGTGTGTTTTCCTAATTTTGAATGATCGTGCCTCGAGGTTAAGATCCTGTGCATGTAGAGTTCTGTGTGCCTGTGCATGTAAGTTTACAATCATGTATCTAATGCATGATCATATGTCTTAAAGTGCAAGACCATGCAGTAATAAAAGAATAGAAAAAAAGAAAATAGTTGAGCAAAAATAGAGAAGAAAAGAAAAGAAAGGAAAGGAGAAAGAGACATAGAAACCACAGTAAAGAAACATACAGAATGAAGAACAAAAAAATAACAAGCTAAATATTTTTCCAAAATCACTAAACTAAGCCTAGATAAGTATAAGAAAATATAGGGTAGTAGTTATAATAGCTTGAGGTTAGAATAGTCATTTTAGGTTAAAAATTAAAGTTAGAAATGAAATTTTATAATAGAAAATAGAGTTGATAGAATTCAAAGGTAAAATAGTATTTTAGAAGTTAGTTGTGACATGTGTATGAGTCTCCCTAAAAGACTGTTTTGTGCAAGGCACAAGAAGAAGGATAATATGTGATTTTCCTTTGACACACGATCGCATTGAGTGCACACTATCATAAATGCTTAGTTATTTTTCATTTTTTCGCCAAACTTAACTTCACCTAGCTTTTTTCTTTCTTCTTCCTAATGAACCCTAGGCTAGAAAGTGTCTAACCGATAACTACAATCCAGATTAGAGAACCTAAGACAGTTAGAGAGAGAGTGACAACTTCCATAGCTAAAGGTAAGTATTTTCTTACCTCTTTCACCATGTTTTATAGCATGTTTCTATTGTTTAGGTGAGTTTTAGTGATGTTCATTGAATGCGTAGTTGTTTGGTATGCTAAGATGTTATGGTGATTGTTTGGTGAGGTATTGATGTAATGAGTTCTTAATAATACGTATATATGCATGAATATGTGTATATGGTATTGTATTTTGAGTAATGTGTTGTACTTAGCTTGATTTGGATAAGTTTGATGAAATAGAAATGCTTATAGATGATGTGCTGAGTTAATGAAGTTGTTTGATTGAGACTCAATGAGACATTATGAGAGTTTGGCTAGGTTCCTAGGTTTTCCAGGCGTATTATCATAGAAGCATGGTTGACCCATAATCATATGTTTAAGGGCGTATAATAATGTATCCTATTTTAATGGTAACATGTCATGCAAGTTGCCATACATGCCTAGACAAGCTTGGGGACATGCCCGTGTTAATAGAAAACACAATTGTACACCTGTTCCCAATTTCACATACTTATGTGTGCATAACATGAGAGTGTTGTGAGAGCTATTGCATAACTGTGCAAGTATATGACATGATTGTGTGTCTCACACCATAGCCTGTGTAATAAGCTAGCATTTAGTGAGAAAATTCTAGAACCTAGTATGACCAATCACACGACTCACGCATGTTTCTGTACATTTTTATGTACAACCATGTGTTAAGTAATACACGACCATGTACCTTCCTCACATTATTGTATGTTTTATCCTATATGATCGTATGCCAAGCCAAAGTAACTTATCTAGCTCACACCAAAATTTCCTAATAAGGTAAGATAACAAGATATCATGCATGATCAGTATCATATGACATGATATGTTATGCGATACCAAAGTTTTCAGAAAAGGATCTAAGAATCCATACATATGTTTTAAAGTAAAAAATATATGATGTTCCAAACAACATATAAGGGTGAATATGAGGGGGCACTTGTGAGCTTGCAAAGTTGTTAGAGAGAAAACCAATATCCATTAGAGAGGATATGGTATTTGACTAAACTCGTTAAAGAAAGTGCTAGTTGTGCACGAGCAAACTTTTTGTACAATTGAACTCATACGACTAGGGTGTCAAATCCCCATATTCATCAATCTGGCTAGCATAGTAATTATTTTTTAGATACAATATTTTAGAGATAACTTTTATATATATACTATATGTATATATTCAAAATCTTTAGATCACAGTTATTACTTTTAGAAAATGTTTTCAGAAAGCATGCCCAAGGGAAAATCTTTATAACCTTTATCACATGACATGGTTTTTGCATACACATATCATGTCATTCATTGTATCACATAAGAATCAACAAAGATTGACAGACAAAGATACAAATAAGTTGAATAAAAGAGAATAATAAGTATACCTAATATGACAAGTCATGATTATAGCTTGAAACAGAAACCTGCTTGTGTTAGAGATAGAAAATGTTAGTTGAGTGATTTTATTACTTCTAGGACTAAGTAGGATAAGTGAGGGCAATAAGTTTTGGGATATAGCTTGGTAGTAGCTAGTCTTGATGACTCTTATACTTTTCAGGCATTATATGGTTTATGTATATATGTGTATAGTTTGTACATATATGCTATTTGTGGCTTATAACATACTATATGTATTGCATACTTTATATAATAACTTACCTATGAGTTTTCAGCATATAAACCTAACTTTCTACATGGTATTTTAATTATTTACACTATAAGCTTCCATTTTACAGCTTTCAACAGTGTTTGTGAGATTCTTGTTATATGTTACTATGAAGTATACCTAGGAAAAAAAAACTATATAATCAAGTAAAATGACTATTATTATTAGATAAAATAACATCATAGTAACATATAACAGGGGCTCCTATAGTAGTAAAAAGGTTACGAAATCATAGTTTCATCTTATATAAGTATGAAAAATTGAAATCAGAGTAGAAATAGTATAAGCTAGCAAGAAATAAGACACAAAAGCTAAAATCACAAAATTAGAATAAGAAACTTATACAAGCACAAAGAATATAACCAAAATAGTATACAAAATTAGAGTACAACATAGAAAACAAATAGACATGTACAACAAAAAAAATTGAAACACTTTGATAGTTTAGACAAAACTTAATTAGAATATAAAAGAAAATAAGATATCATGCATAGCATGGTATGCTAACACAATATTTTCAGAAAAAGGGATTAAGGGATCCATATGCATATATTTTTAAAAGTAGAAAGTAGATGCTCCAAACAACATTTAGGGGTGAATACATGGGGGAACTTATGAGTTTCAACTTACCGACCTTGTGTTAGTATGTTTTAATACTTTTATAGCTTACTGATACCAACATCAGTATGGTAGGATATTTTTAGCTAATTGGTATATCACTAATATGGTTAAACTCACATAACTAGGGTGTCAAATTCCTATATTCATAAGTTTTATTAGCATAACAGTTTTAGGTACAATTTTTTATATATACTATATATGTGTACATAAAAGAAAATTTTCAGATACATTGATTTTTAGGTTTTTCAGATCCTAGTAGCTATTTTTAGCAAAAGTTTTCAAAAAGAGTTTTTAGAAAGTAGGCCTAAAGGAACATGCATGATTTTTAACATAAACATGATTTTAGCATGTTCTATATCATGTCATACTCAACATAAGAACAAAAGGAACAAAAGAGATTATGATTAGTGATAGCCAAATTAAGTAAATCTGATAATACAAAGAGAGAAGTAGTATAGACTATTAGACAAGTAATAGCCTAAGTAAGTTACAAAATAAGCAAAAAATTAAAACATAAGATGAAAAATTGATTGATGCTTTAATTAGCTTGTTAGACTTGTGATAAGACACGATTGCCACAGAACAAGAACATTATATTTAGGTATTAATAAAAAAAGATAGTAAGACAGGAAAAGAGAATAAAAGTGTGATAAGTTACTTAAGCTTGACCTTTCATATCATGTTGTATACATATACTCATATATATAATTATGACATGACATGAATTAGAAATATAAATAACATAATAAGTAAAAAAGAAAGAAAACCCTATAGGGTAGGAGATAGACTAAACAAAGTCCACTAGATAAGGATTTAAAATAGACCTAGTATAGAGACATCAGAATAAAATGAGTTAAGAATCAAGATGAGTAAAAGAAAGAGATTAGAAATGTCATCAGCTAAGAATTTAAGCAAGGTAGAAAGTTCGAGTTTCATGACCAGTCATGAAAATAGAACAAAGTAGAAACTTACATGAGGTTATAGATAGTAATTACTTACTAAGTGACTTGTCACTGATCCTCTTTAGTTTTCTTTTCTTTCAGGTAAGTGTTTAGAGGAGCTGAGTTGGAGCATAATAGCTAGGCAACAAAATATGATTTAGAGTAGGTCTACACTCATATTCAATTATTATGAATAGTTTTGTATAAACTATATATATATATAGATTATTCATTTTTCAACAAAAAACATGTTTGGCTCGCATACTTTATAGAGTGCTTATACATAAGATGTACAGTACCATATATGTTCAAATATTATTAAATAGTATTAAAATGTAATTTTCTTTCTAAATACTATACATCAGGTTTTCAGTATCTTATCATAATTTTTATTCAAAGCTTTCGCATGCATGTTCTCAAATAAGCAATATTTGTAGGATTTCTAATATACATTAATGATGATGTTTTCTAGTGAAAAATAATAATAATGTAATAATAAAAATATAAAAATATACTATGTATAGTAATATATAGTAGTGACTCTTACAATTGGTGGTATTAGAGTAGATCTAAGCTATCTTTTAAAAAAATGTGGTTTCAAATGCATTATTTTCAAAATTTTGTGGGTATATGGTCAACGTATCCTTATAGCTAATGCTCATGGTTCTTCTTAGTGTAAGTATGATAGTATATAGTTTAGTATAAATTTCAACTTCTAACCCTTCTTGTTTATATGATCCAAGATATAAGACTTTAATCTATTAGATTTATAGAGCAAGAAAGTAGTACCCTAGTTAGATCAATAAGGATTAAGGGAAGATTTAAGGACTCTCGGAGGTCCTCAAGAGTTTAGGATATAAGGGAATCGTCAGAGATATGATAAAAGAAGGGAGGGTTTTTAGTAACTAGTTAGAAGACAATAGTAGGACTTAGAAGAAAAGTTAGATTTCAGCTATACTATGATTTCTTTAGCCTTAGAAAAGAGATATAGTTCCCTTAGTGCAGTCTAAAAAAAGAAATCCCTTAGAGTTATGTAAAGAGAAATTCTAGGGATGAAATTTTTATCAGAAGGGCAGATTATAACATCCCAATATTGCAATAGTATTTTAAGTTGTGGATCAACGTTAAAATAGAAAACGTATAGTAAGAAATAGATTTGAGAAGGGTTTAAAAGTGAGATAATCCTTTTAAGAGGATTTATATGATGTGTACATAGGTCATTTTGAGAGGCTATTTCCATGTGTTATACAAAAAGTTGAAAATTTATGATTTTTTTTAAAGCACAACCATGCATCCTTTAGAACATGACCTTATGTCCCTTCAGTTGTAGGTATCGTAGAAAGGAGGATGCATGACTGTGCATCTTTGGGGCATACAACTGTACATTCTTCTATGTTGGTGTAGTTATATAAAGTAAAGTTTTCTCATTTTTAGCTAAATTTCCCTTATTTTTCTTATTTTTTTCTCTAACTAGCCTTAACCAAATTTTAGAATGGGACATTAGTTTTTAACAGCCATTCTAACTAAGAATCCAGCTATAGTTATAGAGATAGAAACCATTAGTAGTTTAAGGTAAATAATTTCTTACCTCTTCCCCTTTGCCTTCCTAGTAGTTATAGGTATCGTAGAAAGTAGTATGACATGTTTTATATCATGTCATACTCAACATAAGAAGAAAAAGAATTAAAAAGATTATGATTAGTGATAGCCAATTGAGTAAATCTGATAATACAAAAAAAGAATCAATATAGATTACCAGAAAGTAATAGAATAAGTAAGTTACAAAATAAGCAAAAAATAGACCATAAGACGATGAACTGGTTGAAGCCTTTATCAGATTGTTGGACTTGTGGTAAACCATGAGTGCCATAAAACAAGAATCTTATATATAGATGTTAATAAGAAAGACAATAAGGCAGGAAAAAAGAATAAAAGTGTGATAAGTTATTGAAGCTTGACTTTTCATATTATGTTATATACGTATACTCATATATGTAATTATGGCATGACATGAATTGGAAATATAAATGACAAGATAAGTAAAAAGAAATAAAAACATATGGGGTAAGAGATAGACTAAGAAGAGTTTACCAGATAAGGATTTAAGATACACTTAGTGTAAAGAAATCAGAATCTTGATGAAGTAGCATGTAATTACAAGACATTTATGCAAATTGATTTTGATTTTAAAGTACAAATGTTAGATTTGTATTTTAAAAAAATGAAAAACTTCATGAAATTTTTATAATGATCATGTGATATTATATGTTGAATGAGCTGTTGTAATTTTTGAATTTGAATAAGCTAAATACATGATCTACTATATTTTAAGCTTCAATTTATAGTATGATGAAGCATGAATAAAATCAAACTTGTTTGATATGAAATGGTTGAGATTTAATTAAAATCTATTGATGTTTGGTTGTGGACAGTGGAGCAAAATGCAACATACGATCGTGTGTGCAAATAATGTCGCAATCATGCATCATAAGTGATGTATAGGCATAATGAAAGTGTTGATGTGTACGAGTTGCTTGATGGTCACAGCTGTATATTGATAAGATATGATTGTGAGGCTTGTATGATCACGATTGTAAAACGATTCTCAATAAAAGTGTGAGAAAATAAGGGTCATTACTGTAATGACCCAAGGGGTAGAATTTGTCATTTTAGGAAAGTTTAGGGGGTAGAAGAGTCATTTAGAAGTCCTTTGAGGCTTAGTTGTTGTTTCTGCACAAAGGCGGGTGGAAATGGCTATTTTCCACCGTACACACGACCGTGTGCCTTGGACACATGACCGTGTGTCTTGCCTCAGCCAGATATATTAGTTTTATTTTCTAGTTGCGCGCAGATTTCAGTCTTCCAACTTATTTCTTTCATTTTCTCTTCTTCTTCCTCAGCTCTAGTGAACCCTAGAGTTCCAGAGAGATCCCCCAGCAGCCCAGCTTCAGATTAGAGATCCAAAAGCTTCCAGAGATAGAGGTCAAGCTTCCATGGCGCGAGGTAAGTGTTTTCCTTACCTCTTTCGCTGAGTTCAAAACATGTGTTAGTGCTTCCAGTTTATGAGAACTGTATGTGTGCTTGGTTGGGATATTTCCAACATGCTTGAGCTGTGTTGTGATGGATGATAACATGATTGAGTGGTTTTCCATGATTTTCATGCGTATATACTATTTCCAGATGATATATGCTTTATGTATGTTATATGACGTGTTTGAGTTGATGAAATGATGATTATTTGCGTGCTAGCAGCAGTAGAAAATGTTTATGTTTGATGATTTGGAGTGTGGAAGTATTGGTGTAGAATCTGGGTTGAACATACGACCGTGCACCCGTGATGCACGCCCGTGTGGCCTCAATTCTGTATGGGACACGGTTGTGCAGGCTGGCCGTGTAAGTATGAAAACCCAGACACACGCCCGTGTGCCCGAGTACACACGCCCATGTGTTTTCCCTAATTCCACACGCCTGTGTATGCGAGACATAGGAAGCTTGAAAAGGCAGCCACACACCCGTGCAGTGCCATACACGCCTGTGTGCCTCAGTTTGCACGCCCGTGTGTTGCACCACACGTTCGTGTGTCCAGCCAAATTTTCATGAAAAACTTTCCAGAACCTTGCACGCCCAGGGACACGACGAGCACACGGTCCCGTGTGCCTTGACACACGCCCGTGCACTTTATAAAAAGCAGAGAGAGAATATTAAAAGAGAACTTAAGCCACTCTAAGCCAATTCTAATCACACAGAACTCAGAAATAATATCAGAAAACAACATATCATGCATGATTATCAGCATTTAGCACGACATGCCATATCAGATATTTTCAGACTAGATCCAAGGATCCAACAGCATGATTTTTCAGATATACATATATGATTTTTCATATATCAGATAGGGGTGGATACGAGGGGGCACCTGTGAGTTCGCACACCTACTAGAGAGGGAACCAACGTCCGCTAGAGAGAACATGGTCACTGACCAAGCTCGTTAGAGAGAGTGCTGGTTGTGCATCAGTAGACTCATTAGGACTTTGAACTCATATGACCAGGGTACCGAATCCCTGTATTCATCAGTCTGGCCAACATAGCAGATTTTTAGATACAGTACTTTCTGATTCAGATTTCAGCATATACTATACATATATATATTCAGGATCCTCAGATCATAGTTTTATTGTCAGAAAGAGTTTTCAGAAAAGACAGTTTTTCAGAAAATGAGCCTACGGGCAGGTTTTATAGCTTTTCAGCATACATGACATCAGCATATACATTTCATGTCATGTACAACATCTCATTACATGGGAAAACAGATAAGAAACAAATCAGTAACAGAGCAGAACAGAACAGAACAGAAAGATAACAGAATTCAGTAATGATTAATTCAGATAATGGATATACTTCGGTATATCAAGAGAATCAAAATAAAACAGTAGTATAACAGAATCTTCTACGTGACGAGTCACGTAGTCAGTTAGTTTTGGACCTGCGAGTGTTGTTGTTTGGAAACGCTTGCTGAGTGATTTTGTCACTTACTCTTTTCCCTGTTTCCTTTTGCAGGTCAGTGATTCGAGTGGCTGAGCTAGAGCGAGACTGCTGTGAGATTTTGGGGATATGGCTCGGCGCAGCAGATAGCATGTTGGCTTGCATGCTTTTATTTACTCATGTATATGTGTGTATTACATATTAGCGTACACTGTATGACAATTTATTTCTATACATGAGCAATCTGGGTTTTCATGCTTACATTTCAGTTTATTTAAATGCTGAATTATATTTACGGTTTCTTTTTATAAAGAAATTTTTCAGCAGCAGCAGCAGTTCTTTTACTGTAGGGATTCTCGTCTCAGGTATATATTTTCATTATATACAGTATTTTTTCGCAGTGCACAACAACCTGGGGTGGGGGTCACTACAGTGTTTGGTATCAGAGCATTGCTTTGAGCCATTTAGCAAATTTTGAAAATCATTTTTCAGAAAATGAGTTTTCACATGCATTATTTTCTATGAATTTGCATGAGCCGAGAGCCAACATATCCCAGCAGCCGTCGTTCGCTTCTTCTTAGCGTAAGTTTTAATTGTGATTTCAGTTTTTGTTTTTATGTTGATCCTCTGTGCGTGATTTTCTAGATAGGAGATCCCATAGAGATATGAATGAACAGAGTAGTGCCTTTATTAGACCTATGAGCACTAGTGACCTTAGGCGGTCCCAACACTCTAGAGTATCTCTTAGGCCAAAGGATGTTAGAGATATTGTCAGAGAAGTTATGAGAGAAGAACGACAGCCTACAGAGAGGGTTGAGACCCAAGAGCCTGTCAGAGGCAAAGCCCGTCAGGGGCGAGGTAGAGAGTACTATGAGCAGAGGCCAGGGGATTTTCAGCCACCAGAGTATGAGTATCAGAGAGGTCAGAGTGCTAGGGTAGGTACAGCTGGTACTAATGGTTCAGAGAGACTGTATCCGATTTATAGTCTGCTAGGAGCCCATCAGCCACCTAGATTTACTGGTTCCAAAGATCCTGCAGTCGCAGAAGACTGGATAGAATCAGTTGAGAGTGTCATGGAGTTGTTCACCATGACAGACAGAGAGAAAGTGAGATATGCCGTTTATATGCTCAGAGGTGATGCGAGGGTTTGGTGGAACCTCGTTAAAACATCAGTAGATGTGCTCAGTTTGTCCTGGGAGGACTTTAGGCGGTTATTTAATGAGGAGTACCGCAGTGCAGATATGATGCATGCCAGGGCTCAAGAATTAATAGAGTTGACTCAGGGCACAGGCACAGTTAAAGATTATGCTACCAGATTCAATCAATTAGTGAGATTTGTGTCAGGCATGACAGCTTCAAAGATCACCAGAGTTCAGAAATTTATGCACGGTTTACACCCAGCGATAGCCAGAGACGTCATGACAGGGTTGTCTCCTCCTCAGAGATTTAGTGACTCCTTGGGGAGAGCTTTGAGATCAGAGGTGTACCTTTAGAGGATGGGTGCATTCAGTAGACTTGTAGAGAATACCCCAAATAGAGGTCCGGACAGAGCTGGTGATAGAGGAAAGAGACCCATGCAGTCCAAGAAATCTAGTAAAGGCAGAAAACAGAGGACAGAGCTACCACAGTGTAGGACATATGGTAGGAGGCATTCAGGAGAGTGCTTAGCAAGACAGGGTGTATGCTTCCGATGCAGGCAGCCGGGTCATCGGGTGTCAGAGTGCCCAGTGATTAGTGGTGGTCTTCCAGCTATAGGTTTTCCTGGTCCAGCAGGTAGAGGTCTTGGAGTAGGTAGAGGTGGTCCTACTACACCTGGAAGAGGTGTTGGTCCTTCGGGTAGAAGTAGAGCCAGAGTCTTTGCTGTCAGACGGGATCAGGCAGAGGCCGCGCCGCATGCAGTTACCGATCAGTTGCTCTTTCTTAATACTCCTATTTATGTATTGATTGATTGTGGTGCCATACACAGTTTCATATCTAGAGAGGTAGTAGAGAGTTTAGGGTTAATCCCTAGTGTGGCAGATAGGAGTATTTGTATAAAGATGTCGGATGGTGGCATGGTTTTGAGTGACCGGGTACTGTCAGATCAGGAGATTGAGATTATGGGCAGGAAATTGAGGATAGACTTGATCATGTTGGAGTTGGCTGATTTTGACATAATCCTAGGCATGGATTTTCTGAATGACTATAGGGCAGAGATCGACTGTAAAAGGAAAAAGGTTAGACTACAGTTAGGCCCTGATTAGTTTGTATTTGGAGAATGGAGAGTAGTGACCCCGCTTATTTCTTGTTTACAGGCAAGGAGACTTCTGAGTAAAGGCTGTGTAGGGTACTTGGCTAATGTGGTCTGTAGAGATGTAGTTGGGCCAATTATCGAAGATATGCCTGTAATGAGGGAGTTCCCTGATGTGTTTCCAGATGATTTGCCAAGGTTACCTCCTGAGAGAGAGCTAGAGTTTTGTATTGAGTTGCTTCCTGGTACGACTCCCATTTCCAAAGCTCCGTATCGAATGGCTCCAGCCGAGTTGCAAGAATTGAAGAAATAGCTTCAGGAGCTTATTGATAAGTGTTTCACTAGGCCGAGTTGCTCGCCATGGAGTGCTCCGATCTTATTCATGAAGAAGAAAGACGGAAGCCTGAGAATGTGTATATACTACATAGAGTTAAACAAGGTAACAGTGAAGAACAAGTATCCGTTGCCCAGGATTGATGACTTGTTCGATCAGTTGAGTGGAGCTGCAGTGTTCTCCAAGATAGACTTGAGGTCTGGGTATCATCAAGTGAGAGTTGTAGAGCGAGATGTACCTAAGATAGCTTTCAAGATGAGGTATGGTCACTACGAGTTTGTAGTGATACCTTCTGGGTTGACGAATGCTCCTGCAGTGTTTATGGATTTGATGAACCGAGTTTTCCAAGACTGTCTAGATAGATTCGTTGTTGTCTTTATCGACGACATCTTGGTCTACTCGAGGAGTGTAGAGGAGCATGAGGGTCATCTGAGGTTTGTTCTTTAGAGATTGAGAGATCGTCAACTTTATGCCAAGTTCAACAAATATGAATTCTGGTTGAGCAGTGTAGCTTTTCTCGGGCATGTAGTCTCAGCAGTTGGTATTTCAGTTGATCCGAGTAAGATAGAGGTTATCCTGAGTTGGCCGAGACCAAGGACACCTAAGGAGGTTAGGAGTTTTCTTGGTTTAGCTGGTTACTACCGCAGATTCATAGAGGGTTTTTCCAGCATAGCGAGGCCATTGACAGCTTTGACTCGGAGAGAGGTTCCTTTTGTGTGGACCGATGTATGCAAGTAGAGATTTCAGGTTTTGAAATAGAGATTGACCAACGCTCCAGTATTGGTATTGCCTCAGGGGGGTGTCGACTATGAGATCTATTCAGATGCATCCCATCAGGGGATTAGAGCAGTTTTAATGCAGCAGGGTAGGGTAATTACCTATGCCTCTAGGCAATTAAAAGACTATGAGTTAAGATGCCCTACGCATGATTTAGAATTGGTTGCAGTAGTTTTCGCTTTGAAGATCTGGAGACATTACCTGTACGGTGTCAGATGCTGCATATATTCAGATCATCAGAGTCTCAATTATTTCTTCACACAGAAAAAATTGAACATGAGACAAAGAAGATGGTTAGAGCTAGTAAAAGATTATGATTGCGAGATTCGCTATCATCCGGGTAAGGCTAATGTAGTAGCTGATGCCTTGAGCAGGAGAGTAGCTCTATCCATGATTTCAGTGCAGAGTCAGTTGTAGCATGAGATTGCTAGAAAGGATATTGAGATAGTTACAGTCGGGTTCTCCAGACTTCAGATAGTGTCTACGTTACTGGATGATATCAGGGCTGGTC
>JAJEJH010000387.1:8344-36500 GCA_026122585.1 Anacardium occidentale | reverse complement strand
CTAGCATTTAAAGTATAGGTTATCATTCTATGAAAAATTTTCAGGCTCAAACTTCACATAGTCGATGTCTTGGCTTTATAAGCATGATAAAAGTCGGTTCCAGTATAATGTATCCAGGATGCCTGTAAATTACGCCCTCCTGGCATATCAAGAATTCCTTCACAATCACACTCAATCCAACTCGCTAACTCATCTGGTTTTACAATCCAATTTATATTTTCTAATCTGAATTTCATAGTATAATCCGTAATCGTTCTCCTAGGATCTTTCGTTAATTGCAATGAACTGTAAAACTGTTAAACTAATCCCTCATATGCATTGTATTTCATCAAAAATAATTTTTCTAATTTTAATACTCTAACCAAAATAATCACATCCTCTAAAATTCCAATTTCTCTCAAAATTGATATATCAAAACACCTTCCAACATAAATTGGCTTTCCTAAAAGTCGATTGAAGCGTATCTTTTGCTCCTTATTCTGATAAATAACTCCATAAGGCCCTTCATTCGATCTTATGTTTGCATTTTTCATCCTTAGAGGCATTTTTGTGATGAACTTTGAAATGCAAATGATTTTGATGGATTTGATGCGAAAATCAATATGAAATCGTATGGAAATGCAAGAGAACTTGATGAAATGGTGTTAAAAGCCAAATGTATGTGAGAAATTTGACTAAAATTAAGTGATTTTTAAGGGAGATTTGAGAGATTTTTGGTAAAATGGGCGACTAAGGTTTCAGTTTTCGTTGAAATGAGAAGAAAAAACTGGATTTACTTAAATAGTCGTGGACACACAGTCGTGTGTTTTGCATACACATAGGTGTGTGTCAAAATCCCTAAATGCACACAGTCGTGTGTCTCTTGAACACGGGCGTGTGTTTGCTGTAAAACACCCAATTATACACGGTCGTGTGGTTTTCTCACACACGAGCGTGTTTCAACTTTAAACCAAAGATTACACAAATGTGTGATTTATAGCACGGGCGTGTGTTGACCAAAGGTCAAGCACGGTTATGTGCAATTGATACACGGTCGTGTGATCTGGAGAAATTCAATAATGTCGAAATTTAGAATCAATCAAAACACAACAAAATATGATTTTTGCTCATTTTGTCAACTAAAAGGATCATTAATATGTGAATTCAGATGTTGACCGATTTCAAAAATATTTTCAGATTGATTCGATTCAAATTCATAGTAGGCACATAAATTATCAAACACACATCATATAAATCAACACATATTGCTAGCATTCACAAACCATATTTTCATACTAACACAGTCATATTTCACAACACATAATTGAGCATGTTTAGAATAACTTACCTGGATATGAGTTGTGCTTCAAGCTTTACTTATACATCATTTCTTCAATTTTTGTTTTCGGTGTAGAAGCATAAGGAGATTCGTTCATCTTCATCATCTGAACCCTTCTTGCTTAAAGCGGCAAACATCTTCTTTTTCGAATATTTCTTTTTCACTTGAGGACATTCTTACCGATAATGCCCTTTCTTTCCACACTCGTAGCAATTCACCACTTTTTCTTTTTTTTTTCTTCTTCCCTTTTGAAAAGAACTTGCTGAATTTCTTAGAGAGTATCTTCAAATCCTCTTCATCCATCTAGCTCTCCTCTTCGGTTGAGTTTTCTTCATCTTCACTTGTATCCTCCTCAACCTTGAGTGCGATATTCTTCTTTTTCTCCTCCTTCTTAGGCATCCATTTCATTTCGTGAGTTAGGAGACTCCCGATCAATTTGTTCATGCCCATATTAGTCAAGTCCTTCGATTCCTCAATTGTCGTCACTTTCATACTCCAAGCTTCCGACAATGACCTTAGCACCTTCTTGACCAACTCAACGTTCTCAAACCTCTTTCCCAATCCTCTCAATTCATTTACTAGGTTTGAGAAGCATTTATACATTTCTTTGATGTTTTCATCTTTCTTCATCTCAAATACTTCATACTCACGAAAAAGCATCTCTACCTTTGACTCCCTCACTTGGCTTGTACCTTCATGAGTCATTTGGAGGATCATCCAAGCTTCATGTACTGTTTCACAAGAGGAAACACGATTAAATTCCGTGGTATCTAAAGCATAAAATAGCATGTTTAATGCCCTTGAATTTAAACTCATTAATCTTTCATCATTTTCATTAAATTCAATTTCGTCCTTGGGTAAATTTGTATTTGGATTTATGGGAACAAAATCACCCTTATCAATAATTTTCCAAAAGTTTATAGTCAATGGATTGAATAAAAAATTTCATACAAATTTTCCATTGACCATAATTAACACCACAAAATAAGGGTGGCCTATTTGAACTACCCCCTTCTTCGAAAGACGATTTTTGAAAAATGTTTACCATGTAAGTTTCAAAAATGGATCTTAAACTCTAAAAACTGTTAGATTTTCGAAAACAAAAGCCCAAGCTTTGATACCAATTGTAGAACCCTAAATACTAAATGGCAAATAACCTAGAGGGGGGTGAATAGGTTATTTTGAGTTTTTCTCAACTTTAAAAACTTTTTCCTATTCTACCAACTCAAACGTATATATAATTTTAATTAAACACAACCAAGCAAATAAATAATATAAACACAAATTAAAGAAAGTAAGGGAAAAAAAATGCTCAGCCGATTTAGAGTGGTTCAAAGCTTCTCCACGCCTCTTACGTCCACTACTTCAAGCAATCCCGCTTGAAGATTTTCCTTCCACTAACTTCAACCCCGAAGTTACAATAGTTTTAATCTAAGGGATTTCGCCCTTCATACACTAGTTTTGATACAAGGGATTACGCCCTTAACTTAGTTTTAACAAGGATTACGCCCCACACTAGTTTCACGGGATTGCACCCAAGGGTTTATGGAATATTACAATAATTTGCCTCACAAGGCTAATTTACAATATGCTCACAAGGTTTCTCTCCAAAGGATTTACAAATGTGATTTTGTGAGAGTAGTTTGGAGAAGAATTAGAGAATGAAAGAGTAATAGTTTTTGGCCTGATTCTCTAACCCATGAATCTTCAAATCATCTCCAATTTATAGGAATTGGGAAGAAGTAGCTGTTGGGATGATTTTGAAAGCCGTTGGAGACTTTCTGAAAAACTACATGGGCATGCCATTTTTCTTGCATGATCATGTTACACTTTCTAAGGGTCATATTTGTGCTAGCACGGGCGTGTGTATCTTCATCACACGGGTGTGTGTCAATTTTTCTTCCATCTTCTTTTGGATTCCAGAAGCTAGCACGGGATACACCCACGATCAACACAGGGGAAGCACACGACTGCATTTTAGCCTTACACACGGGCGTGTGTTTGTGCTACACGGTCGTGTGTGTCATTCTTGTTTGACACACGATTGTGTCTCCTTCCTGCACACGGTCGTGTGTGCCATTTTACCTTGACACACGGCTGCGTGTCCTTCTGTACACGGTCGTATGTGTTCTCTTGTCCATAACACAGGCGTGTGTGGCTTTAACTTCTCAATACACGGGTGTGTGTGGCTTTAATATCTCAATACACGAGTGTGTGCATACATATTCCTGTAAAATAGCTTTCAACTCGATTTCGGTCATGAACCAAGTTCATGCCAGGGGTAATTTTGTCATTTCATAAATTTTAACATATTTTCGAAATCATCAAAACACTAAGTGTTCAACAGTAACTCATGCACATAATGCTCATGTAATAAAACCATGTAAAATTATTAAACTGTAAAGCTTAGCCCATAAGCTATATCTGTAATATAGTTTGTAAACATATAACATAGTACTAAAAATTAAATTATTAAAATAATACAAAACATGAAATCTATAAAACTCATTAGTCAAAATTGAAGCTAAAAATCATATCAATAAAATATGTTTATAAATTGTAAACATGTGCTAATCATACTTACTGAGACATGACAACTTGGCATCTTGGCCTCATGAGCACATAACTCATATATATAAGCTGGCACTTGACTATGAACAAAACACTCTAATGTAATTATAATATTCAGTTATTGATGCTAGCCTCCTACTATAAGAGTATAAACTCATATATACCCTTTTGTATCTACTCTCATGAAGATATTTATCTTAAAAAACTCATAAGAACACATGCACTGTTTGGATCCATAAATCTATAAAACATATTAAAACTTATCTCATGCATATCCTTCAAAAACTGTATCATTTGACATGCGATAAATGCTATAAACTTACTATATAGTGACTAAACTACCCTTAAAAGTAATTAAGAACAAAACATCACTTAAGCGTATGAAAATCCTCAAACTAGTCCTGTGCATAGGTGCATGTTGTTATGGTGCATGATTGTACACTTAGCCTTAAACCTTTTTATGTAAATTCTTTTGTCTTTCAGGTCATGCATCTTCTTTTTGTACAGTCATGAAATTATAATAAATTTACCACACAAATCCTCTCCCTCACAATCATATATACAACCAGTACATGGTTGTGTCTCTATAATGTTAAACATGTATGGTCATGCTTCTTATAACTGTATGATCATGCATGTTTACTTGTACTGATATCATGTATTTCTTTTCTCTGATCTTGTCGACAAGTGAATCTTTTACGATCAAGATCTAGTCTTCATTGTCACAAAGCATCAGTCATCACATATATTACAAAAAATACATCTAAATACCTTAATTTCATCAGTAAATCACAACATAAACCTAGGTTATGCATCATCTTCTCAAGAACACATGATTTTGGCTATAAATCTAACTTATATTGTATAAGCATGATTGTAATCACATAAAGACTCTGAATAATCCTTAAAGATTCATAATCCATTAACATTCATGCATAATATCCAAAATCTTAAACGCACTTCATAAATCTTTGCATGAAAATCCCTAAGGAATAGTTATTCTACTTACCTTGTCAATGTTTAACAATGATCATCTTCTCTCTTACTAAAATTGTGGTCAAACGGTAATAATCAATGGTGAGAAGGTATCATCTCAACTCTTTGATATATGCTTTTGCTCTCAAATTACAAGTGGTCTAATGAAAATTATATGAAAATTTGAGAACAAAGGCTTTTATATAGGGCTTGGGTTAATTTATCACACATAGACATGTGTGTTTAGGCATACGAGCCTATATCCATGCTACATTTGAATTTCCTACCAAGGAGTCCTGTAGACATCATGAAATCTTGAGCTTTCATGTGTACAATCCTAATTAATCCCTTAAATGACTATTTCACCTTTTTTAGGCTATTCTTAAGCCTAAATATCAATCTTAGGATTATAAAATGATGAAAAGAACCTCATACGTACCTTAGAGTGCTACACTTATACATACACATACCTATGCGAGTAGTTACTAGCATTATAAAAGTATAGCAGGCTTTTCCTACTTTTACTTCATATAGACTTAGCACGAATACCATTGGTTTATGAATTTGTGGGTAGCAAATTCCTTGCCATGTAAAGATGAATAAGCCTTTAAACATAAGTTTGTCTTGAATAACACCCTATGGATGTTATTCTTTGATTTGAATACGTAGTTACAAAAAAAAAACATGTATTTTTTGTTTCTTGGGACTATGATTGTAAATTCTTAAATTGTGTTGCATGGTCACCCCTCTAACAAACCTAAGAAACCCAATAGTAACCTTATCTTCATCAAACTAAATAATTAATCAATTAACTTATATTCAAACACTACTAATACTAACCAATGAGCAAAAAACTCAACAATGACATAAGTGTCAAGGTAGGTGCCCTTTAGCCAATTGATATTTTATACAATGAAATTATTTGTATATCAATAAAAGACCATTTTTTTCTTATTGATTATGCATTTTCATATATGTTTATGATTATGTTTGAACAATCAGTATACCCCTAAGATGATAGAACTAAGTCAGTAGATTCAGATGACTAATCATGTTTTTTTTTATGTACATATTAAGTGATTGTTCTAAAAAATGTTTATTGGTCTAACATTGCTCTAACTGAAGACACAAGTAATGGTGATGGGATTATCATTGTGTTGAGTGACCCTATCAAAAAGTGGAAATAGTTTACACATATCAAAGATATAATTTGTAGCTTCTTATAATATATGAGTGTATGTTGCTTACTAAGTATGTTTACTAGATAAACTAGACAAAAAGATTTTATATAAAGAATGACTCCTGTATTTAAGAAAAATATCCTCTCAATCTGACTAATACATGTGGTCTTTTGACTTAAGATCATAAGATTTTCTTGTATAGGGATTAGTATTGTTTGACACCCTCAATCGTGTTAACATAATAAAGATGTAATAAAGATGATGATTAGTTATATTGAGACTTGCATGAAGGCTATTATTAATCAATAAAGAATTCATCACTCTTAAGCACAAAGAAAGGTATCTTCGATAAGCTTATTTATAAGTATCCATGACAATATGATTTGTGACCACAGTAAGATTGATTTGAAGCTTAATTTAAGTTATTCAACCTAGATAAATATCAAACTATGATTACAAGGGAATTTTTAATTTAAATACCATATTTATATCTTATGTAACATCTCAAGGTTAGGAATGTCTTTTAGGTAACTAATCTGAGATTAGAATGAGATTTGGTAAGAATAATAGGGTTGTGAGAGAGTTCAGGGGTGAAATAGATGTTTTTCAGTGTTAAGTAGCTTTTGCATGGGTCCTGTTGAGAGGATTTGCATACAAGCGCAGGAAAATGACATTAGTGTACTTTTCCTATGATGCACGACTGTGCATATGGGGTGCAAGCCCGTACGTGCGATCAGAATCAGGCGCCTTCATTTTAAGTTGAACTTATCTAGTTTCTAGCCATTTTCACCCAAAGTTTCCATTTGATTTTCAAAGACATCAACCTTAGAAAGGAAGAGCAGTAACCAGAACCATCCAATCCAGCTTGAAAGTACATTTTTCTTGAGAGAGAAAGCTTGATTCGCATGGCTAAAGGTAGGTGTTTCTTACCTCTTTCCCTCTTTTCCTTTGTGTGATGTGTTAACTGTGCATGATTATGAGTTTGATTCCAACATGCTTGTGATATTTTCCCTGTATGTTTGATGAAATGAGATGATGATGATGATGATGATGATTTGATATCTATATAGTTGATATGTATGAGATTATATGTATATGTATGCTTTTGAGATGGTTTAGGTGATTGAGCATAAGAACCTTTGTTATTGGTAGCAAAATCAGGTGCTTATTGAGTATGTTGATTGAGAAACTTGATTGATTACGTTTGGATTGGAAATTGGATGGAAATAAGCATGATCAAGCTGACCATGTTGATGCACGGTATGATGCATGAACGTGCACTCATAGCGCACGCACGTGCATCTTACATTTTTCATGGTCACGATCATGTTCACGTACATGTGCACAACTTAGAAATGTAGGGTTATGACCATGCATGTTCATGTCACGACCGTGCACCAGTAGAAAATGAGAAAATATAGAGAAATCACAGAACTTAGCATGACCAGCACGTACGATCAGCTTACAGCCTATGTAAGCTTATGCATGCCTTTGCACGTAGACATGTATGTCTGTGTGCCAGGCAGAAAAGAGAAAATAAAGTGTAAATAAGCATAAAGCACAGTAAAAGCCCTAAAATTGATATAAATCAGTGAAATAAGCTTAGTTAAGCTTACATGATGCATCATATGCACAACATAACACGACATATCATACAATGTTTTTAGAAATGAATCCAAGGATCTGAATTCATATTTTCAATAGAAAAATATTGATTTCAAGAGTGAATACGAGAGGGTACCTGTGAGTTTTAGCACACCCTTATGGGAATTAGCATCAGGGTCTATATGACCATATTAGCCACTATATATCGGCATATGTTAGTGTGCTTAGTTAGTAGCTTAGGATTTGATGGTCCGAGGATTAGATATCAGTTTTTAGAGCGAGACGCTCAGCTTTCAGTTCAGATTCAGTAGCATCACATATGTAGACAGTTTCTAGCACGTGTTTACATAAGAAACTCACATGGCCAGGATGCTAAGTCCCTATATCCATCAGTCTGTGTAGCACAATTTTTAGATGTGATTTCAGTTACAGTTTTTAGTATGTTTCAGTAGCTTTTACATAAGCTTTTCAGATGATTTTATAATCTTTTGATCTAACAGCAGTATTTCAATAAAACAACGTTTTAGATATTTTCAGGAAATAGGTCAAGGCCTAGAGATGATTTAAACATGTTTCATAGCATGTCATTTTTACATGACATACATAGTAAAGCATGATTTGGTTACAACTACTCAGCGAAATAGTAAACACTACACGCATAATAGTAAATCAGTAACCATCAAAATACATAAGAATCACATGATAATACATGAAGTAAAAAATATGAAACATGAATGTTAGAATATGAACACCAGAACAGAACGTGTACATCAGAATAGCATATGAGAACCAGTTTGGTTTCCACCTTATGTATATGTATGTTTCAATATGTGATGGCAGGGAGAATCCTCAGAGGAGGATTGGTTTAGGGTCAGAGATAGGAAATGCTTACTGGGTAAATATATTACTCACTCCCTACTTTCCTTTCTCTTGCAGGTCAGTATTTTGGGACCTGAGAGGAGGATATGGCTGCCGGTTGGGATCTAGCTTTTGTTTTCTATTTTGTAGCATGTTTTTCCAGTTTTATTTTCTATTTGACTATACAGTATATGTACACGTATTTTGTATATATTTTTAGTATATGTAAAATAAAGTTTTGGACATGTATATATAGATGTATACACATTCACCACAGATTTTTTCTATTGCTATATTTCATCTCAGTTTTAGGTATTTCTGTTGTGTATTATTGGAAAATATGTTTTATTTTGAACAAATTATTACTATTATTATTTATATAAAAATCAAGTACAATAATATATAATAGGAGTGCTTACATCTTAGCCTTGAGAGATAATATATGACAAAAAGACCAAATCATGCATTAATTATTAGATTGATCAAACTTAAAAGTTGTTCATTGACACTTTGTCAAACGAGTGATCATGATGCCTTACTAGAAGTTGCTAATGGTTTATGTCTAGATTCTACCAAAAATGGATGCAAATTAGATAAGTAAAGGCTTGTAATTCATACACAATAAGAGTTGTTTAAGTTTGGAGGTAAAGGATTTGTTGATCCTAGTAGCAAGTATATGATTGAAGAAGTCAAGGTTAACATGGTGGATTTGAATTAAATAGGTTAGAAGTTAAGATTTGGTTTTCAACCTAGTGTATGATTGTACAAGTTAGCACGTACACCCTTATATGGTTGCTAGATGGTAGTACTTATTGAATTAGATTTAGATAAACGTAAATCTAGTCAAAATTAGGATAGACTAACTATGTATGCTTGTACATGCTAAATGTATAGTCGTACATATCCATATATGATTATGAGTTGAAAGTTATCTAAGATATTTATTTGTTATCAAATTTCATGATGATTACAAAATTTGGATATGAATAAGTATACATTTGTACATGTGCCATGTATAATTGTACTGTAGCATCACAGGTTAGAAAAGCCCTTAGAGGAAGAGTTTTGGGGTTAGAAACGAGATTCAGAAATAGATTGGGAGTCTAGAAAAGTTCAGGGGTAAGTTAGTAAGTTTCTAGAGCCTGTGTGGCTTTCGTATGATTCCTTTTGGAAGGATTCGATCATGCGAATGAGCAAGAAATGAGTAATGCTCATTTTTCCATGTGCACGCCCGTGCATCAGCCTCTCTTGTTTCATATGTAAGAGAGCCGAGAGCAATAAGTTTATTTTTCTCACCCAGCTTTCATTTTAGCCAAAGTTTCTCTCTTGTTTCAGCAGCTCCCAATCTTAGAGAAGAAGTGCCACCTCCAGTAGTTCCCGATCAAGCTAGAGAGCTAAGAGAATAACTGATAGAAAAGTCTTCCAGCGGCAATGGCGAGAGGTAAGTATTCGCTTACTTCTTCCTTGAGTTTCCCAGTTTGTTTTGATGAAATGTATTGCTTGGATGTTTCCATTGCATGTTGGATGAGTTTGTGAGAGCGAATATGCTAAGATGATGATGAATTTCCATCCTTGAACCTTGCATGTATGTTTGAGAAAGTTTTAGTGAGAGAATTGATGTGCCTCCATGGTAGAATCCTTGATTCTTGATGCATGTTGAATTGAATGCTTCCAATGTGTTTATTGAGGTGCTGGGAATGTGTATTTGAAGTGGATTTGAAATTGATTGAGAATCGGCATGTGAATTGTGCGTTTTCAGACGGTTGTTCTTGTTGAAGAACAAGACACACGACCGTGTGCCTTTGATTTTTCAGGAACATGCCCATGTGCACGCTGTGTGCACGGCCAGAAATACAGACACACGTCTGTGTGTCATGAGGGACACGCCCGTGTGTAAGCTTTTTAGTGAAAATTTTCAGAAATTTCAGTAGCTTGTAGGGCCAGACATACGACCAATGCACGGCCCCGTGCGTCCAGGCACACGCCCGTATGCCTTAGCCATGCACGCCCGTGTGTGAGGCATGCACGCCCGTGTACCTTGCCCACAAGCCCGTGTAGTAGTAGTTTTCTAGAAAAATGAATATAAATGAATTATTAAAGTATGAGAAAATCATTTAAAGGCTAAAATGCATCAGATATCCATCAAATAAGCATGAATTCAGATAATAAAGCTGCATATGCATAACATATCATGACATGTAGCATGAGAGAGGATCAAGGGATCTGGATTCAGTAGTATTCAGTATTCAGAACCTAATGTACGGGTAAGAGTATGGGTGAACTCGAGGGGGCATCTGTGGGATTCAGCTTTCTAACACCATTCAGATTGTTTAGCATTCAGATTCAGCCTTCTGACACCAGTCAGATCATTCAGCACAGTATATTCAACTTTCTAGCCAGTAGCTAGACTGTTCAGCCCACATGGCTAGGATGTCGAATCCCTGTATTCACCAGTCTGATCAGCACAGCAGGTACCTTTAGGTACATACAGATATAGAGATTTTTAGATGCATGCATCTATCAAATATTATAGATAGCATGGCATGACATACACATCATGACATGATATAATAATGAGAATCAGATTAATCAGATATTCAGATAAACAGTTTCAGATTCCAACAAGCGATTAGTTGTATGAATAAGGCCAAGACCAGGTATGAATGATTGTTTGTTGCTTGCTTGGGTTTCGAGGGAAGTAAGGAATGCTTACTGGGTGATCTTTATCACTCATCCCCCCCCCTTCTTCCTTCCTTTTCAGGTTCTGGTGCTATTGGCGAGGAGCGGGTGGATCGAGGCTAGCGGGAGAGGGCCCACACCCCAGTTTTCAGTATGTATATTCTGTTTTGGACCTGATGGGTCATATTGTAAATGCTTTATGTAATTAGATGTACAGAAACAGTTGTAAATATATGAAAAAGGCCATTATAGGCCCATTATACAGAACAACATGTATATTTCAGTTTTATTTAATGTACGCTTCCGCATTGTATTCGATTGTATAGTTTCAGCAGGTTTTATTTCCATAGGATTCCCGTCGTGGGTACCCGTATTTTCAGATTATTAATAGAAGAACCCTACATTATTCAGCAGTGGGGGTACTCGTGGCGACGGGTCTTACATTGTTGGTATCAAAGCAGTTCTCTAAACCATTTCAATAGAAATTTGAGTTGTAAGTGTGTGGTGCCTGTTTTCTCTCCTTCGCAGTCGTCATTCAGACCCTCCTCACAGCACAGTCAAGTATTTATTTCCAGTTTAATTGTGTTATGTGTTTCTAACCCCAGTTTGTTGTGATGCTATAGATAGAGAGGAGTATGTCCCTAGATGCATAGATTAGACAGACAGTAGTTCACCCGCCCGTCCTATGAGTGTTAGTGATAGGCGGCGATCTCAGGGTACCTCTCATGTGTTTATGAGACCAGAGTAGTTAAGAGAGATGATTGGGGATGTAGTCAGAGAAAACCTCCAACGAGCTAGAGTGGGTAATGTTCAAGAGCCAGATAGAGTTACTCCTCCCCAACATGAGAGTTATCAGATTATGAGGAGAAGACATTCCTAGTCTCAGTATTAGTCACAACCACAGTTTCAGCCTCAGTCACAATATCAGCATCAGTATCAGTCTCAACCTCAGTCAACTAGAGACAGATATCAGTACCCAGCTGGTTATACAAGGGACAGTCAGGGTATGAGTATCGAGACAGTTGGTACTAGTTCTTTAGATAGACTTCATCCGATCTATCATCTGCCAGGGTCATTTCAACCAGTAAAATTCAGTGGATCCAGAGATCCAGCAGTGGCAGAAGAGTGGGTAGAGTCAGTGGAGAGTGTTATGGGCCTCTTCACGTTATCAGAGAGAGAGAAGGTCAGATATGCAGTATTTCTTCTGAGGGGTGATGCCAAGGTTGGTGGGGCCTAGCCAAGGCTTCCATCAATGAAGAGCATCTAACATGGGCAGAATTCAAATAGCTTTTTGATGCAGAGTATAGGAGTACAGAAATGGTGTATGCCAAGGCCCAGGAGTTTATTGATTTGACTCAGGGGTCAAGTTCAGTTAAGGAGTATGCCACCAAATTTAATGCTTTGGCGAGATTCGTCCCTAGTTTGGCAGGGATAGAGATGGGCAGAGTTCAGAAATTCATCCATGGCTTGCATCCAGCAATAGCCTAGGATGTGATGACAGGAGCAGATCCTCCCCAACAATTCAGTGATGCCTTGGGGAGAGCACTCAGATCAGAGGCAGGTTTACAGAGGATAGGTGCTATGAGTAGAGCATCTGAGAGGACAGAGGATAGAGACAGGGGTAAGAGACTGATGTCAACTAAGAGATCAGCCAGAGGTTTCCAGAGTCAGAGACAGAGACTTGTACCCCAGTCGCCACAGTGTCCTAGATGTGGCAGGTGTCATCCAGGGGAGTGTTTAGCCGGCCAGATCGTTTGTTATTGGTGCCATCAGTCATGGCACATGATGGCAGCGTGTCCAACCAGAGGTGGAGCTAGTATTAGGTCGAGCAGAGGTGGAGTTGGTCAGTTCAGAGGCCAAGTAGGTCCACCTAGAGGTGGAGTTAGAGTAGAGAGAGGTGGAGCAGACATTACCAGAGCTGGTGGTAGAGCACCTGAGGGAGGTGCTGGTCCCTCAAGAATAGGCGGAGGCAGAGCCAGAGTATATGCTGTCCGTCAGGAGCAGGCATAGGCTATTCCCCATGCAGTAACCAGTTAGTTACTTTATTTTGGTACTCCTTTGTTTGTACTTGTTGATTGTGGAGCCACACACAACTTTGTAGCCTAGAGTGTAGTGGAGAGATTAGGGGTTGACCCTAGTGTGGCCAATAAGAGTATCCACGTAGAGATGCCAGATGAGGGTTTCGTGGTGAGTGACAAAGTCCTCCTAGATCAGGAGATAGAGATTATGGGTAGATCTATGATGATAGATCTGATTCTGTTGGAGTTAGCAGATTTTGATATGATCTTGGGGATGGATTTCTTGGGGAGATACAGTGCAGAGATAGATAATGGAAGGAAGAAAGTGAGATTCCACATAGGCCCTGATCAGTTTGTATTTGGTGAGGACAGAGTTGACAGTATGATGATCTCAAGTATTCAGGCGAGCAGATTGATGAGACAGGGTTGTGTTGGGTACTTGGCCAATATTGTGTGCAGTAGTTCAGTAGGTCCGAGTATCGAAGAGGTACCAATAGTCAGAGATTTTCCAGACGTTTTCCCAGATGAGTTGTCAGGGTTACCTCTGGATAGAGAGCTAAAGTTTAGTGTTGAGCTTCTTCCTGGTACAGCTCCAATCTTTAAAGCTCTGTATTGGATGGCTCCAGCTGAACTCCAGGAGTTAAAGAAACAGCTTCAAGAGTTGACAAATAAGAGATTCATCAGGCCCAGTTGTTCACCTTAAGGAGCTCCGATTTTGTTTGTTAAGAAGAAAGATGGGTCGATAAGGAAGTGTATCGACTACAGGGAGCTTAACAGAGTGACAGTGAAGAACAAGTATCCCCTGCCAAAGATAGATGACCTCTTTGATTAGTTGAGAGGTGCAACTGTGTTTTTCAAGATCGATTTGTGATCTGGATATTATCAAGTTAGAGTGGCAGACAGAGATGTTCCCAAGACAGCTTTCAAGACCAGATATGAGCATTATGAGTTCGTGGTCATGCCTTTTGGGTTAACTAATGCCCCAGCGATATTTATGGATCTGATGAATTGGGTGTTTCATGATTTCTTAGACTGGTTCGTGGTGGTTTTCATTGATGACATTCTGGTGTATTCTAGGAGTGTGGTAGAGCATGAGGAGCACTTGAGATTTGTACTTCAGAGGCTGAGGGACAGATAGTTGTATGTCAAGTTCTCCAAGTGCGAGTTTTGGCTTGATAGAGTAGCATTTCTGGGTCATGTAGTTTCAGCAGATGGCATTTCAGTGGATCCTAGTAAAGTGGAGGCAATTTTGAGTTGGCCAAGGTCGAAGACAGTGAAAGAAGTTAGAAGCTTCTTTGGGTTGGCAGGCTACTACAGGAGCTTCATTGAGGGATTCTCTAGCCTAGTGAAGCCTCTCATTGCCTTGACTAGGAAAGAGATTCCATTTGTGTGGACAGATGAGTACGAGGCACGTTTTCAGGAGCTTAAGCAGCGATTGACTAGCACTCCAGTTTTGGCACTACCTCAGGAGGGAGTAGAGTTTGACATTTATACAGATGCATCCCATCAAGGGATTGAGGCAGTTCTGATGTAGGATGGTAGGGTCATTGCCTATGCCTCTAGGCAATTGCGTGATCATTAGTTGAGATACCCTACCCATGATTTAGAGTTAGCAGTAGTTGTTTTCGCCTTGAAGATTTGGAGACATTATCTCTATGGGGTCAAGTGCAGCATCTATTCAGACCATAAGAGTCTAAAGTATTTCTTCACCCAGAAAGAGCTCAATATGAGACAGAGGAGATGGTTAGAGCTGGTGAAAGATTACGACTGTGACATCAGATATCACCTAGGGAGAGCCAATGTAGTGGCTGATGCCTTAAGTAGGCGAATGGCTGATGCCTTGAGTAGGCGAGTGGCCTTATCTAGTCTTTCAGTTCAGAGAGAGCTATAGTATGAGATTGTCAAAGAGCAGATTGAGATAGTGACTGGATGATTCTCTAGACTTCAGATCAGATCCTCAATGTATGATGAGATTAGAGAGTGTCAGATGTCAGATGAGTGGACTCAGAGCATGATTCAGAGGATGTCAGAGAGATCAGTGCCGGACTTTGAGTTCAGAGATGGGATCTTGAGATTCAAAGACAGAGTATGTGTGCCACAGAGTTCAGAGTTGAGGTAGAAAATTTTGTCAGAGGTGTACAGTGTGGTGTATTCAGCACACCCAGGCAGTACAAAGATGTACCAAGATCTCAAGAAAAATTTCTGGTGGTCAGTTATGAAAAAGGACATAGTAGACTTTGTTTCCAGATGTCTGATATGTCAGCAGGTTAAGGCAGAGCACCAGAGACCCTCAGGATTACTTCATCCCTTGAGTATTCTTGAGTAGAAGTGGGATGACATCTCCATGGATTTTATTTCGGGTCTTCCCAGAGTTCAGAAAGGATTTGATGGCATATGGGTAATAGTGGACAGATTGAGTAAGTTAGCTCATTTTCTGCTAGTTAGACAAGGTGTGTCTACCGATCAGTTGGCATGCCTATATATCAGAGAGATAGTCAGACTTCATGGTGTTCCCAGGACTATAGTATGAGACAGAGACTCCAGATTTTTGTCAGCTTTCTGGAGATCATTACAGAGAGCCTTGGGAACCAGACTATAGTTCAGTTCAGCATATCACCCTCAGACAGATGGCCAGACAGAAAGGGTAAATAAGATTCTAGAGATATGCTCAAAGTCTGTTTTATGGACTTCCAAACCGATTGGGCATAGTTGATTCCTCTTATGGAGTTTGCATATAATAACAGTTACCAGGCAACTATTCAGATGACTCCATTTGAGGCGTTGTATGGTCAGAAGTATAGATCTCCTCTTTATTGGGATGAGATTAGAGAGAGAGATTCTCTGGAGACAGTTGTGGGTCTAAAGATAGTTTAGGGGATGATTGAGCAGATCAGGATCATCAGGCAGAGAATGAAACAGGCCCAGGATCGACAAAAGAGCTATGCAGATTTGAGACGCAGAGAGATTGAGTTTTCAGTAGGCGATAAAGTGTTTCTGAGAGTTGCACCTTACAGGCAAGTTCTTAGATTTGGCAAGAAGGGGAAGTTGGCCCCTAGATTCATTGGTCCCTACGAGATACTTGAGAGAGTAGGGACAGTTGCCTACAGATTAGCATTGCCAACTAACATGGACAGAATTCATAATATCTTCCATGTGTCTCAGTTGATGAAGTATGTGGGGGATCCTTCTCATGTGCTTCAGTTTTCATAGGTAGATTTGGCAGAAGCTTTGAGTTACCAAGAGCTACCAGTGCAGATTCTGGACTACAAGGTTAAAGTTCTCAGAAACAAACAGATTCCCCTTGTGAAGGTCCGATGGCGCAGTCAGAGAGTGGAGGAAGCCACTTGGGAGGTAGAGTCTGAGATTAGGGATAGGTTCCCAGAGTTATTAAGGTAAATTTTGGGGTCAGAATTTTTATAAGGAGGGAGAAAATATAGCATCCTAGGTTAGACAAGCCCTTAGGAGAAGAGTTTTAGGGTTAGAAACGAGATTCAAAAATAGATTGGGAGTCTAGAAAAGTTTAGGGGTGAGTTAGTAAGTTTTCAAAGCCTGTGTGGCTTTCAATGATTCCTTTTGGAAGGATTCGATCATGCGAATGAGCGAGAAATGAGTAATGCTCATTTTCCCATGTGCACGCCTGTGCAAGTGTTTTCATATATAAGAGAGCTGAGAGCAATAAGTTTATTTTTCTCACCCAACTTTCATTTTAGCCAAAGTTTCTCTCTTGTTTCAACAGCTCCCAATCTTAGAGAAGAAGTGTCGCCTCCAGTAGCTCCCGATCAAGCTAGAGAGCTAAGAGAATAGTTGATAGAAAAGTCTTCCAGCGGCAATGGCGAGAGGTAAGTATTCGCTTACTTCTTCCTTGAGTTTCCCAGCTTGTTTTGATGAAATGTGTTGCTTTGATGTTTCCATTGCATGTTGGATGAGTTTGTGAGTGCGAATATGTTGAGATAATGATGAATTTCCATCCTTGAACCTTGCATGCATGTTTGAGAAAGTTTTAGTGAGAGAATTGATGTGCTTCCATGGTAGAATCCTTAATTCTTGATGCATGTTGAATTGAATGCTTCCAATGTGTTTATTGAGGTGCTGGGAATGTGTATTTGAAGTGGATTTGAAATTGATTGAGAATTGACATGTGAATTGTGCATTTTCAGATGGCTGTTCTTGTTGAAGAACAAGACACATGACCGTGTGCCTACATGGCACGACCGTGTGCCTTTGATTTTTCAGGAACATGCCCGTGTGCACGCTGTGTGCACGACCAGAAATGCAGACACAGGCCCGTGTGTAAGCTTTTCAGAGAAAATTTCTAGAAATTCCAGTAGCTTGCACGGCCAGACGTACGACCAGTGCACGGCCCCGTGCGTCCAAGCACACGCCCGTGTGTAAGGTATGCACGCCTGTGTGCCTTGTCCACACGCCCGTACAGCAGCAGTTTTCCAGAAAAATGAATATAAATGAATTATTAAAGTATGGGAAATTCATTTAAAGGCTAAAAGGCATCGGATATGCATCAGATAAGCATAAATTCAGATAATAAAGCTACATATGCATAACATAGCATGACATGCAGCATGAGAGAGGATCAAAGGATCTGGATTCAGTAGTATTTAGTATTCAGAACCTGATGTACAGATAAGAGTATAGGTGAACTCGAGGGGGCATCTGTGGGATTCAGCTTTCTGACACCAGTCAGATTGTTTAGCATTCAGATTCAGTCTTCTGACACCAGTCAGATCGTTCAGCACAGTATATTCAACTTTCTAGCCAGTAGCTAGACTTTCAGCCCACATGGCCAGGATGTCGAATCCTTGTGTTCACCAGTCTGATCAACACAGCAGGTACCTTCGGGTACATACAGATATAGAGATTTTCAGATGCATGCATTCATCAGATATTACAGATAGCATGACATGACATACACATTATGACATGATATAATAATGAGAATCAGATTAATCAGATATTCAGATAAACAGTTTCAGATTCTAGCAAGCGACTAGATTATGAATAAGGCCAAGGCCAGGTATGAATGATTGTTTGTTGCTTGCTTGGGTTTCGAGGGAAGTAAGGAATGCTTACTAGGTGATCTTTATCACTCATCCCCCTCCTTCTTCCTTTTTTTTCAGGTTTTGGTGCTGTTGGCGAGGAGCGGGTGGATCGAGGCTAGCGGGAGAGGGCCCACACTCCAGTTTTCAGTATGTATATTCAGTTTTGGACCTGATGGGCCATATTGTAAATGCTTTATGTAATCAGATGTACAGAAACAGTTGTAAATATATGAAAAGGACATTATGGGCCCATTGTATAGAACAACATGTATATTTCAGTTTTATTTAATGTACGCTTCTACATTGTATTCAATTGTATAGTTTCAACAGGTTTTATTTTCGTAGGATTCTCGTCGCGGGTACCCGTATTTTCAGATTATTAATAAAAGAACCCTACATTATTCAGCAGCGGGGGTACTCGTGGCGGCGGGTCATACATGTACATTGTAACATTTAAAAGTGTATGACCATACTTGCATGATTATTCTATAAATATATGATTTTTTTCTATATATTTCACCTTTTGCTCATAACCAAGAGCAATACCCATACGTGTGACGTGCGTCTGACCGTTTATGCTTAATACTAGCATATATAAAATGTTTTAGATCTTTAAAGTTACGTGCTTTGTATGGATTATTGTGAGTGTTGCCCTATGAAGGTAGGATAGCAATCGTAATTCAGGTTTCTACAGCCACACAAAGACTTGGAGGAGTTATAACATTGGTATAAACTCGTCAAACACCCTATGTTTGATTTACATGTTTTCATATATATACCTCATATGAGATCTTAAACGGGTGATTTTGGACTGTTTTTAAATTTTATTAATGTTTATTTTGTTGCACCACCCTTTTGATGGATTTATCTCACTCTAATAGTAAATGGCTAGGGTGTATCTTAGGACAAAGTCAAAGTTCGTAACATTCTATTCCATGATGTTATTAACTTCTCTATTATTCTTGCCCTTACTAATTAATCAAAAGATTGAATGCAATCCTACAAAAAATGACACCATTTCAAATATGAACAAAAGTAATAGTAGCAACAACAAATACAGAATCAAAATCAATAATTTGTGAGACATGGGAAAACTGTGAAGAGTCTTTTTCGATTCAATTTTGATTCGATTTTATGAAACAATGAAAGTGTTTATTGTGTTTAAAAAAATTATGTTTGTTTTTTGATTTGTTTATGCTTTCTAAGTAGGTGTGTTCAAGTAAAAGTAGACAGAAGGTGCATTAGGTAAATCTTAAGCTAGGGATTAACATTCAATTCGATTTGAGCTAAAGTTTAATTTAATAGGCTTGAATTTTCCTTTAGTGACATTGGTTATCTTACTGGTGATACTATTCATTTTATTGGTAGTATTATTAATCTTATGGATGATTTTCCAACAAAATTTTTGACCAACTCAAATTTGGATTGAATTCAGTTTAAATTAGTTATAATAAATTTAAATCAAATTCAAGTCAATCCATGTTTAGGCTTGACTTAACTTGAATTCAACCTTAATCACATTTTCTTTTTTTATTTTTTTTTCTTATCTTTGAAAGTGCCAGTTATACGCTCAAAATTCAGTTTAAAGTAAATTCAAATTGAGTTAAGTTTGAACAAGAACCAGTTGAAATCGAAACTTGAATTTGACTCAAATTCAAGATGGTCAACTTCAGTTCGAACATGAGTTAGCTTGAATGGTAAACAATAATGTCGAAAAGAAGAAGAAAATTCATTGAAAAAAAATTAGAAACCAAAAAATATATATATATATATATATAAATTTGTTGGTGAAGAAAAGTTTTGATACATGACTTCGACAAACCTTCAAACTCAAATTGAATTATTAAGCTTTTCAATTTGAATTTCTTGTTGGAGCTTCTTCCAATCCACCCTAAGTCAAATGCTAATATTCTATTACATTAATTATTATTTCATTTTAAAAAAAATTACGCTATCTAGTATGTACATTTTACTTTGAGAAAATAAAATAATTAACAATAATTAAATATTAATAAAACAATTTAATCACATATTTTTAGGTTAAACAAAATTGGCCATATTTATCAATTCTAATTCTAATTTTATGTTAATCAAAATAAATTAAACTAATTTTGTCATTGACTATCAAAATATATTTGTATGGAAGTGTTAAGGTCTAATAGATATAATTATAAATATAAAAAGTATATTAATATTTTAATAAATAAGGGTTAATGGATATTTTACATGTTATGATGAAATAAAAATTTGCCATATGGGGGTGTTTTGATCGTTTGTATAATATAGAGGAGTTAATTGATTATTTACCATGATTTATGTCTTATTCAAATAAACAAATCAAAATATAAAAATGTATGTTATTTATTATAATTCATGTTTAATTGTAAAAAATATTATATTTATCATAATACAAGTTTTATTTAAAAAACAGACTATAAACACAAAAGCTACATGTTAAAAAACTCTAAAATAAATAACATTAAAAATCCTTAAAAATATATGTCACTTATTATGATACATGTTTGAATGGTAAAAAAGATGATATTTATCACAAAGCATATTTTATTCAAAAAACATATTAAAAATATGAAAACTACGTTTCATAAAACCTTAAAATAAATAACATCAAAAATCCCTAAAAATACATATCGTTTATCATAATGCATGTTTAAATTATAAAAAAAATGAAATTTATCATAATATATATTTTATTAAAAAAAAAAGACTAAAAATATAAAAACTACACTTCAAAAAAACCTTTAGATGGAAAATATTAAAAATAACACCTCTTTGAAAAAAAAAAAAAACTTATCTGTAAAATATCAATATAACTCAAATTCGGAAAATATAAAAAACCTTTTGAACTAAAAATAAAAAAAATATACCCTTTATGTGATGCACGAAGTTAACCCTTCCAAACTGTTGGAAAATAACCCAAAAGCACCTGAATTGTGTGTAAGATCCCTTGAAACTTTGAAAACTGGCGAACACCCCTATCTTCTTTGCAACCAGTTCATGTATTGTATGAACTGCCTATGCCACATATGAACCATTTTTTCAATGGCAAAAACTTTATTTTTTTAGTATCAATCCGACACCAAAACATCAATCATTTATCCTATCATGATCTATGAAAAAAATCATTAAAAAATGACTGTTCGTGCCACAAAATGTAGAGAATTTTATAACAAATATTTTAGTTATCTTTTTGTCTATTTTTATTGTTAGAAAATGCCGAATCTCAACAATTTGTGCAGCAGTTCTTATGATTCGAGTAGTTTATGAAATTTTCATGTGAATTTCTTGAATTCAATTTGAATTTTAATTATTATTTATATACCGGCAATTTCATTCAATAATTTTTGTTGGTCAATTTTGTTTTCTTAAAAAAAATGTTTTAAGAACTTTCAATTTTGATTAATTATTTTAATTGAATAATATTATTTGACCATCTCAAAAGGAGTGATTGGCTAACTCACGGTCCTATCTAGGATTTGGATGGCCTTGGGTGAGACCCATTTTTCGTGTATCCAATCCACTGCTAACACGTGAAGGGTGGTCACTAAGCATTTCTAATTTTAATTTCCCTTTCACTTTCTTACTCTTATTTCATAAGAATAATAACATTAACAATAGACTAAAACACAAATTATACCATTTCAAATAATGAAATGGATTAAAATGCCATTATGTTAGAAACTATTAAAAATCTTTTAAATTACCAAAAATTTTTTATCATGTTTGTGAGGTTATACTATTATGAATGTCAACTTAAAACCTGAAAAGTTTAACATGATTATATTATTATTATTGTTAAAGTTAAATTTGACCCAATTTACTTAAACTTAATTTTAAATTCGAATTGAATAAATTAAAATTGAATTAATGTATAATGTCAAACTAGTTCTTTTATATTATAATTAATTTGAAACAAATTCTTATTCAAACTCAATCCAAATCAAATTGCTTTTTTGATAAATAATCCAAATCAAATTCAATCCTAATTATTGTAGTTTTTTTGACATTTATGGTAAAAAATGAAAATAAAATCGTGTAAGGATATTGGAACCCACACTATGGAATTTGATACAATTTCATAATATATGTGTATGTGTTTGCATAATGTATTTATAATTTTTGAAAGAATACTCTCATCAGGTATGACGTGATTTTGGGCTCGTCGATTTTGAGTTGAGATTAAAAAACAATTTAGCTTTTATTTGATCTTAACTAGTTAAAGCTCAAATGATTAAATTGGATAAAATTTGATTATTTTATAAAAACTAATCTAATTTTAACTCGATTCAATTTATTTGATTTGAGTTTGAGTTCAAATTTAAGCAATTTAGATCAAATCCAACCTAACCATAATGTAAGTGGCTTAGAAATATGTAACGACCCCTGCCCCAGGTTACTGTGCACTGCGGAAATATACTGTAGATAATAATAAATAAAATATACCTGAGACGGGAATCCCTACAGTAAAACCCTGTTGCTGCTGTTGTATATAAAAATTTCTTTATAAAAAGAAACTATAAATATAATTTACTATAGAAGTAAATTAAAATATACTGAAGCGTGCATATAAAACTTCCCAGGCTACTCATGTATGAAAATAAACTGTCATACAGTGTACTAGAGTATAATACACACATATATACATGAGGAAATAAAAGCATGCGAGCCAACATGCTATCTGCTACTGCCGAGCCATATCCCCAAAATCTCGCAGCTGTCTCGCTCCAGCTCAGCCACTTGAATCATTGACCTGCAAGCGTTTCCAAACAAAACACTCGCAGGTCAAACAAACTGACTACGTGACTCGTCACGTAGAAGATTCTGATATACTGCTGATTTATTCTGATTCTCTTGATATACCGAAATATATCCATTTTCTGAATTATTTCTTACTGAATTCTGTTATGTTTCTGTTCTATTACTGTTTTGATACTGTACATGACATGAAATGTATATGCTGATGTCATGTGTATGCTGAAACTATAAAACTCACCCTCAGGCTTGTTTTTCTGAAAAAACTATCTTTTCTGAAAACTCTTTCTGATAATAAAACTGTTATCCGAAGATCTTGAATATATACATATAGTATATACTGAAAACTGTATCAGAAAGTACTGTAAATATCTGAAAATCTACTACACTGGCCAGACTGATGAATACAGGGATTCGACACCCTGGCCGTGTGAGTTCAAAGTCTTACTGAATCTACTGATGCACAACTAGCACTCTCTCTAACGAGCTTGGTCAGTGACCATGTCCTCTCTAGCGAACGCTGGTTTTCCTCTCTAGCGGGTGTGTAAGACACCCCAGTTAGGTATTATTGTTCACTGCTTTAAATAAAATAATAATAAATAAATAGAGAAAATATGGTCAATAATACCCAACCGAAATGCTTAAGCTGAACTGAGTATATCACAGCGGAAGAAAACATGGTAAAAATGTATACATACATATATATATGCCCAACAAAAACTGAATTTATTAAAATAATCGCGGAACGTGTGTAATAAAACATGTACAGTTACATGCAATAAAACTGAAGTAAACTAGATCCCAGACGGCAGCCATCTCCTCCTCCCAGCTCCCAAAACTCACCTGCAAAAGAAAGGGAAGTAGTGAGTGAGTGATAAAATCACCCAATAAGCACTTCATATCCTCTGACCCTAACCCAATCCTTCTCGAAGGATTGCCACTTCATCTCAAATAGAACAGGCTCAAACTAGCATCATACTCTGGCGATCTCATCTTCCACAGATCGGATACTACCTCATATCGGGTCATAAAATACGTATATGAGTATACGTAAACAACCTAGAGTGAAAAGTAATCCAAGAGGTCGAACTCGACACACTAATCTCTGACTAAAATCATAACTTTACTGTTCTGATCTGTTACTGTTTTCTGAAGTTCACGTGTCATTATGTCATTCTCTGAATGATATGTTGATGTGTCATATAATCATGACATGATATGATAACATGCTGAAATCATAACTAGGCCTAGGCCTGTATACTGAAAATAATTTTCTGAAAACTATTCATGAAAATTGCTATTGGATCCTGGGATCCCATATCTGAAAATCATATAAAAGCTTCATCTGAAAGCTGTACTGAAAACTGTGTACCCTAGGGTACATGCTATGCTGAAAACTGTGCTACACAGATTGATGAATACAGGGATTCGACACCGTGGCCATGTGAGTTTCCTCTGTAAACACGTACCACAAACTATATGGATCACATGATGCCATCAGGCCTGGGCCTGGAAACTGATCTGAACTGAGCGTCTCGCGCTATACTGCATCTGATCCTGGGATCAGCAAACCTAAACTGCTAGCTGAGCAACTCGACACATGCCAATACATAGGGCCTCACCCTTAGAATCTATGTTTTACATCTGAAAACATGAATTCAGATCCTTGGATCCATTTCTGAAAACTCTGTATGGCATGCCATGCTATGCTATATGCATGATGCATTATGTATTCTTATTTAAGCTCATTTTACTGTTTTCTATCCGTTGGATAGGGTTTACTGTGCACATTTCTCAATTAAAGCTTATTTTTCT
The DNA here is from genome assembly GCA_026122585.1 of Anacardium occidentale. Lineage (NCBI taxonomy): Eukaryota > Viridiplantae > Streptophyta > Magnoliopsida > Sapindales > Anacardiaceae > Anacardium > Anacardium occidentale. The sequence goes on along the minus strand of JAJEJH010000387.1, from coordinate 11,656 downwards.
CATTTCTGCCTGACCCACAAGCGTACGTGTCGTGTGCACGGGCGTGCATGAACGTGTACAGGACCGTGACCCTAGTCGTGCTCTTGGTCATGCAAGGTTCTGGAATTTCAAGCATATTTCTTAATTTCTCTTGGTGCACGGGCGTGCATGAACTATACACGGTCGTGACCCTGTAAATTAGGTCATGCACGGGCACGTAAACACGACCGTGACCATGCAGATAACGCAGTATGCACGTGTAGCATCCTAGATTCTGATAGCCTTTTTGGTTAGAGTTTTGGGGTTAGAAATCGAATTCAGAGAGAGATTGGGAGTCTGGATAAGTTCAAGGGTGAGTTGGTAAGTTTTCGAAGCCATGTGGCTTCCATTTGAATCCTTTCGGAAGGATTCGATCAGGCGAGCGAGCGGGAAATAAGTGATGCTTATTTTCCCTGGTGCACGACCGTGCATCATTGGTGCACGCCCATGCGTGGCATAATATATAAGTGAGCCGTGAGCAATTTAGACACTTTTCTCACCCAAGTTTTCTCTTTAGCCAAAGTTTCTCTCTTCCTTGCAACTCCTCCCATCCTTAGAGAGGAAATCCAGCAGCCGGTCGCCCCCAATCTGGTTAGAGAGCAAAGAGATTAGTGTAAAGAGAAGCCTTCCGAAGCATGGCAAGAGGTAAGTGCTCTCTTACCTTTCCCTTGCGTTTCCCAGCTTGTTTTGTGAATTCTGTTGCCATGGATGAAGTCCTTGCATGTTGATGAATGTTTGGAATGCTTATATGTGATTGCATAATGATTTGGTTGATGGATTCCTACCCTTGAAGCATGCATGTGTGTATGTATGGCTTTAGTGAGAGAAAGAAGAAGTTTCCATGGTAGAATTCATGTGGCTTGATGCATGTGAGAAGTAAGGCTTGAATTGTGTTGTTTGTGATGCTGGGAATGTGCTATTGAAGTGTTATTGCAATTGAATGTGAATTGGTATGTGTTTTGTGCAAGTTTTCTAGGCGGTGCTTTGTTGAAGAACCAGACGCACGACCGTGCACCAGTATGGCACGGCCGTGAGTCTTTGTTTTTCCAGATGCATGCCCGTGTGCACGCCCCATGCACGGCCTGATAATGCACATGCACGCCCGTGTATCCGCATACGCACGCCTGTGCATGCGCTATAAATGAATGTTTTCCAGAAATTACAGTAGCTTGCACGACCATGCGCACGACCAGTGCACGGTCCCGTGCGTCAGGGTGCACGCCTGTGCACGTTTCATGCATGCCCGTGCATCAGCAGATTTTCAGAAAAATGATTAATTATTGATTAATTAAGCATGGGAATTCAGATAAATGGTTAAATTGCTTCAGATAAGCATCAGATGGGATGGTATTCAGATAATAAACTACATGTGCATATCATGACATGACATGTAGTTTCAGAGAGGATCAGGGGATCTGAATTCAATAGTATTCAGAACCTGATGTACGGGTAAGAGTATAGGTGGAACACGAGGGGGCAGCTGTGGGATTCAGCCTTCTGACACCAGTCAGAATGCTCAGTAGTATTTCAGATTCAGTTCCTGACACTAGTCAGATGATTCAGTAGCATTTCAGTTTACCATCTGGCACCAGTCAGATTGGGCAGTTGTTTTCAGATTCAGCTTTCTAGCTAGTAGCTAGACTGTTTAACCCACATGGCCAGGATGCCGAATCTCTGTGTTCACCAGTCTGATCAGCACAGCAGGTACCCGAGGGTACAGAGAGGTATTCAGATGCATGCATCCAGTATTTTCAGTTATCATGACATACACATCATGACATACACATCATGACATGAACACATATGATAATAATGAATGAATGAGATCCAGATGATCAGTTTTCAGATACCAGCAAGTGCGTAGATGTATGATTAGGGCCGAGACCCAGGTATGTTTGAATTCTATGATTGTTTGTGCTTGCTTGGGTATTGAGGGAAGTAAGGAGCGCTTACTGGGTGATCTTTATCACTCATCCCCCTTCTTCTTCCATCCTTTCAGGGTGTTCCTGCTGGGTTCGAGGAGCGGGTGGTACGAGGCTGACGGAGAGGGCACGCACACACATTGCGATCAGTATGTATATCAGTTTTGGACCTGTGTGGTCATATGTATCTTTTGTACGTTTTCAGATGTTTCCAGATGTACAGAAACAGTATGTATGTATGAAAAAGGCCAATGGGCCCATTGTACAGAACAATATGTATAATTCAGTCGATGTATATATTTTAGCTTCCGCATGTGCAGAATTGAATTGTATAGTTCTAGGAAATTTGTTTATTTTCGTAGGATTCCCGTCGTGGGTACCCATATTTTTAGATAATGAATAAAAGCTCCCCGTAGTTTTCAGCAGTAGGGGTACTCGTGGCGGCGGGTCCTACATTGTTGGTATCAGAGCAAAAGTTGTAAGTGTGTGGTGCTTTTCTCTCCTTCCCAGCCGTCGTCCAGACCCTCCTCACAGCACGGTCAGGTATTTGTTTTTCCAGTTTTGATTGTGATATGTGATTCTAACCCCCGTTTGTTGTGATGCTATAGATAGAGAGAAGTATGTCCCTAGATGTCTAGATGAGATAAACAGTAGTTCACCCGCCCATCCTATGAGTGTTAGTGATAGGCGGCGATCTCAGAGTACCTCCCATATGTCGATGAGACTTCATCAGTTGAGAGAGATGATTGGGGATGTAGTTAGAGAGAGCCTCCAGCAAGCTGGAGTGGGTAATGTTACAGAGCCAGACAGAGTTACTCCTCCTCAGTATGAGAGTCATCAGATTCCGAGGAGATGACATTCCCAGTCACAGCATCAGTCACAGCCACAGTATCAGCGACAGTATCAGTATCAGTATCAGTCACAGCCTCAGTCAGTTAGAGAGAGGCATCAGTTTCCAGCTGGTTATTCAGAGTACAGTCAGGGTATGAGTACCGAGACAGTCGGTACTAGTTCTTCAGACAGAATTCATCTGATTTATCATCTGTCAAGGTCGTTTCAGCCAGCCAAATTCAGTGGATCCAGGGATCCAGCGGTGGCAGAGGAGTGGATAGAGTCCGTAGAGAATGTGATGGGACTCTATACATTATCAGAGAGAGAAAAGGTCAGATATGTAGTGTTCCTTCTCAAAGGTGATGCCAAGGTCTGGTGGGGCCTAGCTAGGGCTTCCATCAGTGAGCAGCAGATGACATGGGCAGAATTCAGATGACTTTTCAATACCGAATACAGGAGTATGGAGGTGGTATATGCCAAGGCTCAGGAGTTCATTGATTTGACTCAGAGGTCCAGTTCAGTTAAGGAGTACACTACCCGA
>JAJEJH010000386.1:237615-452982 GCA_026122585.1 Anacardium occidentale | reverse complement strand
GGGCCTATGTGGAATCTCACCTTCTTCCTTCCACAATCTATCTCTGCACCGTATCTACCCAGAAAATCCATCCCCAATATCATATCAAAATCTGCTAATTCCAGCAGAATCAAATCAATCAACATCTGCCTACCCATAACCTCTACCTCCTGATCTAGGAGGACTCTGTCACTCAACACAAATCCCCCATCTGGCATCTCCACGTGGATACTCCTACTGGCCACACTAGGGTCAATCCCTAATCTCTCAACCACACTCCAAGACACAAAACTGTGTGTGGCTCCACAGTCAACAAGTACAAGTAAGGGAGTACCAAAATAGAGTAACTGACCGGTAACTGCATGAGGAATGATCTCTGCCTGCTCCTGGCGGACTGCATAAACTCTGGCTCTGCCTCCGCCAACTCCGGAAGGTCCGGCACCGCCCTCAGGTGCTCTATCACCAGCTCTGGGAAAGTCTGCTCCACCTCTATCAGCTCTAACTCCGCCTCTCGGTGGACCACCTCGACCTCTGAACTGTCCGGCTCCACCTCTGCCCTGTCCAGCGCCTGTTCCAAGTCTGTTTGGACATACTGCCATCATGTGCCCTGGTTGATGGCACCAATAACATACTATCTGACCAGATAAACACTCCCCTGGATGGCGTCTGCCACATCTGGTACACTGTGGTGGCTGGGATGCAACTTTCTGCCTCTGACTCTGGAATCCGCGGGCAGATCTCTTGGCTGACATCGGCCTCTTGCCCCTATCTCTGTCATCTGACCTCTGAACTCTCTCAGATACACCAATCATAACACCCATCTTCTGTAAACCGGCTTCGGATCTGAGTGCTCTCCCCAAGGCATCACTGAATCTCTGAGGAGGCTCTGGGCCTGTCATCACATCCTTATAGATCGCAGGATGTAACCCATGAATAAATTTCTGAACTCGGCCCAACTCTGTCCCTGCCAAACTCAGGACGAATCTCGCTAATGCGTTGAACCTGGTAGCATATTCCTTCACTGAACTCGACCCCTGAGCCAAATCAATAAACTCCTGGGCCTTAGCATAAATTACCTCCAAACTCCTGTACTCTGCATCGAACAACTGTCTGAATCTTGCCCATGTCATCTGCTGCTCACTGATGGAAGTCTTGGCTAGATTCCACCAAACTTTAGCATCACCCTTGAGAAGGAACACTGCATATCGAACCTTCTCTCTCTCTGATAAGGTATAGAGGCCCATGACATTCTCCACTGCCTCAATCCACTCCTCTGCTACAGCTGGATCTCTAGATCCACTGAATTTGGCTGGCTGAAACGATGCTGGCAGATGATAAATCGGATGAAGTCTCTCTGAAGAACCAGTACCCACTGTATCCGAACTCATACCCTGACTGAAATCTGTATAACCTGTCGGATACTGACGCCTCTCTCTAACTGACTGAGGCTGCGACTGATACTGATACGGTCGCTGATACTGCGGATGCGACTGATGATATGACTGATGCTGAGACTGGGAATGTCTTCTCCTCGGAATTTGATGACTCTCAAACTGAGGAGGAGTAATTCTATCCGGCTCTGTAGCATTACCCACTCCAGCTTGCTGGAGGCTCTCTCTGACAACATCCCCAATCATATCTCTCAACTGATCGGGTCTCATCGACACATGGGAGGTAGTCTGAGGGCGCCGCCTATCACTAACACTCATAGGACGGGCGGGTGAACTACTATCTGTCTCGTCTAGATATCTAGGGACATACTCCTCTCTATCTATAGCATCACAACAAGCTGGGGTTAGAATCACATAACACAATCAATCTGGAAAGTAAATACCTGACTGTGCTGTGAGGAGGGTCTGGACAACGGCTGCGAAGGAGAGAAAAGCACCACACACTTACAACTTGGCTCTGATACCAACAAATGTAGGACCCGCCGCCACGAGTGCCCCTGCTGTGCTGAATAATAACAATGTCTGGGGAGCTTTTATTAATCATCTGAAAATATGGGTACCCGCGACGGGAATCCTACGAAAAATAAAAAATAAAATAACTGAAACTATACAATGCTTTACATTTCTGTACACGCGGAAGCTTTTCTGAATATACATCATTAACATATATATATATATTCTGTTCTGTACAATGGGCCCATTAGCCTTTATCTTATACATACATAGTGTTTCTGTACATCTGGGTACATACAAAAGTACATACGACCACACAGGTCCAAAACTGATATACACTGATCGAGATGTGTGTGCATGCCTTCTCCGTCAGCCTCGGTCCAACCGCTCCTCAGCCCAGCACGAACACCTGCAAAACTGGAAGAAGGAGGGGGGATGAGTGATAAAGATCACCCAGTAAGCGCTCCTTACTTCCCTCAATACCCAAGCAAGCACAACAATCATATAAACAAACACATACCTGGGCCTCGGCCCTAATCATACATCTATGCGCTTGCTGGAATCTGGAAACTGTTATCTGTATCTCATTCATTCATTATTATCATATGGATGCATGTCATGATGTGTATGTCATGTCATGCTAACTGAAACTGATGCATGCATCTGAATACCTCTCTCTGTACCCTCGGGTACCTGCTGTGCTGATCAGACTGGGTAATACAGGGATTCGGCATCCTGGCCATGTGGGTTAACCATTCTAGCTACCGGCTAGAAAGCTGAATCTGATATCTGCACTGCTACGATCTGACTGGTGTCAGAGAGCTGAAACTGAAATGCTGCTGAATCATCTGACTGGTGTCAGGAACTGAATCTGAAAACACTGCTCAGCGTTCTGACTGGTGTCAGAAGGCTGATTCCCACAGATGCCCCCTCGTATTCACCCTATACTCTTACCCGTACATCGGGTTCTGAATACTGCTGAATTCGGATCCCCTGATCCTCTCTGAAGCTACATGTAATGCCATGACATGCATATGCAGCTTATTAACTCATTACATGCTTATTTGATGCTTATCTGAAGCCATTAAATATTTATTCTGAATTCGCATGCTCAATTTCCCATTCAAATAACATTTTTCTGAAATTCTACTGATGCACGGGCGTGCATGAAATGTGCACGGGCGTGCACCATGACGCACGGGACCGTGCGCTGGTCGTACGTCTGGTCGTGCTAGCTACTGGAATTCACTATTCATTGTCACTGAAAATGCTTATGCACGGGCGTGCGTATGCGGACACACGGGCGTGCATGCACATTTTCTGGCCGTGCATGGTCGTGCACACGGGCGTGCATCTGGAGAAACACAGGCTCACGGCCGTGCCATACTGGCGCACGGTCGTGCGTCTGGTTCTTCAACAGAGCACCGCTCGGAAAATGCACAAATGGCCAACCAAATCACATTCATTCACAATCACACTTCAAACACACGTTAACCACGTCCCAAATAACACAATTCGAGCCTCAACTTGCACATGCATCATCAATCACGGGATCTACCATGGAAATACCTTCTTTCTCTTTCTAAGGCTATACATACACACATGCAAGCTTCAAGGGTGGAAATCTATCAACCAAATCAACATGCAATCACATATAAGCCATCCACACATTCATCAGCATGCATATAATTCATCCATGGCAGCAAAAAGGCACAAAGCAAGTCGGGAAAGCTCAAGAAAAGGTAAGGAACACTTACCTCTCTCCATGCTTAGGAACTTCACTAATCCCTTTGCTCTCTCGCCGGATTTGGAACAACCGGTGGCTGGATTTCCTCTCTAAGGACGGGAGGCACTGAAAGGAAGAGGGAAACTGGCTAAAAATGCAAACGGGTGAGTAAAGAAATGAACTTAACTCACGGTTCCACTTATATACCAAGCCACGCACGGGCGTGCACCAATGATGCACGGTCGTGCACCAGGGAAAATAAGTATAACTTATTTCCCGCTCGCTCGCCTAATCGAATCCTTCCGAAAGGATTCCAACGGAAGCCGCGTGGCTTCGAAAACTCACCAACTCACCCCTGAACTTATCCAGACTCCCAATCTCTCTCTAAATTCGATTTCTAACCCCGAAAGTCTACCCCTAAGGGCTTCAGGATCTAGGATGCTACAGGGGGCGAATAAGATTATAAAAATTTTATGACTCTAAAAATCTTTCCCTTAATCATAAACAAGTTATGCAATAAGACAATTAAAGTAATCAATAAATCACACAACAAATATGATTCAAATAAGCACAAATTAAAGAGAGAAGGATAGAGTTTGCTCAATCGATTTATAAAGGTTCGGAGCTTTGAATACAAACCTCTTATGTCTTCTTTCTTAATCACCACCCAATTGAAGTTTCATTATCTTCAAAACCCAAAAATACAACAGTTTTGAATCAAGGGAATTTTGCTTTTTTTACAAATGATTTTGCAACAAAGATTGTGAAAATGCCTCCAAATCGGTTGAAACACAGAGTTAAGTATAACTATTTCAAATGTATACAAATGTAGGCTTGGGAGAGAAGACAAGGTGAGTAAATAGTGAAGAAAATACACTTGAGTGTGTAATTTGTTTATCTAACCTTGCTCACTTCAAAATGACTTCCTTTTATACTTGATTTCTTGTTTGAAATGGTAAGAGGTCATTTCCATAAATTTCTATCTGTTAGGCAAGTTGAAAAAGATGTAGCTACACGTGTCTATCGAGTGCACAATCATGTTTGCTATATTTATGGTCTCGAACAGACTCCTAACTATCAAATTTAAGAAATGCATCATAGTTGCACGATCATATGCCTATAATGCACGATTGTGCCTCATATCTTCATGTTTGAAGCTTGAAATTCCAAAGGCTCACATGACTTATGAGCACTATCACCGCATGGTGCTCACATGATAACCATCTTGCTTGTGCATGGCTATGTGCCTTTTCTGTATGGTCGTGTGTTGTTGATATGTCTTGAAATGGCCTTTGCATGATCAATAATGCATAACTTATATGGTAGTGTGCTCTATGTTTTGCATAACATGGTTATATGTGTGATTCTTACACGGTAGTGTATTGACTAGTGTTGTTTGACCATTTGCACGACAATGTTGAACAGTCATGTGTCTAACTTGAACAGAGTCATGTGATTCTTAAAGATCTCATGCTTCTCTTGAGATGCATCTGCACAGTCATGTGTCTAACTTGAACATGGTCATGCATTTGACTTTTTATCTTTGACCTAGCAAGGTATAAGCACATGACTATGAGACCCATGCTTCTTTAGAAAGTCCTCCAACACAATCGTGTGTCATAGCTTGACATGGTGGTGCGCTTGACTTTGGCTTGTTGACTTGGCACAGTAAGCTCGTATGGTTGAGCTAGTTGTGTTGGACCCATGTAGTGCATACACACAATCGTGCTGTACTTAAACATGATCATGTTAGACCTGAAATTTTTTCAGTAAAATTACAAATCCTAGCACAGTTAGCAACATGGTCTCATGTTTTCTCCGCATGAGTTGCAGAACAATTACGCGTGGTCATGCTAGAAAGGTACATGATCGTGTAGGACCTGAAATCTGTAAAAATTAAATTGATTCCCTTTTTCTGTCATGGGGTCACTCATGCAAGGGATAAATAAGTCATATTAACATATTTTGATCATCATCAAAATATCAAAGGTTCAACAAAAGGTCTTTGTCTGCTAGCAAAAATGTTATGGCAGTGATTCATGCATAACTTTTTGGAGTTTTATTGACTTTTTACAATGTTTTTTTGTTTTTTTGCCACTATTCATGCACATTTTCATGTCACTTAATTGACTTTTATCGGCATTTCTTCAAATTATAATTGCATTTTTTAGAACACTTTCAAGGGCGTTTTAGTGTCTTATTATGGCATTTTTACTATTACACTGGCATTTTTTTAAAGGCTTTTAACGAAAAAATTTTAGGCTTATATCGGCCTTTTTTGTTTTATTTATTGGTTTTATTCTTTATAATTTTTCTTCATTAAATATTTCATGTACATGATTAAGTAAATATACAATATGCAATTCGATATTTTTAAAAATAGACTAAGATAAAACTCAAAAAAACTATAATATATTAATTCAACAACATTAAATCCGACAATGTATTTGAAAATATACATTAATCAAATTGATAATGTATTAATTAAATATTCTATACAATTAAAGTATTAACATAATATAAATGTACATAACACTCAATCACATAATATTGAAGATGTTTAAAGTCGAAACTTGTAAGAAACTATCAAGAAGCTTTATGGATAACTCGAGCCAAAATTCTGACATTCTTATTTGAAAAAAAATAAGGATATTAAAAAAATGAAATACAAAATAATAAACAATTCATACCTTATAAGGTCAAATACAATAATCAACCAATATCAATATTCAATCTCATATTAAAAATATTTAAAATATGAATTGAAGAAGTGCATAAATATGAACATAACAAAATACAAGCATTTAAAATAATATTATATTTTTTCATAATCCATTTGGCAACATACTTATAATTAAAGTTTCAAGTTTGCTAGATTAATTTGACTACACAAATTTGAATACTCAACTCAAAATGACACTTAAATACAAAACATTCATCACCATTTGCTAGATTAATTTGACACACTCTTCTGCATTAGGAATTTATCACATTATCAATTTCATTTCAACGAAGTTTGATATTTTATTTTCAAGTCATCACGTAGCCATTAAATTAACTCAAAATTAGATTATATAATGTTACTAATATCATGCAAAATGGAAGTGCATTACATTCAACAAGTCATCTTAAACATTTTGATCCAACTTCATTAAGTTCATCCATTCTACAATTTGTCCTACATCCATCAATATGCTTTCATAAATCACAATCTGTGTTAAAGATTTGTAATCAAACATCCAAAGTTGACGTTCACATCATATTATACACTCAATAATCAACCTACATCACCAACTCAACAATCTTATATTTTGTCAGAAAATAATCTCAACACTTCATGAATACATACAAATCAACCCTCCAATCAGTTGGATTTCAATAATAAGCATTTATCACAAAACACAAGCATGTATAATAATCTCATATATTAACAAACACAAACTTACTGATTTTCATTTGAAGACTTATGGCTAATCAATGGATGGGGTACCTATCACAAACAATTGGACAAAATATATATATTAATTGTTATTTAATTACTTTATTTAAAGAATTTTTTATATGAAAATATCCTATATACATTACCGCTCCATTAAATTGTCGATTATCTTCAGATGGTGGTATGCCCAAAGACTACATAATCAAAGACAAATGAGATTTAACTGCATTTACATCATTATTATATATTTCCCGCATTGTTCTCAGTTGATCTTCTAGTTTTCTTACTTTTTGTCTAGTGTCATTGTCCAATCCCAAATAATCTCTTGAGTGATGAAATGATAATGTTGATGCCTCATACATACTAGGTGAATGACCTAATCCTAATCCATGCACACGACCTTGTCTTTCTGGTCCCATCACCTAAACATATACATTATCCTCTATCTCAATAAGACTCATATTCGATTCTTGTATAAAACTATGTAACTCATTTATCTTCTCTTGAATCAGTTCATAAACTCAATATAAAGAGCAATATTTGATTAATTACATTTCATTGGTCATAAACACAGATAAAGTTACAATAAATAAACTTACAATTATGTATGTAGAGTCTTGATCAATTGGTCTTCCAACTCTACAACTCTGATGAGTTGCTATAAATATCTTCGCTCGTGACGGTTGTTCTCCATTGGATGTTTGTTCATCACAATTAAAAAGATACATGACTCGTGCTACTTACATATATCACATATATCATCCATTTAATGGAATCAAGTCAACTTACCATTTCATCTATTAACTGTGCAATGCTTTTTGTGCCTCCAATATGTGGCATTTTTTTAACACAACGAGTCAGCCTATTTGTTCCACTACGTCTCTGAGACATAATAGTTGTCCAAGAAAAATCAAAATTAGTTAGTAACTAACTGGCTTTATCATAATGGTAATATACAAAATAGGTAATCATACTTTTACTTGTTCTGAATGCCAATATGTAATAAGTGTCATCCGTTCTGAATACCAATATGTAATGAGTGTAATCCATTGGTTTCTAGGAATTTGATCAGATTTGTTGTTGACAAGGTCATCAATATTTAGGTACTTTTCAAAGTACTCTGCTTTCAACTCATACTTATCATCTTTCCATTTTTTACCCAAAGACTATAACACCCATTTGTTGCCTTTAGAAGGATATGTAAACTTGGCCTAGAAAAAAATTTGCCCTTAAATTGAGATCTATACCCTCAGATAACTAATATGATGACTCAAATAAATAATAAATTTATTCTTACCTTAACAATTCCCAGCATCTTTTCTTTCTCTAAGTGTGGAATTAGTCTCCAATCTGGGATAGTAAAAGGAAGTAATTTTGTATTTCATGCTAAAGTTCCTAGAAAACTTGTTATCACATGGGCCTTAAGTCCAACTCCTTCGTTCATATCATTAAATTGGACTATGACCTTCTTCCCCTTCTGTATGTTTCAAATATCCGTCATCAAAGTTGGTCCTCGTCCTCTTCTTTCTTGTTGAGTACCTATAACAAAGAAAATTAAGGGTAAAAGATGATAATCTTAATTGAAAATCAAATTTAATAAATTTCAATCTAACATGTTATCATATACCAACTACGTCTATCGTGTTCTCCTGTATTAGATTAGATTCTTCAACATCTTGAGAGGATTGACCAACAAACATTGCTTGCAAATTTCTCTTTCTTATCATTTTTTATTTATAATTTGCAAGGAAAATTTTTTGTTATTCACAAATTCATATATGAAAATATATATATACTAATAAGATAAAATAAACATTTATTGATAAATAATAATAATTTTGTCGACCAGAAGAAAATATCAATAACAATTCTAATATACAATCAATATAAATTTTGAATTAGCCTTAATTAGTACTGTCGACATCATCATCTTGTACATCTTGTTTTTTAAGCATATCAATAAAAATGTTATCTATGTTATTCCTAACCAAAAGAATATCATCATATTTTGTCTCCATTTGACTTTCTAAATCAACCATATTCATGTCAATATCCCCATCAAAACAATCATCTCCTAAATCAAAACTATCTTCAAGTCTTATGGGCAAAAGAACGAATCGCTCTTGATCTCTTAGATTTTGGACAAACATAACTTATTGAACTTAAAATGCAACTACAAAAGGTTCATTAAGTATATGATTGTCAGTGTAAATTAGGTGAGAAAAACTTATTAGTATAAATCCTTGTACATTATGTTTTTGCCTCTACCATGAGTAATATCAACCCAATTACATCCAAATAACACAAACCACTACAATAGAAAGGGGTTTTAGCGGCATTAAAAAACGCTGCAACAAATCTTATCGGTGTTTGATCAAACGTCGGTACAAGCGGCGTCAATAAAAGTTTTGTTGGCGTTTTTATAAAAAGCAAGTAAAACTCTCAAATGAACACCGCTGAATCCCTCAGTAAACGGCGACGTTTATTTTCACTTTTACCGACGTTTATAAAATGTCGATAACCCTTACCCTCACCAATTTATTTCCCGTAATTTTTCTACGTGCGATTGTTCGTCAGGGTTAATAAGATATAGCGACAGTTTTAAGGGTTTTAACGGTGTTTTTTAATTTTTTCCCGTCATATCACATTTCAACATTTTAAAAATTTGCGACGGTTTGTAATGACTTTAACGACGTTTTTCCAAGGTTATAACGGCGTTGTTTTATAGGTTTTAGCGACGTTTTAACTGTTTCCAAGGGCTTTTTGGCTACTTGTTAATTAAACTTCCTGATGATTAAACTTTCTGTTGATTATAAATAACAGGAAAAACTCAATAGAAAAATTGACAACAATATATGCAAAACAATGTCATCTATATATACATACAAGTAAATTTGTGAAATTATTAATAAAATATTTGATAGGAGATATTATCAGAATTCTTGTTGTACACGAATATAATTGTTAATCATAATATTGTTTGGAGACTTTTAAAGTAATTGTCATAGAGCTTGTTTGGCAAATTGGAGCCAAAACTCTTGACATTATGCCCTGCGAAAAAAGTTAAAGATTTTAGAAAAACAAAATACAAAAATAACAAATAATGTCCATTACTGGTCACTCAACGTAGAATAAATTACAAAACTAAGGTTGGCTAAGCTATACTTAATTGTAACATCAAAATAAACGACAATTATATGAATTACATGGTTAACAGTCGTGCAGCATGCAAATAGATGTGTCAACAATGTATAATTACAAGTATAAAATATCCTCATATCAAAAATATAATAAAGAATTCAATCCTTATGTATGCATTATTTAGATCCAACATACTAACAACATATTCATCCCAACCACAAAAAATAAGATTTAACTTTATGCTTCAAACAAATGCAAATACAAGAATAAATTATTGATAAAGAAGCACAATTAGTAGCAGATAATTATGAGTGATTCAAAATGACAATGACACAAAACACATCCAAAATTTTGCTTATAATAAAGTGCATCAGTAAACTTCTCCAATCAGAGTTCACGAGAATGTGCGAAACATAATTATTTTAGATAAAACCACATGGATTCCAAACAATAAATAAAACAAACATCAAATAATTTCAACACTTCATATTCACATAAAAACCTACCCTCCAATCGGTTGGATTTTATCAATACACATTTCTCAAACATAGAAAACAATTCACCAGAACGTAAATACAAACTTACTAGTTTTCATCTGAAGAGTGTTGACTACTTGATGGTTGAGGTACCTATGACACAGAAATGAACAATCCATGAATAGTAATTTTCATATAATTACTTGATTTGAAGAAATTTGTTATATGAACATATCCTATAAACATTACCTCTCCACTAGGTGGCTCGTCATTTTTCTCTAGTGGCAAGCCCAACGATGCACAAATCCTGGACAACTGAGATTGAATTGAGTTCATCTTATTATCAAGTGCTTCTTGCAGTGTTTTCACTTGATCTTCCAATACTCTTATTTTTCCGTTCGCCTCATTATTCACACTTGAAGGGTCGCCTGAGTAGTGAGATGATGATGCCGATGTCGATGCCCTATACATGTTAGGCATTGGACCTAATCTTAATCCACGCACCCGACCATGTCTTTCTGGTCCCATCACTTGAGCATATGCATTATCTTCCATCTCTGGAAGACTTGTATTTGATTCTTGGATAGAACTTTGTAACTCATTTATCTTCTCTTGGAATAGTTCCTAAACCCATTATAAAAAGCAATGTTTTATTAACCGAAATTTGTCACAACCACAAATAAAGTAATAGAAACTAAACTTACGATTGCATGTGCAGAGTCCTAATCAATTGGTCTCCCATCTTTACGAGTCCGATGGGTGGCTATGAACACTTTGGCTCGTGACGGTTGTTTACCACTTGATGTTTGTTCCTCGGAGGTAGAAAGATACAATTATCATAAGACCTAATCATATGGTTAACAATGAGAGCAAAACAACTGACCATTTCATTCATTAATCGTGCTATACTCTTTGTTCTTCCAGTATGTGGCATTGTTTGAACAGAACGAGTCCTTTTATTTGTTCTGCTACGTCTCTGAAACAAAGCAAATGTTTAAGAAAAAGAGAAAATTCATTATTACATAACTAGACAAGAAAAAGCAAAAAAGTATAGTACCCTCCCCTGCTCAGAATGCCACTGTGTTACAAGAATCATCCACTGATCTCTTAAAATTCGATCCGGTTTATTATTGACAAGGTCATCAATATTACGGTACTTTTCGTAATACTCTGCTTTCAGGTCATACTTATAGTCTTTCCATTTCTTACCCAGAGACTGTAACACCCATTTGTCCCCTTCTGGAGGGTATGTAAACTTTGCCTGGAAAATAAATTTGCCATTAAATTGTGTTATTGGGCCCGTAATAAATAATGCGACAATATATGTAGACAATAATGCAATTTTACCTTAACAAGTCCAATAACCCTTTCTTTCTTTGATGTCGGAATTCGCCTCCAATCTTGTATATTTAAAGGGAGCAATTGACAATTTCTTGCTAGAGTCCCCAGAAAACTAGTCAGCAGACGAGCTTCAGGACCTACTCCTTGGTTCATATCGTTAAACTGCACCGCAACCTTCTCACCCAGACGCATATTCCAAACTTCCGACATCAAAGTTGGTCCCCTTCATCTTGTTTTTGAGTCCTGACCTATAACACATGATAAAAAATAACATATCATTCAATGATGCTTGATAATAAAATGTCATAACTTTTAATACCATATTGTCTTTTACCAACTGTAGTTGGGGTGTTCTCCTGATGTTGACTTTGTAGTTCAACGTTTTGTGAGGATTGCCCCTCGAAGACCGTTCGTATATCTCTTTTCTTCGGCATTTTGAAGCTATAATCTACAAAGAAATTTCTCGTTATTTATAGATTCATATGTAAATATTAAAAAAAAAAAACATATATAAAAGTTTGCACTATGTAGATAGAGAAATCAATAACACATGTCATATATTCAATTAAAAGTCACATCAAATATAAAATTTTAGTTTAACCTTAGCTAACATTGTGGTCATCATCATCCTATAACTGTTAGTTGGTAAGCACATCGACAAAAATGCTGATTATATCACTCCTAACCAACACAAAATTATCATTCTCTGTCTCTATCTGATTTGCTGAATAGAGAATATTCAAACTATCGTCAGGGATATTCACATCAATGTTATCCCTATTAGATGCAATATCTCCTAAATCAAAGGTATCTCTAGGCATTATGGGTAAAGGAACAACCCATTGTTCATCTCTTCGACCTTGGATAAATATAACTTGTTGAGTCTGAGATGCAAACACAAAAGGTTCATCAAGTATATGATCACCAATGTGAATTAGGTGAGCAAAACTTATTAGTGTAAATCTTTGTGCATATTGTGTTATCCCTCTACCGTGAATAACATCAACCCAGTCACATCTGAATAATACAATCTTAAATTCATCAAAATAGTTGAATTTAACAATATCAATCAATGCCCTATAGTAAGTCACATCGCCTAACACCGACTTTGTATCACTACTACTGACAAAACTTTGGGTTTTGGCAACCACCATAACTCCATAATTTTGTGTACTCATGTCTTTTTCATATTCCTTCGTTCGAAATCTATACCCATTATACAGATCAAAACATTTGAACCTCTTTACTATATAGTTTGGACCACGCGCGAGAGCTTTAATTTCAACAATGAGATGCTCATCATCATCAATGTCCAGATCTTTTGCCTAAAAGCAACATAAATAATTATTTATTAATGTCCACTAATATATAAATATAAAGAGAGTTATATATCAAAGAAAAAAAAAATTCATTTACCTTTATATTGAACCATCCATAAAAGGATTCGCTGTATAAGCGGTCAATCTCATGTTGAGTTAGCCATCGTCGACAATGTAGTCTTTTGATAGCGTCGACATGTCCTTTGTAATTTATGGACAAATGAGAACAATATCATCGCAATATATTATCGATATATTCATGGATATGTTCATCATCAAAGATAACTTACTCTCGGCATCTCTGGACTATATCTGAATCACAATTGAAAAGAACATAACGTTGTGTCTATACCCACATATTTTCATCCATCATGAAACCCTGAACACTTCCAAACGGTTGTCCAACCTAGGGAAATAGGATTGATTTGGACCCAGGTGCATTAGTTGTGTTTTTTTAGCACTGTGATGATTTCTCATCATCTAGGTATCGAGCACAAAATGCCAAACACTTTAAAGCAAGAAACACTTCAGTAATCGAACCCTCCGAATGAGCTTTATTATGGACAATTGATTTTAAAATGCCTAATGACCTGATGAATGATAGAGTGTGAGCTTACTTTCAAAAAAAGACTATGAAGTATATTTATTTATAGCATTTACCTTTCGATTGGATACATTCATCGATACTACACTGGCCCGACAAGTCTCGTTTCTGCAGCCAAATAAACAACCAAATGCACCATAATTGTGAAAAATGTAGGAGGGAAAATTTTTTCCATATTGCAAAGTGTGAACATAATCTTTCTTTCAAGTTGCTTGAGATCACGAATTCGAAGAGACTTAGCATACAAAACTCAAAAGAAGTTTGATAGTTCAGTCAAAATAGAACTTACTTTCATAGGTAATGCACCTCGTAATACAAGTGGAAGAAGTTGTTGCATTAATACATGACAATCATGAGTTTTTAAACCAGATAATTTGTGTTGTTTATAAACACATGGTGACATATTTGAGGCAAAACCATCCGAAAATTTTACCTGTTCTAACACTCCATAAAAAATTTCTCTCATGTGATGCCATCGTATAGCAGGCTGGAGGTAAATAGGTCCTTCCTAAATCCCACTATTGAGGCTATAACTTCTTCCTTATGTTCATCTCTTGCAAGTCTCGACAAGCATATATGTTATTCTTTAACCTTTTATCAATATTGAGAATTGTATTTACCACATTGTCACAAATATTTTTCTCAATGTGCATCACATCAAGGTTATGTCTTATTAAGTGCGACTGTCAATAAGGTAAGTGAAAAAAAAAAACTTTTTTTTCCATGTTTTTGGTTTGACCCTCGCAACTTGTTTATGCATCTTTCCGTAACTAAATTTGATATTTTTCAATTGATCCAAGATTGCAAACTCAGACGATGGAACTGGAGTAAATCTTAATTTAATTGTCCTATCAAATGATTTTACATCAAATCGAGACTTATAAGTGATATCCAAAAACCGACGATGGCATTACAACAAGGACATGCAAAACAATTATGAATGTTCCACCTTGAGAGATTACCATAAGCTGAAAAATCATTTATGGTCTACATAATTGCTGCATGTAATTGAAAATTTTCTTTCGATGAGGCATCAAATGTTTCAACCTCTATCTCTCATAAGTCTTTAAGGTCCTCTATCAAATGTTGCAAGTAAACATCAATATCATTACCAGACCCAGAAGGACCAGAAATTAACAATGAGAGCATGCAGAATTGTTGTTTCATGCACAACCATAGTGGTAAATTGTAGGGAAGTAAAAAAACCGGTCATATGTTGTAAGTACTTTGCATAATACCAAACGGATTGAAACTGTCACTCGCTAAACCCAATCTAACATTACACCAAATGTAGGGTAGATCGAGTCAAAGCTTTTCCATGCTTCTGAGTCAGTCGGATATCTCATAATTTCATCATTAGTACATGTTTATCATGTCAAATCATCAACTTTGAAGTTTTTCGAGACATGAATAACCTTTGAAGCCTCCGCTTGATAGGAAAATACCGTAACACTTTCGACAGAATTTGTTTTTTCTTGACTAAATTGGAAATTCCTATGACACTAGATGAATTACTCTCAGAATCTCTCCATCGAGACGCCCATAAACTGAGCATAAGTCATCAAAAGCTTTTTCTTTCCAAAATAACATACAGTTATTGGGACAAGCATGAATTTTCACATATTTAAGTCCTAAGGCTTCAATAATCTTTTTGTTTTCATGAAAAGAGTTCGGTAATGTCTCACCCTTTAGAAAACATCTTTTAAAAACTTAATTAAAACATCAACCGATTTGTTAGACCAACCATAACGACATTTTAAATTATAGAGATGCAAAATGAATGACAGTTTAGTGAAATTCTCACACCCTGGATATAATTCTTCCTTAGCATCTTCTGTTAATTTCCTGAAGTCTTCCTTTTCTCCAACAAAATGTTCCGTATGTTTTTCCATCATAATATCATCGATATTGGGCTCAATTGCATCTCTACCATGATTACATGCATCGAAAAGCTATCCAGATACCCAAAAAACATCATGTAACATTTTTGTCATAGAATTATCTGTACTCGTTTCTTTTTGTACTTGGACGTCTGGGGTTGACTCTTGTGTGACCATAGATTCACCGTGATAATACCAAGTCGTATAACCAACCATAAATCTATGAACCACTAAATGGTCATACAGTTTTATCTGATTTTTGTAGTAGTAATTAACACACTTTCTACAAGAACATGAAAATATTCATAACAACGTACTGATAGATAATAACACAATTAAAATTATACCTAATGTAAACATTAAATCAATCCGACCACATAACATTTATTAGTTATATTGCAAACACAAATACTCATCTGTTAACTTTAATAATAAAACATGAGTTTTTCTTTTGAATTTCCAATTTTAGAGTTAGCAATAAAAAATAAACTAAAGTATTATTTTCTTAAATGTGAACTTTTTATCAATTCTCATCTAAGAGTTTCCATAATTTGCTTAATTAACAATATACAAAAATATTAATTATTTAACATCCAAAAATTCAATATCCATTTTTTAATTTAATCAATGATATTTTCCTAATACTATAAGTATATAACATAAACCAAAGTGAATGCTATTAAAATGTGAACTTTTTTTCAATTCTCATCTAAGAGTTTCCATAATTTGCTTAAGTTAAATATATTATAATTTGCTGAAGTTTCAATATTATTTTCAGAATTTAACCAATAATATTTACCCAATACTATAAATCTTATTTTCAATACTTCTAGTTATTGTATTTTAATTGGTTTTAACTAATTTGATATGAAAATATTGTGTGGGTTAAGGACAATCCTCATTTTTTATCATGTTTTTGTCAATTTAATTGACAATCTTCTTTTCTTAATTGTGACTATATGAAAATTCCCACATCCATTTTCAAGAACCAAAAGAATTTACAATGATAATGATCCTTAACCAAAAATTTCAGAACAAATTTTATGGGTACCTCTCTAAACCTTAAAAAATCAAAACAAAAAAATAAATTATACACAGTTCTGTAGCTAAGATTCTAAAGAATATTACATACAAAAAAATGTAAGAGTTTCTAATATTATTAGTTTTTGGATATTAATAATTTGATAGATTTCAATCAAACACTTCCACCTCAATACCACATACAAACCAACCCTCCAATCGGTTGGATTTCAATCATTTGCTCCAAATAATGATTCAAAACTTAATAATTATTATACTTTAATAAATAACAAATAACAAAAATAATTTAAAAAATTTCAGAAAACTTACAATTTCTTAAGCTAAATGAGAGTCAAGGTGAAGAAGAGAAGAATGTCGTCTCCAAATGAAGAAGAAATGGCCGAAAACCGTCAAAAACAGGCCTGGAACAAACAAAAACAGCAGCGGCCAGTGGGAGAAAATGTGTATACAACGGCGGGAGAAAATGAGAAAAAAGAAGAAGAGTGCGCGCGCTAGGGCTATAAAGACCTTTAGCGGCGTTTTTAAGTAACTTTTACCGACGTTTATACAAATGCAGGGAAAAAACATTTCAACAACGTCTTATTCAAGTATTTACCGACATTTATATAAATGTCGTAAATATTGGGCTTTCAACGACATTCTTTTGTCATCTCATGAATTCACCAGTATAAACTGCTTATAGTGGCGTTTTATTAAAACGCCGCTAAAACTTATGCTTTTAACGGCATTTAGGTAAATGCCGCTAAAAAAAAGCCACTATAGTCCCTTTCTCTTGTAGTGAACTTAAATTCATCATAATAGTTGAACTCGTCCTATAGATCTTACAGATAACAATTTCATGTCTTGAAAACTTTAAACTTCCAAAGAAGCTTTACTTGTTTTTATTAACGTCAAACTAATTTCTTTTTGTTTACTGTAACTAACCTTTTCTATCTTGTATTTGCTAAATTATTAGATATAAAGTAATTATTTGAATTTGCAACAAACTATAATGGATGTGTATATCTACTATGGACATAAATAATTCACATGATTTTTATATCTGCTTTTACTTCTTGCACTGTATTGTAAAAAACCTCCTTATTTAACATAGTTTCCTTCATCAATTTGTTCATTATGTTTCCTTGGTCAAGTTGGTCTTCCTTTCTTCAAACTAAATAGGCTCATTTATTTGACATCAGTGGTAGGCTTCATTTGTTCTATACATAAGTCAATTAAGCGTGTTCCCCTTTTATTAGAACAAAGGAGTTTTATTTCAGTTACTCATTTTCAGAGAGGCTTTGAATTTAATTGATTAAAGATTGCTAAATCTGTGCACCTTTCTATTCAGTTTTTCTACCATTAATAAAAGTTATTAGATTTGTTGTTCCTTAACTGGAAATAATTTGTGCATCTGATTTAAACTAGATAGATTTTATTAACCTCTTTAATGCTTTGATCGTTCATGCAATTCCATACAACTTGATTTGGGACACCTGAAGGTGACAAATGAAATAAATTGGCATAGAAGCACAGATAAGGGTCCTGCAGCTGTCCATATTGATGTTCTTTAGTTGTCCATATTATGAGTTGAAAATTAAGAGTTACAGGATTGCCTTATTATATATGAATGAACTTTAGTGTTCCAACCTTAGTTCCAAAGTAATTTAAAATTTTTTAGGTCTAGACAGTTCTCTCTGGTGTGGCCACTACAACATACTGTAAAAGTTGGCTTAAAATGTTTTATAACATGGATCGGTAAAAGTTGGCTTAAAATGTTTTATAAACATACTTCTAATGACAGACCATTTCAGCGTATATCTCTGAACTTATAAAAAAAAAAAGGTGTTTGTAGGGTCTCCATAACACAGTCTCTAGAATTTACAGCAGATTTAGTTTTGAAAGTAAAGAACAACAGTATGCAACATCAATAACATGCGTAGAAAAATCATTCCCACCAACAATGCAGAAAAATCATTCCAGGCATAGAAGCGCACTTCAATAGCATATGGAAACCAATCTCCAATCTGCTGGATTTCAGTAATTTGCTAAACTAAATAACCAAATTCTAACCTTTCACCGTGAGATAACAGCCGGCTAGGGCGCAAACAGATGACGATGACAGCAGGGTCTAAGTATGACAGTTGATGATCAAAATTGTCTTCAAATATAGACAGCTCACACACTTCCTTCAGGGTGGCAAGTAATGGCAGCAAAGCCGTAGAAAATGGTGGGATGAACAAAAGTAGAGGGAAGGAAGAAAAGCATGACTCTTAGGCAAAATAAAGGCTTTTAGTGGCGTTTATAAATGACTTTTATCTGCGTTTAAAAAATGTCGATACAAGGCATTCTACAAGAATGATTGCTTTAAACAACGACATACACACTAGAAAAAATTATGTGGATCTTTTAATGGCGTTAATAATTGCGTTTAGCGGGATTTTCATAAACACCTTTAAAAATAAGTTTTATTACAGCAATTTAGTTAAACTTTTTAAAGAGGCTTTATAGCGGTGTTTGTGCAAACCCCGCTAAAAAAAGGCCACAATTTGTCAATTATGTTGTAGTGAGATCAGTAATGTTCAGCTTCCTATCCAGCATCTAAAAAATTTTTATCAACTTGTGGTTGATGGAGTAATATCAATAAACATGGTCCCATTGGCTTTTTGTATGATTTAAGACAGTGGGACTAAACCACCTTCAATTCTTTTATGCCTAAAAAATGAGTGATAGATAGGTTGAAAGAGTAGATTAGATTTCAATACTAGTTGTGGCTAGGAGTTTTGACAATATCAAATCGAATATATGTTTATTCTAATAACTAATTCAAAACTAATTCATTAATATTTCTTATGATATATAAAGTCCATCTGATTCAGCTAAACTAGAGAAATTAAAGTAAATCATGGAAGATATCTTTCCACCAAGCAACAAGTAGATATATGATTAAGTTTCAGCATTTCTTCCGAGGCAAAAGGATTAATTCAATAAACAAAATAAACTTGGAAGCAACTCTTTACTAAAAGTTTATTGGGCTTAATCCCAGAAGAAAAAGGAACTTTTTACTTCCAACAATTATCAAATATATAATATAATAAAATTTCATACAAACTAATATTCACATAACAAATGGATGAGTTTCTAAAAGAAAATGAAGCAACATGAGACCGAGGTTGAGATAATTTTTTTGACAGATTCAAGACATTAACTTTCTGAACGCTAATATGTTGGAGATGTAAAAGCAAGTTTACACTTCAAAATTTTTCTTTCATGCAAACCAGCCCTCAAATCGGCTGGAATTTCTTCAACAAACCAAAGCCATAAAAATTTTTCAAAATAAGGCAATACACTAACTTTGCTTCAACACGGAAGAGGGCAGTAACAACGAAAGGCAACTTCAAAATGCAACAGCAGCAAATGGCAGTGACGAGGTGGGATGTTTGATTGATAGATGAGCGAAGTAGACGATGAGGTGGGATGTTCACAGCAAAAGAAAAAATCAGGTCGACTGTTTGTGGTGGAAGAAAAAATGAAGAGGGAGGGAAATGTTGTGTTTTAAGAAAAACGATGGACCTTTTATAACGTTTTTAAATTGCTTCAATCGGAGTTTCTAAAAATGCCACAAAAAAATAAAAACAACAAAACTAGCACCGACATATATGTCTAACGTCACTATAGATGAGTATTCTATTTTAGCAGCACTTAAAATAAACGACAGTTAAAACACAAGTAGGAGAGATTACTTAGACCTTTAACAGCGTTTGTACAAATGTTGCTAAGAAACCACCCATAAATGTCATGTTATAGCAGAGGAAGATTTTCGTGCAGTGAGACAAGGCTATGGGTTGAAGCGATGACAAAAAAAGAAGGTTATCATGGTGAGGCGAAGCAGCAAGATGATGGAAGAGGAAGCTCCTGGTGTGGTGAGCCGACGGCGATGATGCAAACGCAAGGGCTGAACAACAACAACGCTGAAGAAGATGCTAGGGAGACTGAGTTCACAGCTGGATGAAAATGTTCTTGGGTGAAAGAATAAAAATCACTCACGGGTAAAATATAGACTTTTTGTAGCGTTTTTTAAAAACTTTTACTGGCATTTACAACAATGCCACTATTTACTTGCTCACCGGCGTTTTATAAGCTGCTAAGCGTCAATTTGATTGAATGTCGGTGTAAACACTGGTAAAAAGTATTACATAGGTTTTTAGATTAAATGTCAGTGTAAACGCCAGTGAAAAGTATTATACAGGTTTTTAGAGGCATCTGAGAAAAACATCACTAAAAATCAGTTCTATAGTTGTGTAATAATCAAATGCTACATTACAAATCAATATGAGTCCACTAAACAATTTTGTCTTCCTAAAATCAGAACCTAAAGATTGATCTCATACCCCTATTTATTAAGCTTAATGCTCATCAGATGCTACGGAAAAGTTTGGTTACCTCTTGAGGATGATTACTACCAATTTGGAGATGCGATCAAAGGTGAGTGCTAAATGGGACAGAAAAATCTTAGTGAGAAGACGGGATTTTAGAGAAAGGCAAGGAAAAATGAAGGTGAGAAGACGACAGAAAAATTAAGGTATTTCAAAGAAGAAATTGAAATGTAGGAGACGAGTTCTACGTATTAGGTAATTAAAAATTAGAATCAGAATATAATATGATTTTAATTAGAAGCAGAACACAAAAAAAATAATTTCAATTTTTAGAATCAGAACCAATTTGATTTTGATTTGATTCTAATTAGAATTAGATTATTACTAATTAGAATTGGATTTGAATCGGATAATAATTCGATTTTAATTAGATTAGGATCAGAATCGAAATATTTATTCTAATTCTAATCTGATTCAAATCCAAATCCTTTTTTTTTTTAAATCTATTCTGATACTAATCCGAATTTTTTTAGAATTAGATTCAGTCCGATTTAATATTTTGGATTCTGAAAATTGATTTTCTTGTGGTGATAAGAGTCTAAAGTGTTTTTTATGCCTAATGAAGGTGATAAGTTCGTCCTAATATGATACGGTGAAAACCTATCACAAAATCAAATTACAATGATACAAAAACACACAAAGGCAACGCAGAAATAACTAAACAAGTAACACAGTTACAAAGTTGTTCACCTTCTTCTCCATAGTGAGCAGCTAAGATGTCAGGTGGAATTCCTTGCATCCCATATATTTCACTATCAGTTGACTCTCTTCCAGGTTTTGCATTGGGGACTCTGTTACAGTAAATAACACTTAGAAGAGAATCATTAAAATTCGTACATCTTAGATACAACCAACACAAAAGCTCCAAGAAAAAATAATTAAAATAACAAAAAAACAATTGAAATCATTTCAGGGACCAAGCAGACAAGTTTCAACTTCACTTTTTTGTTCTACCATCAGTCACAAAAATCAAGAAGATAATATCAAACCCACTAAACCTTAATAGAATAAATTTTAATGCAAAAGTTTACTCATGCAGTTCACTTTGTCACTGATCTCCTTCCTAAAAATTTTATAAAACATGGAAGTTTCTGACAATTTTAAAGGCCATTTTTAACCACGTTCATACTACCCATAAAACTTTTAACAAATTTGAGATCATTGAAGTCAAGTTTGCTCCAACTTCAGCAAGTCAAGCAATTTCCCACAAATACAGTAAAACTTCCAGAAGATTCTTGACAAATTTAATTGCCCCATATTTCAACAAGTTGTGCCATTCCCATAAATAAAACTTCAAATTACATTTCAAGAAATTATTAGCAAAACTCAAATACTTAGATACAAATTTCACTTTTTTAAGAGAAGCTTCCACAACTTACAAAACTGGTAAAGTCAATTTCTCCTGTACTTCCATCAAGCCAATCAATGTGGCACAAGAATTTCACGAAAATCACATCATAGTCTTACATAATTTACACCTATAACAAGCAAGTTATGAATATTGAACAGCGCTTCTATCATAACTAAAACCGAGAGCTAGACGAGTGAAATCAAGCTAAAAGAGACAAAATTGAAAGAGAGAGAGGGAAAGAAAGATTACTTGGTGACGGACTCTTTGTGAACTTCGAGACGGTGAACGGCCATGCCAACGGCTGTGGAGAGCTTCTTGTTGCAGACGTGGCACTTGAAATGGTTAGCCTTCTGATGCTGAATGAGAATCTTCTCGTCGTCGAATTCTCTGTCGCAGTAATAGCACCACACCTTCGACGATACTATCTTCTTCTTCTTCTTCCCCATTATTATATTATTATTATAATTTTCCCAACAATGGAATCGAATCGGAGAGATTTTGAAATTTAGGGTTTCCTGAGCAGAGCTGTGCTGAGTTCGCTGGAGCTTCTTATTGTGACTGTGATCGGATACTGATTATAACGAGGGAAACCAAATGGCGCGGGAGACGAAGGAAATAGACGGTGTCACATGCGTCTCACGTGTACATCTTGCCACGGATGCTAAGTGGATCCCACGTTCTGAAGTGCACATTGGCATCCCTTTCTTAAACAATCCCTTGTTAAAATTCCGTTTGAATGAGAATGGCCCTCATCTTATTCATTAGAAAAAGAAGGAATCATCAAAAAAAAATTGTCAAAAAAAAAATTAAAAAATCATTATAAAAAAAAAAAAGAAAAATTCATTAATGTATCGAGTTCTTATATAATAAAAGATTTTAAATCAGATTAAATTAAATTTAAAAACAATTCAAATTATACACATCCCTAGTTAGATTCGATTTTTATTTCATACTTGTCATATAAAATTGGACCAATTTATAGCCATTCATTTGGCAACAAGCTAACCCAAATGACTATTTTCCACTCTAGTTTTGATGAAATAATGGATTCTCGTATATTGGTTAATTTAACAATTAGGGTATATTTGTGTCATTTTAATTAAATATTATAATAAAAATGTATTTAAAATGTAAATGTTTTTTTAAAAATAGTATAAGGGTTAAATGACTGTATTCTCTATTTTATTGAAAAAACTATTATATTTATTTTATATAATTTAAAAATATATTATATTTTCAATAATTTGTAATATAATATTTATGTTATTAATTTATTATGTTATTTAAAAGTAAAACTATCATTTTTTAAATTAATGATATGCATTATTAAATTTTAAAATTTTCAAAAGGTAGCCTCAAATTCTTTAAAAATTTCTAAAAAGCCTTTTAAATTTTATTAATTTTTTAAAATTATAGTTTATCTATAAACATATAATTATATGTTATTAAAACTTCTATTTATTTCTACAACTAATTTTTTATAATTTTTAATTAATTTAATATAAATTAAAGTAAAAAATATTTAATAAGATTATAAAAGTAAAGTGTTATTTTGTTGGAAGATATTTTTGTTTTATTAGCAATTTTATAAAAAAAAATAACTGGATTTGTTGACAAATTTAACAAATAAATAAGAATTTGACTTTTTAAAATATATTATGACTATGATTTTGTCCACGAGCGTACTGGGTTCATATGATTAAGTTGACTGGATCAGAAAAATAATAAAAACAGATCCTTATAATACAACACAGTCGAAAGCTAATCTTGCTTCCTGAAAAGTTAGTATAGTTTCTACAAGCCCTTAAATGGCAAATATAAGAGTGAGTCTCAGGAAGACTTTGTGAAATCTCTAAAAGTTTCCATGGCCAGCAATCAACAAACAAGAATAAAAGGGGAAAGTTAATATTTTGCAAAATGAAACTGAATTTATAAGACGACAGTTCAGTAGCCACTATCAGAATTCTCAACGCATGGTACTATAACATAGTTCTGAGAGCTACACATATAATTTATTAACCCATTTTGGGTGTTTCTGTCACGACTCCATTCTCTTCAACCCACACTCGAGCCCTTTCACACAGAAATCCATGGTCACAATGGCGCCTTTCTTAACAATCACAACATATACCCTAGGGTTTTCTCTCTCTGTTATCTTTGCTGCCTCCTCTCCATCTGCTCCCACCAGCTCCGGCCATGAGATCTTGCCTCTCCGTGAACCATAAGAAAGAAAGTTGGCATAAAAATTTAAAAAAAAGGAACCAAAGACTAATGAATATTGACTTACCCTGACAATAAAATTCGGCCATGGTCTGTAAATTTTGCTTGTCAATTTTCCTTTTCTTGTGGGTTGAGAGGATAAGGAAGAGTCAGAGATCAGATTTATAGACACTTGGAGACCTGCATGCAGTGACTTGAACGTTTTTAACCGGACGCGTTTTATGAGCCACTGGCCATTCGCGGAAGCTCCTTCATTGGACATTTTTGCACCGACCGAGAAATTTCAGGGTGGATTTTACTACACTTTTGCAGCTTGATTTATATTGGGGAAGGAAATACATTGTGGACTCACTTTTAATTCACGTCTCGGGTTAATAAAAGTTTTAATTTAAAAGTTTAGTTGGAGATTAATTTGTTTATTTACTGTTCATTTATCGGTTGATGTTTGTTCACTATATTGGTTGAATCTTTTGAATCTTTTATTAATATTTTGGAAGTTTTCAAATTTTACTTGTTCCACGATTCGTCCCAAAATTTCTTGAAAAGATTTCGAGGGTTGAGTGAATTCAAACAACCCAAAAATACACCCAAAAAAAAAAAAAAAAAAACGCCTCAAGTCTGAAAAATGTTATCCTCTATATGTAAACAGGGAAATTTGTTGGCTTGGCTGTTTCAGTACCCATAATTCATGCCGAAGTGCACTCATCAAGCTGCAACCAAGACGGTGGAGGCCAAAAGGGGCTAGAAAAGCCTGGAAATTTTCCAAGGTTCACCTTCTTTCCATCATCAAAGTTGAAAGCCCCCCAAGCATCCTCCATCGGATAGCCATCTAGACTTGCAGTGAAATAAACAAGCTTATTTTCTATAAAAAAAAAACGGAATTTCCTTTGCATCCAGGCAGCTCTCTAGCAGAAACACAATAAGAACTCTCCTCATCACTCAGAAATATTATTTTCTCCTTCAACTCCTCTCCATCCGCCATCTCAACCCACTCAGGTTTCTTCTCGTCAAGCTTTAACACCATCAAAAAATCCTCCTCAACCTCAAATTTGTCGCTCCTGGCAACCAACAGCAGGTCTTCAGACGCCTTCACAAAGTACAGAATGGACGACCGTTTCAGACTCTTAGGACGGTCCAAAAATGAAGTAACAGTCAGAGATTTAGAATCCACAATCAGAGTGAAGCCAGTCGTGACCCAGCATAGAATTTCTCATTATGATAAATGAAATCCGAAATATACCGAGGAACGGCCAGCCCCGTGTTTATATGACTCCATTTCTTGTCTACGTTTCTCCATAAACTCAGCATTGGTCCTGTAAACCTCGCCATGACCGCGAACCCGTCATCGCTCTCATCAAGATCAGTAGTATAAACCGCTTTTATATGAAAAGATTGTCTTCTGAATATCCCATTACCGTCGTCGGCACTTTCCAGGACAGCAAGTGACACTAAAGAGTATGATCGAGCTATCTGCTAAGCCTGATAATCAAGCAAGTTCAAAGACTTAGGTAAGATATCAGGCAAGTTTTTGAACCAAAGTTTAGTGAGCGGGTCCTTGATTTGCACTCTTCCTGGTTCCGACTCTTCAACTCTGACCAGCCATAGTTGAGAGGCTTCTTTGTTGATGGGCTTGATGGCGTAAACCACAGACTCAATGAAGACGAAGATAGTTTACTTAGGGTCGATGGGGTAAGTGAGAATGAGCTCTGTGCGTGTGAGAAAGTCAGTGTCTGTTAAAATGGACTGCGGAAATATGAGTATTGAAGGAGGAGGAGGACGCAGAAGGAATCGGAACAGACGACAAACGGCAGAAAGACGGTTGACGTCGAATGGTGTAGGGAGAAAGGTTGCGATTAAGAGGAGGAAGTGATCTGGAAGACTGGTCCATGTTATGAAGTCTGGCCCATGGATGCTGTTGGCTGGCCCAAAACGCTGAGTTTTGGTGTAAATTAAAATATACACCAAAACACAACGTTTTGGGCTAAGAAATAAAATCAGAGCTGCTGTGATTTTTAGCTAAAAGGAAAGGATGAGTTGCTGTCAAGTTTGACAACTTCTGGAAGCTGAGTTGAAGCTGGCGCGTTAGCAATCAGTTGAAAAAATGAATCAAGGTAGTTATTTTAGTAGAGAATGAATGGTGGAGATTAATTTGAAATTGTAATAGATAGATTTTCAGTTAGTTTTGAGTTGTATAAATACTTGGAAACCCTAATTTTCTGTTAATGAAAAAATCTCAGATGTATTTTCAGAAATTTCAGTTTCTTGTTTAGTTTCTTGGTTCTTGAGACAACTTCTTGAGATCATTTACTGAATTTTATCATGGTATCAGAGCTTTCTGACTAACGTCGCTATGGCTAATCGAACTGATTCTGATGGCTTAGGTCATGTTTCATGTGAGCGAGTGCTCGGTGGAGGCTTGATGTCGCAGTCTTTACAGAGTGGAGGAAGCAGCAATTTTCCAGTGTCAAGTCTTCAGGCGATTAGTCCGAAACTGACAGAAGACAACTATCGATACTGGAGAGCTCAAGCACTGTATACGGTAGGTGCTCATGCTTTACGAGAGCACCTGACAGGTTCGATCTTATGTCCTCAACCTTTCATTTTTGAGAAGACTGATTCTGGTTTAGGGGAAATAAAAGTAGTTAATGGTGAATATGCTATTTGGAAAAGATATGATGAAATATTGATGAGTTGGCTGTTAAGTTCAATTTCTGAAATAATGTTTGGACATGTTGCAAATTGTGTTACTGCTAATGAGGTGTGGATAACTTTGGAACATTATTTCATTTCTGAATCGAAAGCTAGAATTGCTAGTCTTAGAACAACTTTACAAACTATGAAAAAGGGTAATCTAACTGTACAACAGTATGTTAGAAGGATGAAAGAGATTTATGATGCGCTTATAAACAGTAATCAAAATGTTACTGAAGAGGAGTTGATTAACTATATAATTGATGGCCTAGGACCTGAATTTGACCCTGTGATAGCTTTAGTGATGGATAAAATGGAGTCTGATTTTGAAAAAGTGACTTTAGTAAAGGTGAAATTGTTGTTGCAGAATTTTGAGAATAGGTTGAATAAAGCTGGAGTATATTCTGTTGGTGTTGAAATGGGAAATAGTTTTGCTCATGTGGCTAGAAGAGAAGAGAATGTAAGTCAGTTGCAATCAAATGTTGGAAGTGGTCAGGCTTTAATGGGTGGTAATAGTCAAAGGTTCATTAGATCAGCAGGTGGTTTCAATTCTTTTTCATCAGGCAGAGGCAGAGGAAGATTCAGTAATAAATCTAGAGTAGTATGTCAATTATGTGGCAAATCTGGACACATAGTCCAGCAATGCTATCACAGATTTGATGTCAACTACCCTGGACTTTCAAAGAACCAACACTCTCAATCACAGCAGAATGCAGCACCCACAGCTTATTACTCAAACCAGACTTGGCAATATATGAGTCAACCACCATCATTTCCTAATCATCAACCAATCACCTATCAATTGTCTCAACCATCACCCTGTCAGCCTTTAAACACTTCAACTCAGCCTGTCTATCAGATGTCTCAACCATTAAACACTTGTCCTATTGAAAGTCACAGCTGTGCAACTAGTAGTTGTTCTAGTAATTCCAATCTCAATAATTCAAAAGTTGTTGCAGGTAATCAAAGCTATTATGTAGGAAGCCCAAGTGTAGCAGATGACATGAGCTGGTACATGGATTTTGGAGCTTCTGATCATGTTACTGCTAAGATGGAGAAGCTGGCTGTGAAGGAGGATTATATGGGTTCACAACAATTACAAGTAGGAAGTGGTGAGTGCTTAAATATCTCGCATACTGGTTATTCAGTATTACCTCCTGTTGAATCAAATAGGTATTTGTATTTGAAAAATATTTTGTGTGTGCCTAGAATAACCAAGAATTTACTTAGCATCTCAAGATTTACACAAGATAATTATGTCATTGTTGAGTTTCTAAGTGATGCATGTTTTGTAAAGGACAAGGACACCAAGGCTCTGCTATTGCAAGGAATTCTTAAAGATGGACTATATCAGTTGCATACTCCAGCTTATAATTTAGCCAAATCTATGAATGTAGTTAGAGATAATAATAGTCAAGTGTTGTATTCAGGCTGTATTCAGTGTAAGTTTGATTTGCAGTGTAGATCTGATTTGAAAAATGTACATTTAAACACTGGTTTGCAAGTAAATAAAGTTGATGTGTCTGCTTGGCATAAAAGATTGGGTCATCCTTGTTCAAGAGTTATGAAGAATGTTTTTCATGAAATGCAATTAGTAGCTGAATTTGGTGGAAATGATTTCTGTTCTGATTGTCAATTTGGCAAACATCATCAAAAAACATTCAATGTTTCTGGTGCTAGAGCATCCAAACCTTTAGAATTGTTGCATAGTAATGTATGAGGTCCTGCTCCAGTAGTTACTTCTAGTGGAATCAGGTATTATGTAAACTTTGTGGATGATTACAGTAGGTTTACGTGGCTGTTTCCATTAAAGAGCAAATCAGAAGTAGTAAATGTGTTTAAACAGTTTCAGAAAATGGTTGAGAGGCAATTTGAGTGCAAAATTAAAACTGTTCAAATGGATTGGGGTGGAGAATTTAGACCTCTGGTGCCATTTTTTCAAGAACAGGGAATTAGTTATAGAGTGTCTTGTCCTTATACGCATCAACAGAATGGGAGAGCTGAGCGTAAACACAGACATATAGTTGAGTTGGGATTAGTATTATTACATCAAGCTAATATGCCTTTGCATTTCTGGTGGGAAGCATTCCAAGTTGTTGTGTACTTAATCAATCGAATGCCTTCTATTGTGTTAACTAATCAGTCTCATTTCCAACTGTTGTTTCTGAAAAAGCCTGACTATGCTTTTCTGAAAGTTTTTGGGTGTGCTTGTTATCCTTATCTTAGGTGTTATAATAAGCACAAATTTGCTTATCATACAAAGAAGTGTGTGTTACTGGGTTATAGTGTTAATTACAAAGGGTATAAATGTTTAGACAACACTGGAAGAGTATATATTTCAGCCTCAGTTAAGTTTGATGAATCTGAATTTCCTTTTAAAACAGATTCTTCTTTCAAGAGTTTGTTACAAACTTCAAATTCTACTGTTTCAAGTATGTCTGATCCTACTCTTAGCATTTTCCTGCCTGCTCCTTCTGAATTTGATGTATCCTCTAATTCACATAAAGTTCCTGGTACAGAGATAACTGGGAAAGTTCTGATTGATAAGCCACTGCATGATAGTCATTCTAATCCTATACTTATGTCAGAAAATTCCCCTGATATGTCTAACACTTCTCAAGTGCCTTCACAGTCTTTCAGTTCTCCAGATAATTTCCCTGATATGTCTAACACATCTCAAGTGCCTTCACAGTTTTCCAGCTCTCCAGATAATTCTATTCTGATTTTTTCTACACCAGCAGGACATCATCCTATGTTGACCCGATCAAAAACAGGGCATCTTCCTCCTGCTCCAAGGAGGTTGTCTTTGTTAACAGAAACTGTAACTAAGATTGAACCTACCAGTGTGATAGAAGCTCTAAAAAATTCAGATTGGTATGATGCAATGAATTTGCAGCATTGAAGAAAAATCATACATGGGAGTTAGTATCTCCAGAAGTTGGTCAGAATGTAGTTGGTCACAAATGGGTTTTTAAAACAAAGTTAAATGCAGATGGTTCTGTTCAAAAACTGAAAGCAAGGTTGGTAGCCAAGGGATTTCAACAAACACCAGGAGTTGACTACTTTGACACCTTTAGTCCAGTAGTGAAACCTATCGCTATTAGGATTATCTTATCTCTAGCTGTTACTTGTAATTGGCCAGTGCATCAGATTGACATAAACAATGCTTTTCTCAATGGTGATCTTCAGGAAGAGGTGTACATGAGTCAACCTCAAGGATTTGTGGATGCTGAAAAACCTGAGTATGTATGCAAGTTGAAGAAAGCTCTATATGGGCTCAAACAGGCTCCTAGAGCCTGGTATGAGAAGCTGAAATCTGCATTGATGGATAAAGGATTTGTGAATACTGTTTCTGATTCAAGTTTATTTGTGCTGAAGGACAAACAAGTCAGAGTGTATATGTTGATTTATGTGGATGATATCTTATTAACAGGACCTGATCATGCATATATTCAGACACTGATTAATGATCTCAATGTTCAGTTTTCTTTGAAAGATCTTGGTGACCTAAGCTTCTTCCTAGGAATTGAGGTACATAGAGATGAGCATGGGCTACATATGTGCCAAGCAAAGTATGTGGGTGAACTATTGATTAAGTCTCAAATGCAAGACTTCAAGCCTTGTAAAACTCCTATGGCAGCAGGGGTAAAGTTATTTGTTGGAGATAGTGAAAAATTTGCTAATCCTACTATGTATAGGAGTATCATTGGTGGACTGCAGTATCTTACAATGACAAGGCCAGACATTGCATTTGTGATTAATAAGCTCAGTCAATTTCTAAAGGAGCCCACAGTTTTACAGTGGCAGGCTTGCAAGAGGGTTTTAAGGTATGTGAAAGGCACTCAATATCATGGTTTGTTGGTCAAATCATCTGTTGTATTCACATTAGAGGCCTATGCTGATGCAGACTGGGCTAGTAGCCTGGAGGATAGGAGATCTACTAGTGGTTATGGAGTATATTTTGTTGAGAATTTGGTGCAATGGTCTTCTAGAAAACAGAAGGTTGTTTCTTTATCTTCCACAGAGGCAGAATATAGGGCAGTTAGTCAGGTTTCTACTGAATTGGCTTGGATAAGAAGTCTTTTAACTGAAATTCAGATTAAGTGGGCGGCTGTTCCTATTGTGTGGTGTGATAATGTCAATGCAGGATTTTTAGCTTCAAATTCTGTATTGCATGGCAGAACCAAGCACATTGAAATTGATGTGCATTTTGTAAGGGAACAAATAGCTGCAAAGGAGTTAAAGGTTCAATATGTGCCTACTCAAAATCAGGTGGCAGACATACTAACCAAGCCATTGGCAGTGATGAAATTTGAAGAATTTAAAAAGAAGTTAAATGTGGTATCTTGTGTGAGATAGTCAAATTCTCAAGAAGAGCAGCAGAAGGATCAGTAGAAGAAGTCAGGTATGTGCTACTGCTAGTAGTAAATGAGGTCTCTCATCTCAGTATTCTTTTTTTCATTTTTTATTTTGGTGCTTAATGGTACTATGGTAAAAGCTGTCAATGTTGCTACAGTAATCAGATGGTGGTTAGTAGTCAGGGAGAAAAGTTGGAAAATGTTGTATTGGAGAAATGTAATTTGTGGTTAGTATTCTAAGAGATGAAGAAAGCTCTGTAGGATTGTTGGAATTCTGTGTAGTTGTGTTTGGTGCAAGTCTGCTATTATTTTGTATGCTGCAAATCTGAAGTATGTTTCAAGTTTCAGCAAGTTGGAATTCTGTGTAGTTGTGTTTAGTGCAAGTCTGCTGTTATCTTGTATGCTGCAAATCTGAAGTATGTTTCCAGTTTCAGCAAGCTGGAATTCTGTGTAGTTGTGTTTAGTGCAAGTCTGCTGTTATCTTGTATGCTGCAAATTTGAAGTATGTTTCCAGTTTCAGCAAGCTGTTATATATTGCAAGCCTGCTATCACAAATTCTTTGTGATATTGGCTTGAGGGAGGATGTTATGAAGTCTGGCCCATGGATGCTGTTAGCTGGCCCAAAACGCTGAGTTTTGGTGTAAATTAAAATATACACCAAAACAAAACGTTTTGGGCTAAGAAATAAAATCAGAGCTGCTGTGATTTTTAGCTAAAAGGAAAGGATGAGCTGCTGTCGAGTTTGACAACTTCTGGAAGCTGAGTTGAAGCTGGCGAGTTAGCAATCAGTTGAAAAAATGAATCAAGGTAGTTATTTTAGTAGAGAATGAATGGTGGAGATTAATTTGAAATTGTAATAGATAGATTTTCAGTTAGTTTTGAGTTGTATAAATACTTGGAAACCCTAATTTTCTGTTAGTGAAAAAATCTCAGATGTGTTTTCAGAAATTTCAGTTTCTTGTTTAGTTTCTTGATTCTTGAGACAACTTCTTGAGATCATTTACTGAATTTTATCAGTCCAGTTGGGCTTGATTCCATCCATGGGAGGAACAAGAAACAAGAAAAAGAGAATAGAAGGAGAAATATCTAAATAATTGCATAGTTATAATCAAGATAAATCACAATCTCTTTGAAATCAAAACCTTTTAACGATATTAGAAGGAAAAAAGAAGAAAAGGAGAGAAAATATTCGATCAAATTATTCTCCAATTTCTCGGAGAGAATCATGGTATATATCAGAAGATGTAGAAGATGTGGGCTTATTCATTTTCAATGGATGTAAATCCTACTTTCCTGAAGGACTCGTAAATATAATTGTTGCATATTTCCTCGTATAATTTTCCTAACTAATATAATCTTGGATAAGTCTCTTCCCACCCGGCATAACCTTGTTGAAAGGCAACTTCATGTAAGCCGCCTGGAGTTCATTAGCATCATCCCACGAAGAATCTTTCAACATCTTCGACGCTTCTTTATTAAGCGTTTATCTTTTTTTTGAAAAAAATGCCATCAGAGTTCCTCTTCAATGGATGGTTTTCGAGAATATGACAAGATTTGATATTTGAGTAAGGATACTGTACAATAGTCATAAACAATTTTGAAATGCAGCCAAACTGCCTAAAATTTTTGCAGAAGACTCTGGCTAGTAGTCTTGTTTTGTAGTCTGGGTGTTAGACACCTTGTTTATATATCCCATATAAGGTACTAAGATTTCAGATGGTCAGAAATGGCTAACCACAGAGCCTCTGAATCAGTTTCTCAGCCTTTTTTTTCTTAGTTTAAAATCCATATATCATCCCCGAATTTCTTGATTTTGTCTATCATTCAATCTAGTAAATATTGTAAAATTAGGTGCATTATTGGAGAATAATCAGACTGAATATTTTCTGTCTTTATCTTTGAATATTTGCTCTTCTTTTTTCCTTTTTCTTTTTCTTTTTTATTTTCCTCTCTTTCCTCTTTTCTTATTGCTGTCGATATTATTTTGTTTCCCAAATTGATTCGGTATAAACTTGACCAATCACACCAAAAAAAAAAAATCAAATAATAGATTTTTCCCAAAAACATATAATTTTATTTTGTTTCCCAAATTGATTGGGTATAAACTTGCCCAATCACACAAAAAATTTAAAAAAATAATTTTTTTTTTTCAAAAATCTACCCTTCTAATTACCAAAAAAAAAAAAAAAAAAAATCTACACTTCTTCAAAACAAACACAATTTTCTTTCTGCAGTGGAGATCCACAAATTTTTTATACAATCAAAGTTTAACACAATTTATATAAATCGTGGGTTGTGTCAAGACCTACAAATGAAATAAGCCAGGGTTCTGTCACCAGCTCTACTACCTCACGACTTTTTAGCAGAAATATTATATGATCCATTTCACTCGGAAATGTAAATTTATCTTCAGCTTTTGGTACCATGCATGACTGAAGGCATCTAGCAATGTTGAACTACTGAATTTATTTGAGTTCAAAAACTCCCTATTAAAGATCTAAATCAGGAGCTTTATTGACTGACAAATTTTGCAAATTTAATTAATTTGCGAACAGAGTATCAAGGACACCAATCATACATCTTGAACTCAACAAATAGTAAATGACAGCATAGATAAGATATACAACCAACTAGATTTAAGCTATTCACATATTAGAAGCTCTGCTAGCATAGTTCAGTTTCACTCTTTCCACAGGTGATGAGAAAAGCTTGCCTGTCCTACTTGTCTTTCTTAGAGGCCTCGGAAGAGATTGCAGCTTCACTGGTAGGCTCGCTGACACTAGCTTTGGCCTTGGCAAGAAATACAGGATCTGGCTCGTGTTTGTCTGACGGTTCCTCAATTGCCAAATAAATGTAGAATGCAATAACTATATTGACTGATATAACAGCAAGTAATCCACTCAACAATGTCATTCCATAGGGAGACAAATGGGCTGAACCTGCGGAAACTTAGATGCTTCAGCAAGCACGTATAATATGAAAAAACTTGACAGCATTCTTATGATAGTATACATACATTCTTTTAGTTTTCCATTTTTCTGTCTTTCTTTCCTCATTTTAGTTTAAAAAGTATATCTTAATTTGACGAACACAAAAACCACAGATGTCCCAGATGCAACTATATCCGACTATATATTTTCACATCTAAAAAGCGAAAAAAACTCAACCATTCACCATAGCTGGGACACGACTTTTCAGTTTGGAAGAGACAATCATGGTTTTGAAAGCTTATTCATAAGAGATAAGTTTATCCATTAGTTCTTTAACACTGTCACATATTACCATAACAACTACTAAAAATCATAGAGCATCCATCCCCAATTTCCACTGCAACAACATTTCCCTTCACCAGGTCTCCACATAAAGAAACAAATCAAAAATTGAAGAAAAAAGCAACCTGTAATTCAAGCATCAACCTTGTAGAAGCAATTATAGCCAAATTGCCTATCAGCTTTACCACGAAAGGGTATACACCAGCTAACAGTCATCCTAAAGCATCCCTCGAATATTTCAAACTCACTGCCACTACACCTTCGACTACTTAACAAAGCATTGCATTACAGCCAAAATATTCAATTTAAAGATTTATGATCACTATCAACAGTTCCAAGACAGGATAATACCTCAACTAATTACCAAATTAAAATCTTTATTGAAATCCCAATTCTCAGACTAGCATTATCCCCAAATAAGTTAATCAATTTGGATGCTTATCAATCTAACTTCCCATATAAAACAATAATTTTTAAGCTATACACAGAAAAAAAAAAATCAATGATTTTTATCATAAATTTGAGAACAAGAGCTTGACGAAGAATCCTAACCAGAAATAAATTAGGAAACACAGAGCTTTCAAAGTATGCTCTAAATCACCAAATTATTCATAAAAATTTAAAAAAAAAAACAATACAAAACAAGATAATTTAGATGATATGATTTTACCAGGAAGCAAATTATGATTGAAGCCAAATAAGATCGTGAGAGGAGCTATCCACATGAACATGGATGCAACGAAGAATTTTTTAACAGCTTGTGCCATTTTTATACTTCAATTTCGTATCACTGAGATGCCCAGATGCTCAATAAACTGTAATTTGAGCGAATCGTCTTGTTGAGATTAATCATGCGATTTGATAAGTTTCGCGGGAGAAAGTTGGAAGCTTTGAGTGAAACATCAATTTGATATGCATAAATTGATTACATGACTTATTCAAAATCATGTGTTAAAGACTATGTTTTATATAGTTTTTTCATTAATTATTTTTTTATTTTGACATATCACAATTTAATGATACAAATTAAATCTAAATAAATTTAATGAACGATTGAATTGATAATAAATTAAATAAATATTATAATAATATTCAAATAAACATAATGATAACTTGATGGTTCGTGCAATAGAAGTATACTTGATAATTTGTAAGCACCAAAATTTTCAAACTCTTCTACCATTCTCATAATTGATGGAAAAAATCCTTTTAAGAGGCACGTTTCAACATACGAACGAATGAAAGGAAAAAATATTTAATGTATTTGTATTATTTTGAATTGGTCTATATATTAAAGATAAAGTCGCTCTTTCGATGATGTGTCGCACTCAATGCATCTCCCTCTCTTAATTACCTCTTGACTGTTTGCTTCATGTGGACATAGGTGGCCAAGTGGGTGTCCTTTTGCCCTTGAACAAATTGTTTGAAAGCTTCCTTAAAATTCAATTGCAAGGAGTCGTCTTCAATCACAGGGGCCGGCTCTTAAAGAGTCCACTACATTTGCTTTCTACAAGTCTATTCTTCTCAATTTTAAGTCTTTCTTTAAGGTTTCTTGTCTTCTCCGAACCTTCCAAGTCATCCAATTGTGGTGAAGGAGAAGGAGAAGACTCGGCATATTCTTTCATCAGTCGCCCCTATTCCAACGTCAATGACTTTTCTCCCTTGAACTTTTCCACATTAGATTTTAAGTTCAGAAAGATTAATTCGAATTTGCGATAAATTTTTTAAATAAATTGTTGGAAACAAAGACATTGAAATTATCAAATTAGCCTTTATTAACTAAAATTCTTGACTACCCTCGTGATTAAAGCAGTGGAAGAAAATGAATTTATTGTCTTTTATCAATGAAAAATTGTTAAAGAAAATAAATATGTCAAAGATTGCTTAATGATTTTTCCACAATCTAATCTGTTCGAATTGATGCGACACTAATTTAAATTGATTGAACTTATAGTGATTTTTAATTTCAATTAAATTATAAAATAAAAAGGTAACAACATTTAAAATGATCAAATTATTATTTTTTAATTAAAAAACTACATTTTTGTTAGAAGATTAAACTCTCAAATTTTCTTATTAAAAAACTCAAAATTTTAAATATTTATATATAAATGAATTAAATTTTTAATATTTGTTATTGTAAATATAAACCATGGTAATTAAAATTATTTGTTTTATTAAAAAAAAAAAGGCTAGTTTAGTACAATAAAAAGATCTTAAACTTTAACCTTGTCAATATAAATATTTAGAAGTTGGACTTATGACTTGAAAAAAAAAAAAACAAAAACAAAAACAAAAGGGTACTAACTTTCCTAACCGCGTAATAAATAAATTAACTTTCCTAATTACAAAATAATAAAAAAAAAAACTGCCAAATAATCCTTTGACCAAAAAGTTGCCTACTTCTTTTCCAGGCCCCCTTTCTTCTGGAAATGTATGCAGTAGTGGTAGTATATAAGTGTATCCTCACAAATGGCTGAGCAAGAAGAAGAGCAAAAGTAAGAGAAGATTGATGGCGAACTGGAAGAAGCTCAGTGGCGAGAAGAACTGGGAGGATCTGTTGAAACCTCTGAATGGTAATCTGGGAAACTACCTAAAACTCTATGGTGAAAGAGTTCAAGTTGTGTATGACTCGGTTAAGTCAGAAGATGAAACACTTCCAGCCCATGCAAAGGAAGATTTATTTTCCAAAGTTGCCTTGGAAACAGACAGATTTGGGAAATTATACACGGTGACTGACTATATTTTTGCAAACTCAGACGTTGATTCCTGGATCGATTGGATGGTGGAGGACCAATCTGCCTGGTTTGGCTACGTTGCTGTGGCCACAGACGAGGGAAAGAAAGTGTTGGGAAGAAGAGACATTTTGATATGCTGGAGAGGAACTCTTTCTCTGCCCGAGTGGCTCAAGAATGCTCAAATCGTTCAAGTTTCGGCTTCAAATATTTTTGGCAACGTCCATGATCCACAAGTGCACAGAGGATTTCTGTCAATCTATACATCGCCAAATACTCAACCCTCGTCCAGCGAATTGAGTGCCAGAGACCAGGTAGTTTACTGATTACTGATAACTGGTTACTGATTTCTACATTTTCTTTTGTTCTTGATATGTATTTCTATTATGGCTACATTTACGTAGGTGCTGAATGCTGTGAAGAAACTGATGAACAAGCCCGAGTACATGAAAGAGGAAATCAGTATTACAGTAGCAGGTCACAGTCTGGGTGCAGCTCTTGCAACACTGAACGCGACTGACATAGTTGCCAATAATTACAATATGCGCACAGGTTCGAACAAAGCATGCATGGTCACGGCCTTCGTCTTTGCCAGCCCCAAGGTTGGGAACGCAGGATTCAGGAAAGTGTTTGATGCACTCACCAATCTTCATCTCCTGCGTATCGAAAACAGATTGGACATCGTTACTGATCTTCCTCCTTCCCATATTTTGTACAAAAAAGTGGGCATCAAATTGAGAATTAAGAGTCACAAGTCGGCAATTCTGAATTTATCTGACGGCCTTCAGCTTCACGACATAATCCCTGAGTCTCACAGTTTGAAGGAGTATCTCCAAGGAGTCACAGCCAAGCAATCACAGTCGGTGAAGCCAAAGAGTAAGCTCTAGTAATGAGAGAGACAGGGCTAATTTGAGCTAGTGCAAGTCCAATGTGTTAAATTGTTTTTGACTCAAATTTTTGAGTCTTTCTTCGTCTATTTCAAACGGGTTTTACTTAAGCTCTATCCAGATCAAATTTAGACCTAGTAGTCTCATTATAAGTGGTTTTTATGTATTGTGTAATCCATGAATTATATCAATAAAGATGTTTACAATTAAAATTACAAATTTATATTTATGAGAAAAACGATGAAAGAAAAAGAAAGAAAGGTTGACAAGATTTATATATAGTTTTTGTTTTTATGACACTTTTCTCTAAAATAGATTCAAATCAAATTTAATTATATGTAAATTTAAACTTAATTTAAATTTAAAATGATGAATTTGTGTTTGATTCAATTTAAATTAATTTTCCAATGAAGTTAGAGAAAAAAATTATTATCAAAGAAAATGAATTTTCAAAAAAAAAAAAAAAAGAAGAGAGAAATTGTTAATAGAGTGAGGTTTAATATTACAACACGCAGCGATATTTTGATCTAAGGCTGAGCTTGGACGTTAAGACAAAAAAAAATTAACTCCAAAAAGTGACGTGCATCATGTTCGGTCCTTATAAAATCAGATGCAAGAAGATCAACAAGTGCCATGAAAACTAAGATCCCAGCTGCTGCTAAATTGTGAAGACCCTGAACAATCAGAGCTGTTGGACTGTGTTCATTGTAAATCTTTGATTCAAACTGATTCAAACACATATTGTTATTCAGTTTAATTTAAACACTTTCACCTTATTGACATCATAATAAATTTTTGTTCTTCTTTGTTAATAATTTGTTTAACTGAATTGGACATTAATGTTCGTATCTAACCCTCATAATGAGTCATTGTTCAGAACAGGCCCTACAGACTACTGTTGTTGTTGAAACTTCAAAGTTCTGTGGGACACCTTGCCATTGTAAAGACTTTAACATAATAAATTGACTTCAATTCGGAATAAGCTAAAAAATACTCACAATTATTTGTAAAAAAACGAAATTTAGAAAAAAATATTTGAGAGAGAGGAGTGAAGAAATAACTTTTCAGTGTCAGAAGTCCAAACTAACCACCCACTCTCTCTTAACTGCAAAACCAGTCACTATTATTATTATTCATTACACCAAAAATAAAATAGGAAAAAAAAATTTCACTGCTCAGAAATCAAAGTCCTTATTTTCTTCAGCTCACTTCTCAGCTGTAGCTTCAAGGTGGGAACTTTCTGCGGAAAAAATGAACCTTGGTTGAAACCCATTTCATTTTACGGTAATTCAACATGCCCCATCTAATTAATTCTGCGTTTTCTGCTTACTTCCTGTTTGTTTACCGAGAAACTATGGGAAAAGTAAAAGTTCTATCTTCGGTTTTTTTTTTTTTTTATAATTTTATTGGTCTCAAGAGTTGTATTCTGTTTTTGTTCCTCTGTTTTCTGGGTATAAAGATGGAGGATTAAAGTTTCATTTTATTTTTATTTGTGTTTATACTTGAATTATATAAGCTTTATGTGTTTTTAGGGTTTAGGTTTGGAGTTTGCTTGTAATCAGAGCTTATTTATTGTTAGTTTTGTTGGATGGTCTTAATTTGACTCGTAATAGAAATATTGTATCCTGAATTGGAGGTTAATTATTGTTTATGAGCTAGTATTTTTAGGGTTTTTATCTCAGGATTTATTTCATTTTTATCGTGGATTTTTTTTTTCAGATTGTTTTGATGGAAGGGACGCTGGTCTCTGCGCAATTTATTCTGCTTTTGATTGCCTATGTTTTGCTCCAGCTTGTGGCTTCAAATACTGTAAGATTATTGCTTTCTTTTATTATTTTTGGAGAATGGAGGGTTTACATTTGTTACTGTGCCAACTTATATTCTAAAGCTTCATTTTGTTTCTCAGATTGTGAATCAGTCAAGTGTTGTAGAATCAGCAGCTTCCA
Organism: Anacardium occidentale; assembly: GCA_026122585.1. Classification (NCBI taxonomy): domain Eukaryota; kingdom Viridiplantae; phylum Streptophyta; class Magnoliopsida; order Sapindales; family Anacardiaceae; genus Anacardium; species Anacardium occidentale. The sequence goes on along the minus strand of JAJEJH010000386.1, from coordinate 412,257 downwards.
AGAATGGTGATCTTAAAGGTACAATTAAGTCTATTAACTAGTTGAAGATATTTAGTGATACTTGGTTGCCTATTTGCACATAGTTGATTCAGTGTATGGATGACATAAGAGAATAGTTTTGCAGCATGATGTGTAATTTTGGAATCATTTGTTTAGTTCTGAGAAAATGTTTGCTTGTAAATGTCATTTGGCATTACTAAGACACTTGTTGAAATGATACATATTTTCTTCTTTTCATGGCTTGTTTTTTGAGTTTCTTATTCTTAGACTTCTAGGTGATGCACAAATACTTTTGGACTATAAAACATAAAGAGTATACAGTCTAGTAAGGGATTAAGGCTGCTATATGGCTCTTCTGTACGCTATCCACAAGGTTATTTTGGCAGCCAAACAAACTTTTGCTCAAATCCTTTTGGCACATTTTAATTTTATTGGCATTTATTGCCAAGATATTTTAAGTCCTTCACTTGTATTTTGAAGTTGCCTTAGTCAAAGAAATACAAATATCAGTTTTATAGAAAGGTTTGCTTGAAAGGATAAAATATAATCAATATAATGTAGTAATCATTCTAAAGAGCTAATATTCTTATTGTACCGTTATAATTTTGAATGGTGATGTTATTGGCCCCCCACTTTTAACTTTTTGCACTTCACGTATGTTTTTAGAGTGTGAAGTGTGAGAAGCTAAAAGTTGAGGGCTATTTGCATTAACATTTTGCAAAATATAAAATATATGTAATACTCCTAATAAATGGAGGCACAGTGATCACAAAATTGTTTTTTACTTGTTGACCTGTTGTATTGGAGATGTTTCAAAGCTAGCATATGATATAGCAACCTAGAGAAAAAACATCAAGTCTACTTTCTTTCTCTCTAGGATGTTACCCAGGGGAATAATCTATGATTATTATGAAGGTATTTGAGTATAGTGGTGAAGTGCTGCTGTGATAAATCTGCGTTCAAGAATGTTATTTAGTTTTCTCTTTCAATATAAACTTCACCAACCAAGGGATGTTCGAAATACACATAATAAATATTTTTGGTGACGATTGATGGTGAAGAGGAAACTAAAGGATGTTCTTATATTAACTAACATTCTTTCGGTTTCCTATTCTATTTTGTTAAAGCATGAAGACGGAACACTCCGTTATAATTTGAGGATTTGAATATAAGTCCTGTTCAGTTCGGCTTTGATATTATGTTAAGTATTTACTAAATCCCAAGAGTTTAAATTAAATTGCAAAGGCTCAACAACAATATTTTAACACTTTTGGCGTAAGCTAAATTCTGTTCTTGTATTGCACTGTTCCTCATAGTACTTGTAAATTTCTTCAGTGTTGTGATTAGTAAAGAAATATGGCTTTATAGTTCTCTATTGTTTATATATGTGCTGCCACTTGAATTAAACCTTTTCCTTTTTGTGCTGGACAGCATCATGTCCTTCTGGTTGGGTTATCAGTCCAGATAAGAGCAAGTGTTTTCGACATATAGGAGGTAACCAGTCATGGGATCAGTCGGAGATCAAATGTAAAGAACTTGGTGGACACTTGACTGCTGTGACATCGTACGAAGAACTAAACTTTGCTCAGAATTTATGTAGTGAAACTATCAGTGGCTGCTGGACTGGAGGAAGAGGCATTAACACTACTGTTGGTTTGAATTGGAAGTGGTCTGATAATGTGACACAATGGAATGAATCAATCTCAACAACAGGATCTTTTCACTCCAGTTGCACCAATTTTCTTTGCCATGTCAATGCTTCAGTAGATCTGTGTACATTGGTGACTAATGGATCTACATCCCTTGTGATTGATAGATGCAATGCATCTCATGCTTCTATTTGCATGATCGATTTTGGTAAGACCTCACTTACCAGAGTGCATTCATCTCAATCTCTTATTCTCTCTCTCTGTATTTTCCACTGTGAATTATAAATGATTTGGTTTTGTTGATATTATTTGTTTAGTTGTTAGGATGTCAGGATTTTGCCAATTGTTGATTTCATTTTAGCATCTCTTTCAGATTTCTTTTTTTTTTCTTTTTTGACTTTCTCTGTTCTTTTCCATAGAGAACAAATGTTACTACTTGCACTGCCATACGGAATACCTTATCATCCTTGGAGTTGTTAGTGGGCTGATCCTTATCACAACATTTGTTGTTGTGATTTGGCTCCTTGCATTCAGGCGGAGCAAGAGGCGCAGAAAGTCCCGCAAACTATCAAATCCAGCGGCTTCTGCATTAGTTCCTCCCTCCTGGAAGGTGTTCACCAGTGAGGAAATGAGGTCAATTACAAAGAATTTTAGTGAAGGAAATCGCCTTGTGGGAGATGCCAAAACAGGGAGCACATATAGTGGGATTTTACCTGATGGATCAAGGGTTGCGATTAAGAGGTTAAAAAGGTCTAGTTTTAAAAGGAAGAAAGAGTTCTATTCTGAGATTGGAAGGGTTGCAAGACTTCATCATCCAAATTTGGTGGCTGTTAAGGGATGTTGTTATGATCACGGAGACCGCTACATTGTTTATGAGTTTATTGTAAACGGCCCCTTAGATAGATGGCTACACCACAAACCAAAGGGAGGGCGAAGTTTGGATTGGGCAATGAGAATGAAAATTGCTACAACTCTTGCTCAAGGAATTGCGTAAGTATTAACCCTTTGCCTCCTAGAACATTTAGTTATAGATTTTTATTCTTATATGTATTTTTAAGTGCAAACATAATGCTTTGTTACAATTATTCTATGCCAGAATTACTAGGATGGGAAGCTGCATTTTTTTTTTTTATCGATTTATAGAATTTGTTGCCCCATAGCCTGTTATTCTGGTAGTTTCATATGTGTTGCATCTAACTGATGTAGCTTTACCTTTATTGAAAATAAGAGCACATTTCATTATTTTTGAAAATCTAGAAGATTGTAGTCCATGGGTTATTTGATGCAGTCTTTTGTATTGTTTATTTTGTTGCTGGATGACTCAGTTTGTCACATCCTGAAACAGGTTCTTGCATGACAAGGTTAAGCCCCATGTTGTGCACCGGGATATCCGTGCAAGTAATGTATTGCTTGATGAAGAATTTGGAGCACATTTGATGGGAGTTGGTTTGTCAAAGTTCGTGCCATGGGAAGTGATGCAGGAGAGGACAGTAATGGCTGGTGGCACATATGGATACCTTGCTCCAGAATTTGTTTATAGAAATGAGCTTACGACGAAAAGTGACGTATACAGCTTCGGAGTTCTACTTCTGGAAATTGTAAGTGGGCGCAGGCCAGCTCAGGCGGTCGATTCTGTGGGCTGGCAGAGTATATTTGAATGGGCCACACCTTTGGTGCAGGCACATCGCTACTTGGAGCTCTTGGATCCTCTCATATCATCTTCATCCTCCAACATACCAGAAGCCGGAGCCGTCCAGAAGGTGGTGGACCTTGTATACGCTTGCACACAACACGTCCCTTCTATGCGCCCAAGAATGTCCCACATCGTTCATCAGCTGCAGCAGTTGGCCCACCCAACCGTTCTGAAGTAAGTCCTCTCATCTCAACCTCCAGAGGAATTCGCGCTACTAACTATAAGAAACTTGAAATTGGGATTTTCACTATTTGTTGAGACTTTATGTTAGTTTTTGCCTAACCATAAGTTAAGCAACAATAGTTTAGAACTGACTTAGATTAACAGACTCAGGGATGCCTTGATGTATTCATATTTAATGTAACAAGTATGGCAGTTATTTTGTAGTTCTTTTGTTTTTGGTTAACAATAAACTCTTACTCGAGTTTGAATATCCGACTATGCCAAACAAGTAAACCCGTTGGCCTTACAATCATTGCTTAAGATAAATCAAGAGTTTAATCTTGATATATCATTAACTAATTTCAAAGTTATGCTCTCTTTGTTGCCTGAGTTCTCCGTTTTTGTCACTCAATATATTCTTTGGACTGGATATTTTCATCTTGCCATAGGAATTGTTTATAGCATTAATTAAATTTGGACGTTTATATATTGGAACAAATTTGGTACTCGTCAGCCCAGAAGTTTAAGATATGGTCTGTGGGTTAAAATCAATATCCCCAAAACCTTTGTATACAATATTTAGCTCAGTGTTGTACATAATTTTGAGTGTTCCAGCTTATCCAAGTGATGAGAAATCTGAGACTGCCAAACCAGCATAAACATGTCTGCTGGCAATGATTCTTCTATGAATCCGATGCACATATACAAACAGTCTTCAAAATCAATGCACGGACACAGCACTAACCTCTTCAAAGTCAAAGATATAACACTAGTCAGACAAAATATGAGAATATGAGAAAGATATTAAGTGCAGATGAGCTTTTTCCAACATTGGAAAATAATAAAAGGTTATTAGTCGATAAGTTTTTACACTTTTAAGGTGTGTTTTGTATTACATAGTTAAAAAGACAATATATTAATAGTAAATTATATTATTGAACTAATAAGATTTTATATTGAATCAAAATTCAAAATCCCTTTACGGAGCTTTTTAAGATGTTATATTGAATCAAAATTCCTTGTCGGGGCTTTTTAAGTACTTAAATTGAATCATATTTTTAACTAATTAAATTGAATCATATTTTTAACTAATTAAATTGAATCATACTCTTGCTAGAGTAAAAGGGTGTTTGATTTAAATTTGTGCGTTTGAGAATTAAAAAAAAATCACAAATCAAAATACTAGATGGCAGTCTGCATAATGATCCAATAAAGCATGCCAAGATCACCTTCTGCAATGGAGCGTACAATGCGTAGGTTGTTGTATTATTAGATGCTCGGTTTGAATCATGATCACAAGGTGGGCAAAGATCTTTCTTACTATATAAAATTAATACTATCATATAGAAAATTAGAGTTAAATTAACATACTAAAACTTTATCTTGAAATGAACCAAAATAAAACAAAATCTGTTTGACTGAGTACCAACAATTACAGATTACCACAAAGACAATTCTTTAAGAAGACAAATTACAGTTTCACCAATGGAGGAATTCCCATATGTTCACTAGGCTAAAAGATGGCAAATATAAAGCACCAACATTAATATAGTTCATAAAACCACGTATCATATCCTATGTATCTTCATCTTTTGCACTAACTCCTTAATAATATTCTAACAAAGACAACTTACGTGTGCGGTCATAAATCTATGCCAATGCACTATCTTTCATCACTCAGACTTCATGCATCAGACCTACAAGAACAATTTCATGTGGATCTGTGTAGCCACCATTTGGGGAAAAGGGTATTGTTAGGATATGGAGATTTAAGGCTTGACACATGTTTGAGTTATAATAAACAAACTAGATTAGCTTACAGCACGTTTTTACTACATGGTTCTGTTGAAATATATTACTTAATTGTTTAATACGGAATGCTAACAAACCATTAGCACTGAATATATAAATATTACTGAAGGCTTGGTAAAGTTTAAGGTTTTTTATAAGTCACCTTCATCACCATAATTTTCTTCTTCATTATCAGTGTCTTCGTAGTAGTGGGCATCATCTTCGTCTTCTGTGTCATATATGAACCCGATTAACTGCTGCCTTCTTAATCGCTCTTGGATCCGATCTCTAATAGCCGTTCCCTAAGTAAAAAACAAGAACATCATATTTAGTCAGTACAAAGGAGAATCATTGATCGATTTTGGATGAGTAGGCTGTGAGGTCAAAATATAGCAATGATAGTTAAGATTGAGATTAACCATTTTATGGAAACGTTCTTCGAACATCTCAAGAAATCCAGCAACCAATCGATCAGCATTCTCGACCCATTCATTGCGATGCATACCCGCTATTTTCACCACTATTTGAATCTGAAATAGCAGTCAGAGTTTACTATTACTCATACAAGTGGGACACAAGCTGCTCAAAAGAGGAATCACCATCTCAACAATGATGTTTATAATTGCAAGTCACATAACTTAGGATATTTATTTAAACAACTTTGACATTATACAGTTTAAGATGTTGCTATCCTAAATAAGTCAGCCTGTGTAATCGAACATAAGAACATACCTGCTTGCTTGAAAAAGTATTGTAGTTTTGAGAAAAATGAAAATTTTCCAATACACAAAACAGAGCCAAACCGAATCCTAGTATTCTGGAACTAGATTATTATGCCAAAAAATTATTAATACATGAAATATTCTTCAGTTTCATGTATGCGGGTGTTGAACAGTGGCAGAGTCATGATTTTGTTAAAAGGACTGTCAACATGTCAATCAATCCAGGTCATCTCAGAAAGTATATATATTAGCAATTTTCTGCTGCATTCATTCTTTGAAACAACTTCTGCTTTTTTTCTTTTTAATCTTTCAATAAATTTGATCAACATCACTTAATGAAAACTTATAGGCCAGATTCTCGAAAGGCATGGCACTCATAGCCACAAACCTGAACTCCTGTATTCTTTATTTCTTGTATAACCAAATTTTGATCCCAGACACATTTATGCAATCAAAGTAGATCTTATCAACTAAACTAGTAAATAGAACATGTATATGATATCCATAATCTCAACATTGCAGCTATTTCATAACGAGAATTAAGCAAAGGAGAGCATGTTCAATAGCGGCATAAAAAATCAATGTCACTCAATCTTTCAAGAATTCACAGACATTGATAACATCAAGAAAGCTTACAACCAAAAAGCATAGTTTACACACCTTCTGTCCCACTTTTTCTTGTTGTTTCTTAACTTTCTCATGCAACTTTTTAAGCCCCCTATTCATTCTCAGCCGCTTTTCCTGATAGAAAGGTAGAGGAATTAAAGAGGTCAGCTCTCTTACGAAAGCCGAATGTAATCAGGCAGAGCTTGAAAGAAATAAACCAGTGTAGAATAATATATAGCACATACCTTAACATAGCTAACACCTAAATCCTTTCTTGTATATCCCCGATCCAAATTACGCATCACATACTGGTTATAGTCTTTAACAATCCTCATTATAATGTCTGATGTAGAGATCCCATCAGTCCGTTTTGTTTCTTTAAATTTCCCAATGGACTTCACCTGTACAGGAAATTTTCATGTTACACAGAGAACTGAATTGAGACCACCCACAACTTTATAGCTATGATAGACTTTTTCGTTGCTGAACTAATCTTAATTAAGTTTATTAGTTGTATAAGAATTTTAGTGTTTCCCTCTTCCATTTCTAGTTTATTATTGTTAAGATTCCAGTAGGTTTCAAATGAAACTAAGTTGATAACAGGGCCTTTCGGACTTATTCTTTTAAATTCTACTGTGAAAGGTTACCAGTGCCCTTTGTTCTAGAAATCCTCTACACAGTAGGACATATAAGCAACAATCTAAATGCATGTCTATATACTTCTCAGGATATTTGAGTTGATTAGTGAGAATCTAACAACAGTTTGTGCCTTGTCAAAAGCGATTTGTTCTTTGAATATTTTATTAATCTTTCTTTTCCCCCATAGTATGTCCAGATAAAGTATACATAGTTAAGATTCTTCAGAGTTTAATAATAAGGGAATGCTTTAAAACAGAATCCTTCGAGAGAACCCTGTTTCCATTTTCTTTTTTATTACTTGTTTTTGAAAAAATCTAAGCCCATTCGCAAACTGAGGGTTGTAATGACCTAGTAATGTTACCAAACTGTACCCTTACATCCCATAACCACAACTACCATCATCAAAATCAACAACAATTGCGCATTGTATGTACAAGCAAATGATCACACAATTCAGCTCTCTCTCAAACTTACAAATTCATAGACATCCTTTCCAGCACCAGTTGCATCAGCATAACTACAATTTTTAGGTAAAAGTCTCAATTAAAAGATAATTGCTGATAATGATCTTAAATAAAAAAATAATAATAATAAAGAGAGGAAAGCCACGTAGGAGATAAGAGTTATATTTTCACAATGCAGAAATCATCACATCAGAAAAAAATTAAGTAAATCACTAAAACAACCAAAAAAACAATAGTAATATGAGAAGGAAAATTAAGATTTTGGAAAGGTTTTAAACAGTTTGGTTCAGAAAGAAATACAAAGAAAAACAAAGTTATTTCAGAAAATGGAAGAACAAATTGAAAAGTTTTCTGGTGCCCCCAACCAATGGAGTTTATCATTTCAGCACCATCAAGTCAATTTCAACATACCCATTTTCCAGAATTCTAAAAAAATAATAATAATAATAAATTACTATGAAAATAATAGATAAAACTATCTCAGGAGCAAGTTGGATGATTGTTTACTGCAGCTTCGATAATCCTCAAAGCAAAGAGTTCACATTTCATCACAATCAATTGAAATTCAACATTTCAAGTAACAATGTCAATCATGGAATTACTTTAAACTTATGAGAACATTAATATATAATAATATGACAATTTAAGTACATTACTAGGGCTGAGTAACCTTACGGAAGAGAGTCATGTGCCACATAGTCGATTTGATGTTTGTCAAGAAACTCTTGTGTGACCACCCAGGGCGCATCAGGGATAACTTCATCAACCCACCTGCATCACGTACAACAGAAACTAGGCCTTCGTGCAACATAAATTCAGTTTTTCCCTCTATGCACTACCATAGACTTTGGTCAGAAATCATATTTTAGAAAAGTACATTCCATCTTTGGTGAACAACAGAGTGTTACAAAAGGAAGAGGAAATATGGAATTTCATGATGAACTTCAAATGAAAATTCAGCTGAGTTGAATTTAGTCACTAAAGCATGTAGGGAAACACCAACCTGCAGTGGCGGAGTGACTCATAGCGCTCCTTATCAGTCATGACAGTTTTCCCCTTGTATTTGTGAGTATCTTTATCATTGTTGCACCCAACAAGCAGATAAGTATTTGGAAACCTACAGTTTAAGCCACAAACTATTAATGGAATGGAGTTTAATGACAAGCAGATTTAGTCTGCAACACGTTGGGTTTGACTCACAGCACAGATTTGTACAATTGCTTTCGTCAGTAAACTAAATAAAAGAAACATAAACAAGCGATAAAATGAATTAGACACGGAAAACAAAGCAAATTGAGCACACAAGTATTGTAGTCAGGCATCCTAGTAGTAATAATGGTGGGGACAATGGCTTTGGTGACAGGGAACATTAAATTACTATTTAGGGAATTGATATCTTACTGTAAGGCAACATTAACCCAGCCTTACATCCATTGGGTCACAGTCTACGAATTGATCATGGTCCCTCGACTATGATCCATGGGCAGACAAAAGTAGGCAGCACATACAGTTCCCCACAATACAGGAGTAAAGCCCTACTATTCAAATAAAAAATCGCTAACAGAATCATAATTGCAACACAAATTCATATTAATAACAACACACAAGATATAAGAAAATATGTTTTTTAACTTAACTTCGCATAACATAAAAAATAGAATTAATTTTGGTAACTTTAACACGATATGTGTCCCTTTTTAACTTAAGCCAGCAGCACTGTCAAAATCCAAACCATAGAACGACCCATAATCAAAATCATCACCTACTTGAATTAAAACAAGAACAGCATTACAGCTTAAAAAAGAATTATACTTAAGCTAAATTACACTATAAAAGGACTCACCAAGCTTTCTACATGAAGTAATAAATACAGTAAGTTACTAGTAAATTAATTCCAGGGTTTTAATAACTCCATCAAAGTGTACAACAGAAAATACAACTCCCGGAAGAAGTATTAATTTCCCAAGAAACAAACAAGAAAAATAAATAAATAAAAATTTATGACAGCTACATAAAGAGTAATTAACAAGTATTCCATTTGTGGGGTTTACTAACTGCACCTAAGGGTACAACAGAAACTAAAACTTCCTGGCAAAAGTGTAAGTGGCTCATAAAACAAACAAGAAAATAAGATTGAAAAAAATTACAGTTACAGAAAGATTAACTTACAAGCAATTTCATTTCTGGGTTTTAGTCTGTGGATCAAAGTTTACAACAAAAAAATAAAAACTTGGCAAAAAAAAAAAGGTTAAGTTTCTCATGAAACAAACAAGAAAAATAATTTTCTTAAAAAATAAATACATCTCTAAAAATAGTAATTTACCATAAATTTTGTTTCTGGGTTTTACAAACAGCACACAAGGGTAGGGCAAAAACTAATATTTGCCAGAAATAAGTTTAAATTTCCTCATGAACCAGACAAAAAAGAGAGAGACAATTTACAGTTTTTTAATATTTCAAGAGATTACAGCTACAAAAAAATCAACTTACAAGCAATTTCATTTCTGGTTCTTAGTCAGTGGATCAAAGTTTAGAACAAAAATAAAAACTTGGCGGGAAAAACTGGAAGTTTCTCATGAAACAAACAAGACAAATAAATTTAAAAAATTACAGCTCTAAAAGTAGTAATTTACCATAATTTCGTTTCTGGGTTTTACTAACAGCACAAAAGGGTAGAGCAAAAACTAAAACTTTCCAGGAAAAAGTGTAAATTTCCTCATGAACCAAACAAAAAAGAGAGACAATTTTACAGTTTTTTGGCTTGTTCAAGAGCACGAGCATGACCGAAGTGGAAGAGATCATAGATGCCATCAGCATAAACTCGAACCGGACGGTCCTTAGGAGGCTCTGTGATGCTTGTACTTAAAGTCACAGGCTTTGGCTCCTCCATTGGCTCCTCTCTGAGCTCAGCCGATTCTGTCGCAGACAAGAATTTACTGAGTCCTGTGAATTTATTTGAATGAATAATTAACCACTTGTACGGCCGGGTACAAGTCCAAAGTGTCTAGAAACTCAAAAGAAAAATCAACTAGGAAAAAAATACCAAAAAAAGTGCATGGTGAATTCACCAATATACCCACATATGGAACTGAATAATATAAAAATATTAGGAAATTTTCTTTTGTTTTCTTGCTCCTTCAAAATTTCTACCAACTCAAACTCAATTTTGAAAGTTTGATACTAGATTTTAGTTCGATTGAAATTGAGTTTGAATAAGAATGACAAAAGCATATTAACCTAAGACCTATCTAGCTCATGTACACCAATATTTTAAAAACCGAACAAGATATCAATCTACTAAAAGAACTGATCCGAGTTTTCTGATTGAGCCAATGGCCAAAGCGAAAAATTGGATAAATAAATATCATAATAATATTCAAAATAATTTAGTTTATTTAACCATTAAATATAAAATTATCTCATATTCGATTAAATGAATTTTATTTGGTGATCATTTATAAATAAATTTTTATGTTTGATATGCTACAACTTAAAATATGTAATTTAATTGAATTTTATATAATTATATTTGAAATAAATCTAAAATTAAAAATTCATTTATTAATGTATCCTTAACATAATAATATTATAAAAACAAATAATACACGTATTATAATTATTTTATTTTAAACACACACGTTAATCATGCATTTGACTATTTTTTATAAATGAGTAATTTAATAATATAAATATCGACAATTAAAAAGTTAATAAGTAAAATAGTACATATAAATGCTATAAATTAAACAATTATTCACTCCTAACACTACATCATTATTAATTTTTAAGGATTAAACTGTATAAATTAAAAAGAAGAAAAGCTACGAATCTTATATGAATGAAAAGATTTATATGTTTAGTTGTAGGAATAAAAATTGATGTAATTTTTAGGATATAGAAAATGAAATTATAATTTTTTTAGTAAGTAATAGTTAGGGGTCAATCAAATAATGAAAATAAATATAATGTTCTTGGTTGCACTCATCTCTTTATAAGATGAGTTTTGCCATGAAATTCGGCATAAAAATAGTCACATAAGTCGAGTTTTTAATGAAAAACCCTTGCATCAAAACGAACTACATAGAGAGAAATATTAGACAATTATTGAAATGTGCTCAATTTATAGAATTTTTCAGATACTTTTGTGGAGTTATTTTTATATCATTTGAAAAATATGTGTTTAATTTAAAAAAAAAAACACATGAAAAGAACATTTTTTTATCAAAGTTATTAATTTTTTATTTAAGATTATACACGTTGTAATAGTCTACTGACAAAATGCTTTTATCTTTTTTTACTTTCTAGTTATAGTTAACCATGGACAAGATGAGGTTGTACATTCGATCAATAATAATATTCTAATTAAAACATTGCCTTGAAATGACCTTGAGAAAGTTTCATATTATCTTCTTTAATCAAAGTATTTTGGCCAAAAGACTTATTTCCATCCATAGTTTGAGGCGGAGATAGAATCTTATTTTCTATCCTTAGACTAAATTTTAGTCAATTTTTTTTATTTTTATGATAAAATAACTAAAATATTTTTAAAAAAATAAAAATTTATGATAAAATTATAAAATAATTTTTAAATATAAAAATTTGTAAAAAAATATTTTAAATATTTTTTTAAATATTTAAAAATAAAAAAATAAACAGCAGTCACCGCCACCACCACCGGTGCTGGTGTCAATGATCGCTAATAACAAAACTAGGTGGTCGTTTTTAGTCAACTAGTTGTGGCATTCTTGTTTGATGGAAACGACCAAATCTGACCGTCTTTATCTAAACAGGAGGTAGCCATTAATCTGACTTTCCTTAGAATCAGGTGGTTGTTTATCAGCGACCACTACCACTGGCACCGAAGGTGGTGGTTGCTTTAATTATTTTAAAATTTTAAAATTAAAAAAATTAATTTTTTAATATTATATTTATATAAAATTTATTTTATTATTTTATAAAATTTTAATCTTAAAATAACAAAAATACTTGTGAATTATTATTATTTACAATTAAATTTAATATTAAATTTGTTTAAAAGATATAACATTAGGTATTAGAAACCTATAAGGTGGGATTCTATCTGTGCCTCAAAGCATGAGTGGGAATAAGTCCTTTGGCCAAGTATTTTCTAATATTCTCTGCTGGTATTCTTTTCCTTGCTCAATATCTGGGCATGTATTCTTTCTGAACTTTAACGCGATTATGTATTCCATCAACAATAACACCGATGCAATTTTATACATTAAACTAAACTAATAAGAACATCAGCGAGAATATATATAATAGAAGCACAAGTCATGGAAAAATAAAGACAACTAAAAGTTCTAAACATTAGTTAAAATTAAAATAAGGTCATATTATTATTTTAAATAATATGAACATCTAGTTAGTTGATATATAACAGTTCATTTTAATTCCATTAATTAAATCTGGAAGGAAGCACAAGTTATATATAATAGAACATCAGCAAATAGAGTTTTAAATAATATGCACGGTCATGTTAAAATTAAAAATTTCAATATTACGGCAATCTATCCTAATGGAACTCAAAACAGTGATGAAAATATAATAATAATAATTACTAGGCTGCATAATATTGATGAAGGGTATTTTTGTCCATTTATATATAGTTTCACCACCAAAGTAATATTTTATTCAATAAAAATAAATAATATAAACATTCAACATAGCATTATAATATGAAAACACTAATAAAAATATCTTAATGTCATCAAAACTTTGTGTTTTTTATTTTGTTTTTAAATTTTTTTCACTTGAAAGCATGTTTAATTAAGATCATGCATCAAATATTATGCATGCCAAATAAACGAAATATAATTTAATTATGGACATTGAAGCATAAAGGTCCACAAAAACATAAAAATATTTTTTACATGTTTCTTGAAAATACCCAGTTTGAATAAATCCAAATATTTAAGTTCCATTCAATTTAAATTAAATATAAAATTAAATTATTTTTAAATTAAATTTAAGTTTTAATTCATCAAGCTTAAACAAATATTATAACATGACAATTAACGAATTAAAAGTAAATTCAAATTAAGTCAAATTAAGTTAGAATTCAAGTTTAACCCAAGGTGTTAAACTTGTTTGCTCTTCGATCCCAATAATACTGTTCACTATACTAGTAATCTTTTGACCCTTTATTAGGCTTAGAATAATAATTAAATTAACACTATTCAATGCTATACAAATTATATTTGCCAAAATCCAAAAGCATTTGGGAACACCAAAGATTATCGTTACGACATTATCTAAACATATTGGATCTAAAAGGTTGAACCACGGTTGGATAGTTCGATTGCTCGACTGGGAGGTAACATTACAATAATTAAAATGCAATCCAGTTCAATAAGGGTGTAAAAGAGCAAAGAGGGTCACGCGCAATTCAAAGCTCAACTTGTATCGAATCAAGCTTGAGCTCTCAGAACTCAGCTCGATAAAAATATCAATATATCAATAATAATTTCAAATCTTGAATTTATACCTCTAAAATTCTTGCTTCCAGATTTTGAACTTGGGAAAGTAATTAATATATATAAGTTGTAGGAGTTTGAACTCTCCCCTAGGAAATCAAACCGAGCACTACTCAACTCAACTTGGCTGGATTACACTCTAACAATACCAAAACAATACAGTAGGAAAAAAAAAAAAAAAAAATCCTATCTATGAAGCAAAATGCAAAATAAATCCAGGCATTTACAATTTAGCAACCGTTCATTGTTTCGCAATAAACAATGACCTTCACATGACTAATGAGAAGTTGCAGATTCACAGTCATTTTAAAACCTAGTTTTCTGCTCTATTCTTAACCATAATAAATATAATCTTATACAGAATGTGAAGAAATTGATCAGTACCAACAATCGGCCACCTCATTTTGCTCTGGCACTTGCTGCTTCTTTGGAGGTCCAGACGTTTTTGGGTATCCTCGAAATTCTTCTTTCCCAGGTTTTGCAATATCAACGTAAATCAACCGGCCATCCAATGACTGGTATCAGAAAAGTTGACATGAGCCATTTTGGTTTAATAATCGGCTAAATAGAGATGAGCAACACTAGTGAGTCTATCTCAATGGAATTTCTAATAAATTTATACAACCTTGTGGACGTTCGAGATTAATTGTAGGAGAGTTTTACGCGAAGAGGAGTCTAGTATTTTAGCCAAACTTTATAGCCGATCAATCCATAAAAAAATAAAATAAAATTAAGACTATATGCACTTATTGAGTACCATTTGAGTACTACTAATAATATGTAACCATGTGATTGATGATTTTTGAATCAAGGATAAGGCGACATTCAATCTCATTGTG
Organism: Anacardium occidentale; assembly: GCA_026122585.1. Taxonomy (NCBI): domain Eukaryota; kingdom Viridiplantae; phylum Streptophyta; class Magnoliopsida; order Sapindales; family Anacardiaceae; genus Anacardium; species Anacardium occidentale. Next base: position 397,195 of record JAJEJH010000386.1, on the reverse strand, counting down.
ACATATCATGATTAATATATAAATTGATATTCATTATAAGTGTATATAACATCACTTTAGAATATATAGCTTGAAATGTAAGAGCAAGTTGGCATAAATGAACCTGGCGATCCATATTCTCTAGGGCAAGCATTGCGTCATCCTGAGAAGTATATTGAATAAATGCATAGCCTTTGGATTTTTTTGTCAATTCATCCTTGACAAGCTTCACTGCCATACATCATATAAACACTTAATAGAATCTAAAACTTCCATTGGCACAAAATCAAGAAAAGAAGAGATACAACATAACCTTTAAATTCAAAGCTACCAAGTCAAATGGACGGAAATAAATATTACCTTCTGCTATTTCTCCGAAGTTAGAGAATTCCTTCTGCAACCTACTTTCATGAGTGGTAAATGACAAATCTGCAGGACAGCGCCATTAGAATCTAAAAGTTGAAAACATAGAAGTTGCATAGTCTTTAATATTGAACCTGCTAAAGCAATTCAATGAATCTTTCCTTTTTTCAGCAACTTTTCAACCTCTTTATGATTTCATTTTTGTAAAATAACGATTATGCATGTGCTTGTGTTATACTATAAACCATACGAGTAGCACTATGCAATCCAAGTCTATATCCCAAGTTTTGCCCCCCAAGTGATGTGTCATTGTTTTAAAAGTAAACATCATTAATCAAATAATATAATAGCCCACGTGTATCCCTAATTAAATGCCACGTTACTTGATATACAAAAGATGGTTCATCATGATTTGGAAAATAAGGTTTTAATGAATTTAAAAACAATTCAGGAGATATTTCTAATTTTTTAAAAACCAAACACAGATCTAAATTTTTCCAACCTATCTTCATAAAAAAGGTCAATCATATTTATCCTTTAAAGTATATTAAAGATTTAATCCACAACAAAAAATAAAAATAAAAATGAAAAAGGAAAGATTATATGCGTACTACAATGTTATACAGAGATCACAATCCACTATGCTTAGATAACAAGTGGCGCACCATGAATAACATGTTGAACTGTCAGTGATCAAACAAACCTTACCTTTACATTATTCCGAACATACAATCACGACAAATTTTCACAGAATCCCTAAGTACAATCACCATTATAACCAAACAGTAAACACTTACCACTTGTTACCCATCCAAGCAGAATTCTCATAGGATTACAAGCGCTTTCAACAAATGGTTTATTAATCTAATGACACCATAATTATTTAAAAACCCCATAATATGCACCTGAATCAAATAAAAACAATACACTTCGGCAAACAAAACAATAGAAAAAAAAAAAGGTTTTGAACAATTCTTTTGTTAGCACAAGTGACCTGATCGACTCATAAATTTGAACCACGACAAGTAGTGAAAATCAGGGCATTTCTTCATTCATTCAACTAAACTTTTCACATATTTTTCTTCAACCATGTAGTATAACTAGTATAATTTCAGCCACCACAATCTTAACAAACTAATCATCTGCCATTACCTGCCACTTCTCTATTAACAAACCGCCAAGTCCTCAACTGTCTACCCTTCCAAAATCTCTTAAACATCAACACCAAAATTACAAAATTCATGGAAAAAAAAAAAGAAAAAAATTACAAAATTCATAACATTTAAATAGAATGTAAACACAAGCACAACTTGAGATGCAACCAAAATTAGTGGCTCAATTCATAACTAAACAAGTCCATAAAACAACAAAATTGAGAATCCAGCGAAACCCAGATAGGAAAATTCATCAACTGTTAAAACTGAAACCCAGATGAAAAATTAACCAATTCGAATAGAAGCTAGAAAAGGAAGAGACTTGACTGTACTTCTAACCATGATTCTGCTTGCAAGTGGGTAATCAGAGAGTGATGCTCTCAGGTTCAAAGATGCATAGTTCGTACGATTTGACGGAGGCTTTAGGAAGATGGTTTGTGCTGGGTGAGAGAACACAGAAGCCCACATTGTTGTCATTCAATATTAATGTCGACAACCAAAAACCATATTTTGCGGGCAATTATACTTGTTTCTAAGCACGCCTTTGCCAAATTATTTCGACCAAACGACCCCCAGGTTTTCTTATAGGGCACCTTTTTGGTGAAAAGCTTTTAAAAAGGATTGTTAATCAAAATTATTAATTAAATTTAATAATTAATAAAAAATATTTTATTTTTTAAATTAAAAAATTTTAAATTAATTAAATTAATTTTATATAAATAATATAAATATAATAATAATAATGATAATAATAATTGATAAATAATTTTAAATAATTAATATAAATATAATATAATAATAATAATTGAAAAATAATTTTAAATAATTAATATAATTTTAAAAATAAAATTAAAAGTCATATCCTTACAATGGTGGCTTATTTTTTAAAATTTTATTTTATTTTTAATTTTTATAATTTTAATTTATTATTATATAATATTATTTTTATATTAAAATTTATTTTAATATTAATATTATTTATTTTTTATTGAAGGGTGTTTTAATTATTTTTATAAAAAATATTAATAAAATTTAACGGAATTTGGTCAAAGGTGGATATTTGATATTTTCAAAGTTATTGGACGGGAATTGTCATTTGGCCAATTATTTATGCTGAAGACTTTCCCCTTCGTCGGAATTAGGAATGCCAATCCTACACATCTCGTGCGACCAGGTGGGCACGGATTGGGTCGTCTGTGGGATTTGGGCCACCATCATCAACAATGGCATTATTTGTAGGATAGAACCCAAGATATTGTTTAGATCATGTTGAACCCAGTTCATGAAGTAATCCATTGATTTTTGAAGCAACGAACTGCACAGGGTTTTGTCTTGAAAAGCCGCCTCTCCAGAGAAGGGGTGATCAAGGGCTTATCTGGGTCACCATGTACCAAAATTACAAAGACACAGAAAATGCAAAAGATACATGTGGCAATACACATGAATATACAGTTTTAGAGAAGTGATGTTATGATGGAGTATTTTTATAGAAGTTTTTAAAATTTGAAAATATTTGTGATATTTTTAAAATGACCTTATGACAATTAAAAATTGTCAAAAAGGGCCCCCCTGTAAGTTTGGAATCTTTTATTTTGTTGATTTCCAAGGCCAAAATTCCAGTTAATTGGCCCCTGTTTGCTCCAAAATGAGAAGGGTGTAGTGCTAGCACAGCCCGTGAACTGCTGCACCAGAGACCTGAAATTGTTAATGTTGGCACTGTGGAGAGTCAAAGGTGTCTTCTTGGAAGCTCTCGATTGTCTCCAAACGGGTTTCGACACACCCCCTTTCGGGGTCAATGGGTCAGAAGTTGTTGAGCATAAGTTTCCAGGGCCTAAAATGTTCTCGGATGGGCTACTTTCTGTGACCAAAGTGGCATAATAAATGGCAAGGAATTCCATTCCAGGTTTTGCTGATAAAACTGCCACCACTCGCCAGAACTTACCATGTTTCCGCTCAGGTTTGCTCAGTGGTGAGATCAGTCTTTAAAACTCTCAATGAGATGATTATATCTGGCCACACCTCACCTTTTCTCTCTTATACGTGTTTATAACGAGAGTAAATTTGATCTGAACTCAAACACTTAAAGATTTCCCTTTAACTTTAAGAATTTTAATAGTTTATCTTAAAAGTAAGAATGCTAACAAAGTTTTTCTTCCAATATATATTCTAGTATATAAACATACTATTTTGATGTAACAATTCATTAACAAATACATTTATTATAGCAACATGTGAAAAACATATATATATACTCTAGTAAACCTAATCTTGATTTAGGTAAACCACTATAAATTACACAACTTTTATTTGCTTTACTGATTTTGCACTCTCTCCAGTTCATTCAGATTTATCAATCTTCATTTTTTCTTAAAAAAATAGCTAAAAATCTCTCAAACTTGATATGGATTTTTTTAGAGAAATGATAGAGAGACATGATCTTATTCAAGTGAGAAAAAGAGATTGATGGAGATACTAAACAACTACCAACAATTTACATTTTATGGGGTGGTAAAATTAACCCCATCCCATGGGAAATGTTAAAGCAAAAATACTAAAAAAAAAAAAAAAATACAACAAAATTGGGATATTTAGTTCCCAGTCACTGATTTTAAGACATTTTAAGTTCATTCTGTGACTAGTTTTTTTTTTTTTTTTTTTTTATCCTTCTTTCATTTTTACTCTACAGTTATTTCTAGTATTGTTGTAAGTCTTGGTTTTTTGTATCTCCTAAGAAGCAATGAGGAACATACGACACTTACAGAAGAGAGGGCCATACACGCACCCGCCACCCATGGTGGCAATTTGATGCCTAGTGACGGAAAGAAAGTGCCAGCAGCAACAGGGATTGCAACGACATTGTAGGCCATGGCAAAGACATAATTTAAGCGAATCCGAGCAAAAGTTTTTCTGGAGAGGTCAATGGCTGTGATTACATCTTCTAAGTTATTCCGCATCAGTACATAGTCTGCTGCTTCAATGGCAATATCAGTACCTGCCCCGATTGCCATACCAATGTCAGCAGCAGCTAGAGCAGGTGAATCATTGATTCCATCCCCTACCATTGCTACTATGCTTCCATCTCTTTGAAATGAGCGGACAGCATCAGCTTTTCCTGCTGGCATAACCTCTGCCATCACATGTTGAATGCCAACCTGCCAAAAAACAAATAAGTTTAACTCATGCTTCAAACAAATTATAACAATTCTAAATAGAGGTTAGAAATCGGATAACAATTCCTGCCAAAAAGTAGTTGTATGACTAGAATGGAATATCATTGCAGTCAAATTCAGAACATTTCATTTAAAGTTCCAGCAAATAGAAGACTATGCACAAACCTCTCTGGCAACAGCCTTCGCTGTCCTCCAGTTATCTCCTGTCATCATGACTGGTTTCACACCCATTTTCATAAGGCCCTCCACGACCACTGCAGATTCTCTTTTTAGTGGATCTGCGACACCCAAAACACCAATTAAGTTATCATCCAATGCTACAAGTATGCCTGTCTGTGCATTTCCTTCCAATTCTACAAGAAAACTTTCTACATGGGTTGGAATGGTGATTCCAGTTTCAGTCAGCAACTTCCGGTTACCCACCTGTACAGGATACATATAGCCTCCAATAAAAGGAACCTCCAAAAAACAATAAATAAAATTTGACAATCTCAAGCTGCAGTGGAGAACAATTGTTTTCCAGCCAAAAACTCACCAAAAGCTGTTTTCCTTCTATTAAGCACTGTACACCTCTTCCCGGAATAGCAGAAAAATCAGACACATCAAGACCCCATCCAGAAACATTGAAAACTCTGCTATGATTTTGAGTATTCTTGGTTGGAGAGGGATCTTCAAGAAAATGAAAATGGTGTGCATACTCCAATATTGCTCTTCCCAGTGGATGTTCACTGCTAGCCTATTAAATGGAAGAAGAAACATTACTTTTTGTTGACACCCTTCTGTTGCCTACTATTTCAAAAAAGGTCTTCCCTCCTTTAGCACCAAAAAGTAAATCATATGTAAGTAAATACATTCAACGAAATAAGCAAAACAAAGATCAGGATCCCTTCTAGTACCAAACCAAACCATCCAACTTGCTGTTGCAGCATGTTAACTAATTTATAGCAGACATGGGTTCTTGCGGACATGAGTTCTTTGGCAATGAGGAAGGAGACAAAGACTAGCTTAGGGTGAGTCAAGTTAACGGAAGTTACCTCTGCAGAAGCCACAAGTGTAAGAAATTTGCCACGATCCATTCCTGAGAAAACCTTTGCAGTTGTAACAGTGGCTTTTCCTTGGGTTAGGGTGCCAGTTTTATCGAATATCACATACTTAACCTTCTGAGCTCTTTCCAAAGCCTCACCTCCTTTAATGAGGACACCATTATTAGCCCCAACACCAGTTGCAACCATGACTGCAGTAGGTGTGGCCAAGCCAAGAGCGCATGGGCATGCAATCACCACTACTGATATAGAAAACATGAGAGCAAAAACAAAATAATTGCCTTTTTCAGGCAGCCACGTTTCTGGGTATGCTCCAGCAACTCCAGCTATATACCTATAAACAATAACCCAAAAAAAAAGAAGGAAAAAAGAGACAATTATGGAAAGCAAACACCACAGCAGTGGTCTAAACATACTAACAACTGGCAAAGCTACCATCAGGTAGAATATGACATGGTTGATATTGTAACAAACAATCCTAAAAGCTTACACACATGTAAAAGGATGCAAACAACAGTAATTAAATTTTTACTCACTCCTTGTGTATTTGTCTAAAATTTAAAAACTTGTTAAGTGAATCCAAAACATGCACATAGGTTCAAAGATATGGCCAACTTGCATTGTGTTATAATTCAGTTGGCTAGAGGACTATAAACACAAGAAATTTTAACCAATATAACTTGGTACCAACATTGAGAAACTACTAATCCCATGAAGCTTTTTCAAGTAAAAAGAAAGAGCTCAAAAATGTTACTTGAACTCTTTATATCGAACTTACCAGCCAAAAAAGGTCAACAATGACAAAGCAACCACTGCAGGAACAAATATGCTAGCAACCTGAAAGTCAAAAAGGAAGTATGATGTAAGAAAAAAATCATGTTTATTACAGTTAGCAATCAATTATTTGATAGAAAGAATAAAAGATGTTTCTGACAGATGGTTTAGGACTTTATTTTACACAGCAAAATTAATATTAACTTATCTTTCCTATACATATACCATACCTGAGCTTACATTCAAGACATTTAACCATTCACATTTGCAAAACAAACATGAAAAGGGGTTGGACATAAAGTAGTATCCAGATTGTGCCAGCATGAAAAGCAAACCATTCCAAAAACTAACAATGTGAATTAGCAGAATAAGTAAACTTACAAAATCAGCGAACTTCTGAATGGGAGCTTTTGACATCTGGGCCGTTTCAACCAAACTAATAATCTGACTTAAAACTGCATCAGATCCTACTTTGGCGGCTTTAATGTGAAGGGCGCCACGTAAATTTATTGTACCTCCAATAACTGGCGAACCAATCTCCTTTGGAACTGGTATAGCCTCACCAGTTACCATGCTCTCATTAACATAACTTGTACCCCACACCACAATACCATCAGCAGGAAGCTTTGTACCAGGAAGAACCTTTAATGTGTCACCAGGCTGGATTAGCAAAGCATCTATTTCTCTTTCATCAATACACTTTCCTCCTAGAAAACCAGCAAATCAAATTGCTTAGTTTTAGATTTCAAATTCATTTTTTGGCATCACATAGATAAAAATAAATCTACCCTGTACCTGGATATCCATTTTAATTTCACTTAAAAATGACCTTTATATAACGGAAGTCTAACAAAACACAGTTTAGAGGGAAGAAAAAAGACAAACAAAGACAAAAAAAGAAAAAGCATTTACCTATGTCTTTGACGACCAATAGTGCTTTTGCAGGAGCAAGTTCAACTAACTTCTTGATAGCATTTGATGTTTTCCCCTTTGCAAGACTTTCCAAATACTTCCCCAGTAATACAAAAGTTATAAGCATGGAGCTAGTTCCAAAGTATGTGGGAGACCAAAACCCTGTAAGAGCCCCATATAGAAGTGCACCAACAGAATAGAAGTAAGAAGCTGAAGTTCCCAATGCAACCAAAACATCCATGTTAGTTGAACCATTTCTAAGAGCTCTGCCAGCGGCAACATAGAAGCGCTTCCCAACCACAAATTGAACAACACTCACCAGTACCCATTTCAACAAATCACCAATTAAAAATGGTCCCAATCGCCATAGCATTAAGTCATCCAAGAATGGTATGTGAGGAAAAACTACTTGTATGAGAAAGACAGGAATCTGGACCGAATTCATTAAGAGCAAAAAGTTAATCTAGAAATAAAAAGATCTATTAAATCAACTACATATCGATGATCTATTTTTAATACAATATAAAGAGATTGTTTTCAAAGCTAAATTCCTACAAAGCATCAATGCCTTCCCTTGCTGAACTTAATAAGGTAAAAGCCAAAATGTGGCTGTACATATGCTCTTTAGAGAAAATTTTCTATGGGGTCCAGACAATTAAACATGTTTACAGAATACATGCTGCCATTCATCTGGAGTATTAGATTGTACATGCACTTTATTTATATGGAATATAGTTGTTTGGGGACGGCAAAAAAAATTGTAAACATTCCAGTAGTCCTTTCCTAGCTCCACAAAGAATAATAAAACATGAAAAGAAAGTGATTGAGACATAATGTATACTCCTATCAAAAAGGGGAAACGGAAGAACAAATGAAAACTGAGTTGTCTTCCAATCCTGTATGTTGGGTGAGGGGAAGAAAGAACATACTCACACTGAGAAAGAAGCTTGAGATGAAAAGCTGAAAAATATTTGAGGTTTCTGAAACATCTCTTGAAGTCATTCTTGCATATGGGTTCATAACATGTAATTTAAACTTTCCAGAGCTTCCTGTCTCAATCTCCTCAACTATTGATCTTGAATTGATAAGTTCAGGATCAAAAAGAACTTCTAATTCTCCTGATATTCTGTCAAAATGAAACTGTCGAATTCCTTTAAAACTGCGAAGTATGCCTTCTAAGATATGTACATCCAACTCAACAATTACCCCAGTAACCTCTAGTACTATTTTACCCTGTTCGCTGCTCTGTACAAATGAACCTTTAAAACCAGCATCTTCAATTGCATTGACTATATCCTCTTTACTAATTACAGTAGGATCATACTCAACCTCCCCTATTGAGGTAGCCAAAGCAACTACTGCCTTTTTTACACCAGGCAGGTTCCTTAAAATACCTTCAACAGAGTTCACACAGGCAGCACAAGTCATCCCCCCAATTGAGAACTGCCCCATCAGCATTCGATGTGGCTTTTGACCAGATGTACTTGGTTCAGTTAGTATTTCTGCCTCAAATCCTGCATCTTCAATCGCATTTTTTATGTCTTCTTCCTAAAATACGAAATCAAGATATACATCAGTACAGAAACCACATAGCCATTTGAAGATAATCAATGGTTAAAACAAAAGGACAGTATCATAACTCTCCAGATAGACAGAAAATTTGACACAACGGAGTGAAAATGGAAATTAAAAAGTGTCTTCTCAAAAATTTATAACATACATAATAATTCTCACATCCCTAGCATGCAAGTGGAAATAGAAGCTGGTCAGAGTATGTATTTAAATTAAATATATTCAGGTCAGCCAGACAGAATCTTCAATAGAGTAAAATAAACTATATGCAGTTGTCTGCCTATAAAGTTTTCAACACTGATCCAAATGTTATGTTTTAAAAGTTTGTAGCAGTCTTAAAAAAAATCATCATATGACAAAACCCATCCACATACCAGTGCCATTCCATCTCACTGGACTACATGCCTAGTTTGGGAATTCAAGATTACTTACCATCAACAGCAGTTAAAAAGGTTAACCTGACATGTGGGCCAAAGTTTACGGGTAGCCAGATTCTACAAAAGGGAAAAGAAGGAGAGAAAAATAATGAACTTTACTAAATCATATTTCTCAAGGTTTGACATTATCTCCAACATCTCCCCTCTTTGGACTTGACTAGATGGAAAAATATATTGTCAAAGAAAAACGAAAGGTGTAATTTTACATTTTTTTTCATTTTTTGATCCCTTACACAGACATAGACACACACAGAGACACTAAAATAGAAAATTAAACCTTAATTCTATCCGATATCCATAACTTATGTTCAATAAAAAATGAAACCAAGTTAAAACATGATTACTGGTATTCTGTAATCGAAAAATTAAGCAAAGTTAAAACATGATTACTAGACATTTATTTAAAAGCAATATGATTATGAAAAAACATTCTTCATTAGACAAGAACACATCTGAAAAAAATTTGCCTTCCAAACACTAAAACCAATTTATCTGTTCAACATTTGTAGATAAAATGAACTCAATTAACCCAGATGAATAAGTATGAGCTTTTATGTTAGAAATTATTTATCCACTCCATTTATAAAAATAACCTGAAAAAAGTTAATCAACTTTAAAAATAAAATCTCATGCATGAAACTACCATAAATAGAGTACCAAAAACCCTAAACTGCTCTAATCTTAAAACATACAACTATTGATTTACTCAAATGCACCACTTATGGAAATCCAATCTAATTTAAGTTTCAATGATCAAGCAAAACTGGGAGTGTTCAAATAAGAAACCCAACTGCGGACCTGCCTATTGAAGCTAACACTATGGCGTTATCCAATAAAGCACCAAGAAGTAACCCAGCTAAAATAAAATTAAATCACAACATACCACATCACGATATAACCATATTAAATCAACTTTTAGTAACAAAAAATACTAAGTTTACCACTGAAAATGAGATTTTACATCACTTCAAAACAGCTAATTCGGCTGCAAATTTCAAAATGCATACGCTACCCCAGCATCCATGATCCATAGCAGAACGCACAACAAACCAAAGCAAATACACAAACTCAGGCTCAAGTCAAAGAACATCAAAACAACACTAACTTATCATCACCAAAAATTAAATAAAATTAAAATTAAATCTGTTAACAACAACATCAAGTTCCGATTTTCAAAAACTAGCACCAAGGACAATGAATCAAAAACATTACTACCCTACTAAAAAAACACATGAAAGCGACATAATTTATCATTACTAAAAAAATTCAAAAAAAAAAAAAAAGCCCACGAACATTTTTCAGAACCAAAAGAAGCAACCTTTTTACATTAACAACATAACGCTCCAAGTTTCAAAAGCTAACACTAGCTTATTATCAAAATTCACCGAGCTTAATCAAGTCAAAGTCTACTAAGCAACCTCAAAATTGTCTCTTTTTTTTTTTTTTTTTTTTTTTTTAAAACCAAACCATTTTAAGAGACCTCACCTTAGCCAAGTTGGGGTTATAAAATACATCAGCTTTGTTCTGCAGCAAAGCAACAGAGGCTTTGACCACTCCATTGACCGCCCTGAGAGCTCCTTCAACGGAGTTCGAGCAGGCGGCACACGTCATCCCCGTGACTCGGACATGAATTCGGCTCATACCCTCTTCGATTCTCATCAAATTGTCCCCACTTTCTTCGTAAGAATCCAAAAGCCGCATGTCCTCCATGTCGTCATCGGATGGGGTCGACCTGTTGACCTGTGTGAGTTGCAAGTCTCTGATGCTCGGCGCCATTTCAAAGCACGAAAACAACACCACCGAGCATACAAAGAGGAAGGCTTTTAAAGGAGAGGCTGAGAGAGAGAGAGAGATCAATAATAAATTTAGAGAGATAAAAATGGAGGGATTTTCAGAAGAAATAGAGAGAAAATAATAAGAGAGAGAAGTTCCCGGGGAGCTGATGAAGACAGCATTTCTTTTAACCAAAAATTCAGAATTACCATTTTACCCCTAAAATTTCGGTTTCTTACCATGAGTGTGTGTGTGTGTGTATATATATATAGCAAATATAAATAAAAATAAAAAAAGCTTAACTCATCTCATCATTGCTGAACTCAACTGGAAGCTTAATTGTCAATTTGTATTTGTATACATAATTTTAAAAATTATTTAAAAAACATGTTAATTTTATGATAGATAGAATTCATCGAATGTCTTGTTAACATGAATGAAAATATTACTTAAACCCATTTATATTTTTGTATTTGATATTTTTTATTACAGACTGTAAATGGAAAATATTAATTTTCTTGATATTAATACTCATGATGGTTAATTTATATATTTAAAAATAAAGTTTGAGAGGGGGGGGGGGGTATTTTTTATCTTTAATTTCATGTAATAGCATTGTATTGAGAGGGTATTTTGGGAAAGATAAATTGTTGTCCGTGCCTTTGCGGAAAAGGAAAGCGCGTCGTGTGGAAGTTTTGTTGTTGAGACGACCGCGGTTAGATAATTAAGCCCGGCTCCGGGCCCGGTCCCACGGCTTACGCAAATCCAATTTTGTAAGTAACCTTTTTTCCTCCCTTGAAATTGAAAACGCCAAACTTTATCCCAAAGAATTGGGACATTCATTGGGGGTAAAATAGTCAATTTACCTTAGGAGGAAATCCAAACCGTTAAGGAAATCTATTTGAAAAACCCAAATGGCTATTCTGAATAGTAAAAGGTGGGAGCGTCCATACGTGCAACATTTCAAGATAAGTTGATGAATGTGATAAAAGTTTGGATAATTACGATCTATAAGATAACGTGTGAGTGTGCATGGCCTATAGTTTTGTTGATCGATTGTTAATAACTAAGAACGTTTCAATCAAAAAGTGTGTTAGATAAAATCGAGATGACATTATTAAAAAAAAGATTAAGATAATTTTATACAAATAAATTGAGATTTAAAGTCGTTCTGTTGATGAGTTTAAAACATAACAAAATTTGTAAATGCATACTAAGACTGATCTTTAAAATAATACTGCTAAAAATATCGTACAAATAATCTAAAACAATAAATTCGTAATATTAAACTTTGAATTTATCTATAAAAAAAACTTATATATGTAATTTTCTATTCTTAAATTATGTAAATAAATTAGGTATAAATTTCTGTATCATTGATTATAAAGGTATAATTAAAATTTCTAGCTAACTATAAATATGCAATAAAAGTTTGATGAAGACGTGCACCCTTACAATTGATAAATTATTCAATATAGGTTTACTAAAGTTAGCAAGTGTTTTAGGTATATGTATCTATAATCACCTATCATTATCTATCTTTTTATAGTTTATTCATTTTCAACTTTAATCACAATCAACTTTCTAATTCGTCGAGGTCGATTCTAGCCAAACCAATTTAGGCTCAAATTTATATTTGGTTCAAATTCGATAACTTGTCAATATTGTTGCATCAAAACTTTTCTTCTCAAGCGATTTTCTTGCTCTATAATGATTCTTCTTTTTTAATGATTGTTTTTTTTCTTTTTAGTGTCATTATTTACCATTTAAATTGGCTTAAGCTCAAACTAGAGTTAAAAATTTTTAATTCAAGTCATACTTAAGTAGACCCAATTAGGACTTTTTAATCTCAATTTGGATCAAATCTATATCTATCAATACATTACTTACAGTGTTTTTTTTTTATGGTAATTCTATTTCTCATTATTTATCATTCAAATAGGATTAAGTTCAAACTTTGAATTTGAAACAGGTTTGAACAAAATCAATTGACCCTTTTTCAGTCTTAGTTTCAATTGAATTCACCCCTACCAAACACATTGCTTTCATGCATAACCAAAGAACAAACAAGCAAATCAACCCAAATTTTCAAAGGAAGCAAACTTTACTCTAGCGACATGTTTTATTGCAAAGATGACATTTTCTCCACTAACCAATAAAAGTAATAAAGAAAGAAAAAAGGAGCAAAATCTTTCCACAGAGAAGAACGAGACAACTCATCACCATCACTAAAAATGGATATCCTTATTGTTCCACCATTTTTATTGGGAATACGTGGGAATGATTTGGCTCCCATATGTGCATTATTTGGATCTTAGACCACCCCATGTACGAAGAAATAAATAAAACATTGTAAAAAAGAGAAAAGTCTATCCACCAAAAATGTTACAATAAGTGGTTAGTGGTTAATTAAGCTTTTGGTGCTAGGTAAGGAACTAGATTACTAAATTAGTTATAAGCAGGACTTTAAATTGGTTAAACAAGTCTTAAGCTCAATTATTCAGTTCTAAAAAATTTAGTTTTGAATCGAATAAGATATGGATTTCAATCGTATTTAAACAAAAAATTTGTTCATTAATTTATTAAGTTTGAGTTTAAATAAAAGTTGTTCAAACTTAGTCTAATATTTAAAACACAACAAATTATATATATTTTGTCGCGAAAGTGCAGAGTGAGGATGAACAAGAGTTTATGTAGACCCAAAATCCTCAACTGCTTATTTATGTTGGATTTGCATCAACTAAAACCCCTAATTGTGGGGGTTTGGAGAGAACACATGATTTTGTCCCTATGAATGATACAAACTTAGTCTTTAAGGGGCATTGCCATCAGTTTTCATGTCTTTATTTTACTTTCTATTTATCTTGATTTTCAAATTTTAATTTTTAGGTCCCTAGTTAAGGTAAGTAGAACTGTTGGACAAGCCCATCATGGAAATTCTCAAAATTACCATTTACAATAATCGTATCCCCATCTCCTCTACTCAAAAGTACCCCATTTTTCATCCCCAGAGAAGCCTCTACTCAACCCCTGATGGTACCCTGTTTATTGTTTTTGTTTTTGTTGTTGCCATTATTGTCAGTTACTCATTTTTCATCGGAATAATATGATAGTTTAGAGTAGCAAACCCAAGAATTTGAAGGGCTACATTGCATGTTTTACCTGTATGTTTGTTTGTTTTCGTTGCCATTGTTGTCAGTTTTACCATTTTGTTGGAAAAATATGCAACTTTAAAGCAGGAAGACCAAGGAATTGAATGGCTGCTACGCGTGCTTTCCTTGGTGCTTGCCATATGTGGTATTTTTGTTTTTGGCTGCCATTTTTGCCAGTTATTAAAATTTTAATGGGTACTTTGTATCATCACTTAGGTGCCTTTTGTTTATGTTGCCAGGCGCCAGCTATCTGTTTTCACTAGAATAACATGCAATTGTAGTGTAGGAAAACCAAGGCATTGAATTGATGACTGCAAAGCGTTTGCACTTGGGTGCTTTTTGTCATCGCAATCAGGTTGTTTAAGAAAGGGGTGGTATTATTGACTTCTATACCATGAATTTAGTAGTTGCTGAATAATGTATAGTAATCCCGTTTTAAATGTTGTTGGTAATTTCTTTAGATTGTTTCCAGTGGATAACTTTTGGCATCGGTTTCCTTATCTAGGAGATATATGTGATAGTACCTGTAAACTGTCATATATTTTTCTGGCGAAGAGACATTGAGCACACATTCTATGGAGGAAATTTCATATTTTAGTTGCACCAATGGGTTTAATAGTTCCTAACTCACTGCCTTTGCCAGTAAGAATTCTTTTGAGTTGTGTAATTATCTCATCAACTTGATTTTATTTCATGTAATAGGGATTGAGCTTGAAATTAGTAAATTTTCAGTTATAATACATTTTTTCATTGGAAAACACATAGTATATTTGGAGTACATACTATCTATCCACAATATTTTTCTATCATAGTTGACTTAAGAATATTTGTAACTTTATGCAGTAGTCATTTTGATAATCCTTTAATGATATAAATATATTAGACAAATTCAATATAAGACTTTTTTTTTAGAGAGTGGGGCCTAAGCCTTTTTTATAGGCTCCTTGCACTTCCTTTTCCTTTTTGTTGTCGATGTGTAGATTAGTAAAGTAGACATACCGTAAAAGTAGAGATTTTTTTTTTTTCAAGTTGTTGTCTTCGAGTTATTTACCTAATGTGTAACAAAGTATGTGAATCTTTTTTATTCCCCAGTAAAAATAGTTTTATGCAAACCATAATACATTGATGGAAGTTCTGTGACCATTTTTTTATCTGTATGCAGGAGGGGCTGAAATCTATGCCGAAATTTCCTTATGTAAACCAGCGTTTAGATAATACTGTAGTAAAGTATCTATAAGATGAACTACACATTAGGAGCTTGGTTATCCTAGTTTCTATGTCAGTTATCCTTACATGTGAAGCTGCCTATGAAGGAGTTAAATTTATTTTGCTTGATGGTAGGATAACTGTCTTAAAAAAAGTTGGTCAAACTATGTGATCATTTTATTGCAGAAGGCCTTGGAAGCACATTGGGCAAGCTAAATATCACTGCTCTGGTGAGTACCCTGTTTCTTTCTTTCGCATCATTGTTTGAATATTATCATGTCCACTTATAGCCTCAGGAAGCAGACTGCTTGAGTCAAACTAATGTTCGCTTTTGTTGAGTCGATTTTGCCGTTCTGGATTCGATAGCAGAGTTTATATCTTTAATGCTCATACCTCTCTCTTTTCTTGGTCCTTCATCAGGCCCTATGCATTATAATTGTTGGCTTGAGTGTTGCATCATCCTAAATTGGTAAGACAATGTTTTTGCGGATGCTTCTAGGCCTGAACCTTTCTTTTGGAGCATTTCTTTCTATTTTTCATTCCGGGAAGGACTAAATGAAGGGAGAACTTCCGGAGAAGTACTTTTCGTGAACATTTTCTGATTAGATGAGCTTGTAATATTTGCAACGCATAAAGATTGAGGAAATATGGTCAGATGTTACTTTTGTTCAGGCTGGCTTCCCCTTTTGACCTTTTAAGGCATTATATACGGAATTGTTTTTAATCATCAATAATTAAATCAAAATTGAGAAGAGCTTGTTGTTTTTATTTGAAATCGATTCAATAAATATGGTCGTAAAATATCAAAACAAAAAGTTTAATTCTGTATTTTGTTATTCGAGAATTTATTTTGTGTTATTTCTCTCAAATAACATTTTGAAAATAAAAACAACTAAATGCATTCATTAGAGTTTTATGAAAAGAAAATATTATGCTTATGAATGTGCCTAAGTGGTCATTTTTCTTTTTATTGGGCTATTCAAAATCTTATCGATTCCTCACAAAATAGTATCATAATAAAGTAGATCAACAAGAGATGGATTCGATCTGAATTGTTTGAGCTTAGATGAAATGAGCTAAATTGAAACTAAATTAAATATTTGAGTTTGAGTCGATTTGAATTGAATATAAAGTTAAATTGTTTTTGAATCTCAATTTGTCAATCTCAAATTGCTTTTTTTAATTTAAATTGATCTTAAATTGGGTTTTGTTTAAGTTTGGTTTGAATTGAATCCAACTCTAGTAGTGACTCTTATGTGCTATGGACTTATTAGAATTCGGAAGCTATGGTTGGATCCCAACGGAATTGAGCTTGAACGTAGGTTGACTTAAGTTTGACTCAAACTCTAAATGGTCAGGCCAAGTTTGAGTTCATGCATGTTTGAATTGGTTAAAAATATTGTTAGCAATTGCCTGTGGGATAAAGTGTCTTTGAGAGGATGAAAAATTTTGTTGACTAAATAAGCAGTATCGCTGAAGAATAATTCGAATTGAATTCAAATCGAATTATCAAATTGAAACTCTAACTTAAATTTGGCTTGAATTAAGAAGAATATCAATTTGTGTCAAGGTAGCTTCAAAATGGGGGCATTTGTCTCCAAATAATTTAATAAGAATAAAATTATAACAAAATTAAGATTACGTAATCTTTTAAATTTATGGTGTAATTGATAATTAAATGTATCTCTATATTATTTGATAAATTACATTTAGTAATTGAAAATTATTATTATTTTTTATCATTCAAAAAATAAAATAAAATAACGTAAATAATAAAAAATAAATTATCAAATTTGAACATAAATTGACTCGAATTCAATTTAAATATTAAATTTAGATTGAGTTCAAGTTCGAGTTTGAGTTCGAGTTTATTTGAAGTAGTAAAAATATGGTTAGAGGTTGTTTGCAAGATAAATAATATTTTTAATAAGATAAATAAGATCATGTATAAAATTAAATCATAAAATTAAAGAAAAATTAGAATTAAATTCAAACTAAGTTTTCGGATTATAACTTCCATTTGAATTTGGGTCTAAATCATGTTTAACTGTAATTCAAACTCCTCTGTTGGAGTCCAGCCCAATAGATGGAAACATGGCTCTTAAAACCCTAAATTCAAGTGGCATTTGCAGCAGGATGAAGCTCAGAGAGGGAGTAGTTGAGAGAATGTGAGCATGATGGAATTAAAATAATTGATTGAAGAGGGGAACAGCCAGGTCAATGAGCAGGGATTCAGAAGCAGATGAACAGAGTGAAAGAGAAGATGGGAACAGGTCATTCAAAGGTCAAAAGACTGGGGCAACCTTATTCATGGAGCCTGAAAACTCCTGATTTTATGACAGATTCTGTGTCCCATTTCCAGCAACATGTTTATCATCTATAACTTCATAGTTGAAAGAGCTAGGGGCCCCAAAGCAACTTGTTCGAATAACAATTTAGCTGTCCAGTAAAATGCAAAAAAGAATTCAATTCATAATGGTTATACCATAATTGAATTTTTGCTTTTATGTGATGATATATAATTAAGGTATTGCATTTACCCAGATTTTATCAATTACAGATTGGAATATTATATTTATCTGAAGTTTGATAAATTGTGTTTCGATTAAACTAAATAAATCAAAAAATTGTATAATCGGAGAGTTATAAAAAATGGATAATAAAGGGTATGTAATTAGTTTCTAAGATTGAAAGGATTCATCATCCATCATTGTTGATCTTTGAGTAAAGGGGTAAAAATAAAAATCATAATGCAGGAAAATTTCACATCCTTTTCATAGAATGAGTCATATATGTGACCCTACTTGCTGAAAGATTGATGGTGGTGGTGATTGGAGAAGATGGTGGTTGCAAAACTTTATTTTTCCTTTTTCCTCTTTTTTTGGGCATGCATTTCCTATCAGAGGGTTGAAGATGTAGCGAAGAAAGGAGGCAACTAGATTTGAAGAGCCTACAATAAAAGGTTCCATGGCCCTAACCGCTAGTTCCGATGGCAATGTAGGACATTTGAATAAAAAGATGTAAATACAAAATTCAAGAAGATATTAAACTCAAAGTTTTAACTTAATAAATAATAATATTTGTTGAATTATACTTAATCAAGAGATTTTTGTTATTATCGAGAGATAAATAATATCATTAAAAAAAAGATTAAAATCAAATTTAAATTATATTATAAAACTAAAATTTCAATTTAAATTTGATTCAAATAAAATCTAATAACAATTAGAGCCTTAACTGACACCGAAATCTTGATAAACTATTCTTTAGAGTAAGAGAGTAAGAGAGTAAGTCACAAGAAAGGGAGACATGAAGCTTGTAAAAATCCGATAGTAAGAGAAGGTAGCCTGGGAAAATAAAAGAGATGAAACAAATAACTAAGCTGCCCCCCAAAAAAAAAAAAAAGAGAGAGAGAAGCTGCTCTGCCTTCTGCTTCTGGTTTTTGCCCTCTGGCCTCTGAAGTAGCTACCCCAAGCTGAATTAAAAAGCTGAGGAACTGTAGAAGAATGATAGAGATAGGTTGTCACTTGTGACTACAATATAGAGCAAGAATATATATATATATATATATATATATATATATATATATATATATATATATGTATGTATGTTTGTTTGTGTGTAAGACTGATAGAGAATTGCCTTCACAGAGTAGGTAAGTGGCTCTCTTGGTTAGTTTTCACATTTTAGGGTACGAATTCAAGTTATCTTGAGAGCTATTTTAAGATTAAAATTTTAAATTTATGTGATAGAACATAATTAGAGCATTGTATTTATCTGAAGTTTAACAGTCCAATTTGGTTGATAACTGTCAAGATGTGGGTTTGTGTAACATATCAGGATTAGAAATATTTTTTAGACTACTAATCTAGGGTTAGAATGAGAAATTGACAAGAACACTAGGGTTGTGAGAGAATTCAAGGGTAAAATAGATTTCTCAGAGTTCGGTGGCTTATGCATATATCCTGTTAGAAGAATTTTCATGCAAGTGCGAAAAAATGACATTAGTGCAATTTTTCAACAATGCATGACCGTGTGTGCGATGAGAATTAGCTGCCTTAGTTTTAAGTTAATCTAATCTCATTTTTTAGCCATTTCACCCAAAGTTTTCTTACTCTTTCCATAGACTAGCAATCCTAAAAGAGAATATCAGCATCCAAGGACTTCCAATCCAGTTAAAGAGTAAGATTTTCCTTGAGAGAGAAGCTTAAGTTGACATGGCTAGAGGTATGTGTTTCTTATCTCTTTCCCTTTCTTCTTTTGTGTATATGGTGCTTGCTTTGATTAAGTTGAGCTTGATTCCAACATGCTTATGAGTTCTCTTGCATGTTTGATGATCTTGAGTTGATGATAATGAGGATTATGCGTATATAAGTAATATATGTGTGATATGCGTATATGTATATGATTTTGAGATGTGGAAATGATTGAATATGCGATTTGGTGTTATAGAAGGAATAAGTATGTGTTTATGAAGTGTTTTGAATACGAAAATTGTTTGATAAGTGTTTGGGTTGCAAATTTGCTGGGAATAAGCACGATCAGGCCTACCATATTGATGCAAAGCGAGATGCACGACATGCACCCGTAGTGCACGTCTGTGCAAGTCATGTTTTGCATGGTCACGATTATGTTCATGATCCTTTGTACTACCAAATAATATAGAGTCATGATTGTGCATGTTTATGTCATGGTCGTGCATAAACAGAAAATGAGAGAATACACTGAAATCACAGAAGCTAGCATGACTTGTATGCACGACAAACACACGACTCGTACAAGCTTATGCACACCCGTACACCTTGTAGCATCCCAGTTTTAGAAAAGCCCTTAGGGGTAGAGTTTTGGGGTTAGAAATGGAATTCAGAGATAGATTGGGAGTTCAGCAGAATTCAGGGGTGAGTTGATAATTTTCCAGAGTTGTGTGGCCTTCGTATGATGCCTTTAGGGAGGTTTTAATCATGCGAAGCACGGGAAATAGATTTTTATCCATTTTCCCAGGCGCACTCCCGTGCGCCAGGCCTGCACGCCCGTGCAGGTGGGATTAAAAGAGAGAGAGACGAGAGTTATTTCATTATTCTTTCCCATTTCAGCCAGTTTTCTTCTCCATTTCAGCAGCTCCCAGCCCTAGGCGTGATCTCCAGCTTCCAGCAGCTCCCAATCCAGTCAGGGATCAGAGAGAATAGCTTGAGTATAAGCTTCCAGCAGCCATGTCGAGAGGTAAGTGTTTCTTACTCTCTCTTTCAGTTTCCCAGCTTGTTTGATGTGGATGTGAATGGAAACGTGTGTTTCCATTTCCAGCTTGAGATGTTATGTTTGCATGTGTATATGATGATGAGATGATGATTATATGTTAGTTACTATGCTTATTTTCCACCCAGAAACATGCATGCTCTGTTTGTGTGTGTGTTGTGAGAGAAAGTATGAGTTTTCATGGTGGATTCAGTGTTTGTGGATGGATGATGAAATTGATGATGTATATGTGATGATTGAAGTGCCATTGATGTGTGTTTAAGTTTAATTACAGTTTGGATGAGAATCAGTTGGGTTTCCTGCAGTTTCAGGTGAACCATGTCTAAGCAGAACAAGACACACGACCGTGTGCCCGCAAGAGCACGCCCGTGTGCCTTTGTTCCTGCAAGGACACGGCCGTGTGCACGAAGTGCACACGGGCAGGAAACGCAGGGACACGACCGTGTGTCCTGAGGGACACGGCCGTGTGTCCCATTTTTGCGTGAAATGGCCTAGAAATTCCAGAAGCACACACGCCCAGACGCACGGCCAGCACACGGTCCCGTGTGCTGGGGCACACGCCCGTGTGCCGGGGCACACGCCCGTGTGCCGGGGCACACGCCCGTGTGCCCTGCCCAGTACCGCCGTGTGTGAGTGCTGCACGACCGTGTGCTTTCCTTGCACGGTCGTGTGTCAGCCAGATTTTCTCAGAATTTCAGAAATTGACTTATTAAAGGTTTGGTAATCCATCCAAGGCCTAATAATCATCAGATAATCCAGATTTCAGCTAAGAACAGATGCATAAGCATGCATAGCACAACATATAGTCTGAATGAGGATCCAGGAATCCGAATTCAGTAGATTTCAACAGTCAGAACCCAATGTATGGGTTTCAGTTTTGGGGTGAACTCGAGGGGGCATCTGTGGGACCCAGCTTTCTGACACCAGTCAGTCAGCTTAGCAGCATATCAGCAGATCAGTTTCAGTTTTCTAGCCAGTAGCTAGAATTTTCAGTCCACTTGGCCAAGATGCCGAATCCATGTGTTCATCAGCCTGATCAGCACAGCAGGTACCTTCGGGTACATTCAGATTCAGATAAACAGATACATGCATCATCAGTCAGTTTCAGTTTTCAGCTTAGTATGACATTATGCACATATCATGGCATGACTAATTAATAATCAGAAACCAGTAATCAGAAATCAGGTAATCAGATTCAGCACCCGCAAGCGCCTAGATGCATGTATAGGGCCGACCAGGTATGTGTGCCCTTGTTTGTTGCTTGCTTGGGTCGAGGGAAGTAAGGAATGCTTACTGGATGATCTTTATCACTCATCCCTTTCCTTATTCCTTCCTTTTCAGGTCAGTCAGCTGCTGACGAGGAGCGGATGGATTGAGGCTGGCGAGGAGGACCCCACACACACTCTCCAGTTTGTATTTTATTTTCAGTTTTGGACCTGTGAGGTCTTGTACTTGTACTTTATGTAAATGTATAGGTACTCAGTTGTAAAACAGATGTACAAAACAGTTACACGTGTATGAAAGCCATTTGGGCTCATTGTATATTTCAGATTCAGTTTCAGCTTCCGCTTGTAATGCAGATCAGCAGTAGTATTTTTCTTTTTCGTAGGATTCCCGTCGCGGGTACCCAGATTTCCAGTTTAATTAATATAAGATCAACATCTTTCAGCAGCAGGGGTACTCGTGACGGCGGGTCCTACACACCTAGCCACACACGCCCGTGTGTCAGGCAGGAATGAAAAATAAAGCATGAAATAACCACAAAACTCAGTAAACTCAAAATAATTCATATAATTCAGTATAATAAGATCATATAAGTATACATGATGTATCATATGCATAGCATCACATGACATATCATACAGTGTTTTCAAAAAGGGATCTAATGATCCAAATACATGTTTTCAATAGAAAAACACGATGATCCAGATATTGATTTCAGGGGTGAATACGAGGAGACACTTGTGAGTTTCAACACACCTATTATGGGAGCTAGCATCAGGGTCTATAACTATACTAGCCATTATATATAGGCATATGTTAGTGTGTTCAACTAGCAGCTTAGGATGATATGATCAGTATACAGTGTGTTACACTCAGATTCAGTTTAATATCAACTTCAGTTACTGCACACCGGTTAGTTAGTTATTACCTACGTGTTAGTTTAAGAAATTCACATGATCAGGGTGTCGAATCCCTGTATTCATCAATTTACGTAGCACAATAGGTATCTTCAAATACACAATTTTTAGATACAGTTTTCTACAGAGATTTTAGTATTACAACAGCTTTTGTTTCAGATATTTTAGGATCTTCAGATCCAATAGTAGTATTTCAGTAAAACAGTTTTTAGAAAAATATTTTCAATAAACAGGCTAAGACCTAGACATGATTTCAGTATACTTCATAGCATGTCATTTTCATATGACATATACAATAAAACATGATTCAGTTTATCATTACTCAGTGAGAAATTATAAACAGTAAACATTCATAATACATGAAAATTGTGGGATAACAAGTGAATCACAGAATATGAACACCAGAATTGAATATATATATATATATATGTTAGAATTATACACGTGAGAACCAGTTTGATTTCTTTTCAGTGTTTATGATTTTCAGTTGTTTGATGCAATGAGAATCATCAGGGGATTACAGTGGGAGCTGAGAGGAGGAGATGGTTGTCTATTGGGATCCAGTGTTAGTTTTGTAGTATGCTTACAGTTTGCATGCTTCCATTGTTTTGTATTTGCATGTGAATGCACAGTATATGTACATGTTTATACACACACTTTATATATATATATATATATATAAGTTTTAATATATCAAAGTTATTTTGGGCCACATTAAATTATTTACACCACAGGGTTTTCTCGCTGTCATATTCCAGCTCAACTTATATATTTTTGTTGTATATTATTAGATATATTATTTGTTTGTCTATAAAAACTATATAAATATTATTACTATTTTATACTATAAGCAGGAACCGTAATACACAACACGAGTGCCTATAGTTTGAGTCAAGTTCTTCATCATTAGAAAAAAAAAACCGATAAACAATTCTAGACAAAATGTTTAAGATCAATCAATTCGAAATTAGTTCATTCATGAAATTGAGTTTAATTTTTAGTTTAAACTTAGCTTAATTCAATTTATTTGATCCAAATTTAAGTTTTTTTTTTTTTAATCTATCATTTGCCAATTTTATATAGGGTTTTAGGGTTCTATCCTATTTTTGAAAATGTTTTTGACATGTTATTTCCAAATTCAAATATGTTAAAAAACAATGGTAGAAGTCATTTAAAAGTTTTTATATGATTTTACTTATATTCTTAGATAAATAATGCTATGCAAATGTTTTTTAATAGTTTTTTATGTATTCAAATAATATGTCATCATGTAATTAGATGTTAATTTATTTTAAATTTAAAATTATTTAATCACATAATAATACATCATCTATCTATCTATCTATATAAAAGTATTCAAAAGTGAATATACATGATTTTATTGCTCTTATATTGTATTCAAAATTGTTTTCGAAAAAACTTACTCATTTTCTTATTCCACTTCATGTCTCTTGAAACTTTATTTTGCTATTCATTTGAATTTTTTTTAAATTTTTATTATTATATTACTATTATTTTTATAAAATTATTTTTATTTTTAAAATTTTTTTAACTCAAAAACACAAAAATACTCTTTTAACTTATTAAATTTAACCATTAATTTTAGTTATTGGATAAATATTTAATTTTTAAAAAATTAATAAATAATATTTTATCTTTTAAAAGAATCTTAAGTGAAATTAAAGCGTTTGTCCTATTTTAAAAGGGTACATATTTTTGTGCCACTAAACACTTATTTTTTCTAACAGGGTGACCCTTCTTAAGACTCTAAATTTCAGTTGTAGGTCCATTTAAATTCTAAGAAAAAGAAAGAAATTTTGGGAGCATATCATGTGACTGGAGTACAATAGTTGTTTCAAACTATAAAATTTGAATTATTGGTTTTATAATCGTCCACCACCAAGCCTAAAGTGGTAACTGTCTTATCAAATTAGTCTAAACATTTTTAAGTTTCTTTCTCTTTTTTCCAAGTAAAGATTTTCTCACTACATTTATAAGTCGTAAGGATAACATTTGTATAGGGAGAGTAAAGGAGTATAATACACGAACAAAATATAAGTAAAAAGCATAAAATACAAGGCTTTTTTGTAATTTTACAATATGATTGGAAAACTTATATTTATAGTGTAATTATTAATTAAAGTGTATTTTTTCTTATAACATAAATTTTCTAGGGGGCCTGGGAAAATTTTTTGGAGCTTATGCCCCAATATAATAGGGCAAACTTATTGTGACCAATTGAGAAGTTGTTCTTAATGGACCAACAAATTAAAATAAAACCAAATTTCAAAGCGAATGCTGGTATGACATTGGGTAGGGTAAACTGCACGACGACTCACGAGCTTGCATGAAGATTGGCCGTTGGATTTATGCCACATGATTTTTCAGATGGTGACAACAACTCCAATCAAATCAATCACATTGTGACCGACTTCATCTTTACAGATTTCCTCGCACTCCTTCATCTTTTCAATCGATTGCCCTTAAATTTTTTATTTTATTTTATTTCTGGCTTTACTCATTATTATTATTATTATTATTATTAAGGAAGGAGAATTGAATGGGACAAGCCATGTGAATAATCTGACTCAACTTGCCCAATAATATGACCTCCATTGCGATCATATACACCCCCAAAAATATTGCTTCAATTATAAGTGTATGTGGCATTCCAGTAAGAGGCTCTATGATTTTTCTTGGCCATGCGTCGCTCTTTGGGACTTCACGCCCGTCCTTCCTCTATTCAATCTCCTTCATTTCAAGTCTCACCATGGGACCGAACAACCACGATTTAGAGTTCCAAACTGGGCATTCCATCGAATATAATAATCATCCCTTAAGGTATAAATATGTATTGTTCGTAGAATATAAAGGTCTTTTTATCATCTGGGTTCTCACAAAAATTGATTATGTTATTTTGTTCTTATATTAGTTTAAATTCGATTTAAAAAAAGGGAACTTAATGTATTACAAAAGACTGACTAAATTGATAAGGGAGAAAAATGAATCTTCAATAGGGAAAAAAAAAATATCTTAAATAAAAAAAACATGATATTGAAAAGTTACCAAAATTAGATTGAAATTATCCCGTGAACGGTGGGTCATTAATTCCAAGAATTTCAGGTTTAGATGAAACTTGACCACCTAATGCTAATCTTTGAACAAAACTCTTTGAGTTGAATGATTTTGCTTTCTTCTTTAAAAAAGAAGCCAAGTTGGTCCATGTCCGTCTTTTTACATTTTTATCACGACCACATACTCATTTTCAAACCCCAAATTATTTTCTTCTGACTAGCTCATGATTTACCATCTTTCTTTCTCATGTTTTACATGTGTATAGAGAGTATATTCATGTTAGGTTATTCCAAATTTTCAACCTTTAAGGCAATATACCCTATCTAGATTGTTCAAAAATCCACCGTCAGAGTCATCTAGTTTAATATACATATATTAACAAATATTCGTGTGTATACTCAAATTTATTTGTAAGCGTGAAAAGTTAAAACTGATTCATTTAAACACATGTTTGAGATTTTACGTTTTTATTGATTATGAGTTTACTCTCAGTTTAATATGAACATATTAAAAAACGTTAATATGTATACATTCAAATTCTTTTATAAGAGTATAAAGTTAAAACTGAGTCTTCTAATTTTATGTTTGAGATTCTATACCTTAATAAACTAGTCTATTCAAGGTGTGTGTGCATTTTTTTTTTTTTTTTTTTTTGTATTTTGCTTGAAAAACAGATTTATATTTGATCATTTATAATTTCTTTATTCACGTTTTGGGATTTGAACATTATGAAAGTAAAAACTATTTAAATTATAACAATTTTGGTTTCAATAACACATATTTGATGTTTTGCAAACTTGTATTAATTAACACAATATTATATAAATGATGGATGGGAAACCCTACTTAGCATAACCCGACCACAAAACTTGAAAAAATTAACCTAATAACCTATTGTAGAAGTTTTTCACTTCAATGCCGACATATCAAAAATATTTTATGATTTTGATTAGACAACATTATTGAATCAGTCCATTATTTACACTAGTACAAAAGATTTTCCATCTGGCTCAATTATCTAAACATTTTTCAATTAAGTATAGAAACATATCTTCTTGTCTAACCTAAACTAAGAATTAGTTATACACATCTCTTTTTTTACAAGCAAAATTAAGGAATTGACAAAAGAGGACAATCAATAAGCTAGAAGAGTAATACGCCCTAATAATAGGTATAACTATATATGTAATTGTGTAATTAGATAAATTTAAACATTCAATCATATAATAACGCATTAATCGTTATAGTATGACTAACACATATATACTTGCAAGTTCCATTACATTATCTAGTACAAAATTGGTGAAATCAAGAGACTAGTTAACAATTTGGCTCAAGTCTCTCTTAATTCACCTAATATCGGTATTTGGAAATGCTCTGATCAAATTTTAAAGTGAAAAGAAGAACAGAAAATAAAATCCCTGTTCACACAAAATATTAAACATAAAAAATATGTATTTAGAGATAATTTTATTGCTTACCCTATCTAAGAAAGAGGAGCTCTTTGAGGAGCCCCCTTTCTCCTGTTGCCTAGGGAGAGAACGATTCCGGGGAGAAAACCTTTTTTCTTCTTCTTATTAACCACAATCGGCATTTGTGAAATCTCTGAACTGCCTATGTTGTCATTAGAACATGATGAATTTGTGTATTGCAATGGATTCTCGAGGATGGAGTTTGGAGTAATTTGACTATCATCATCGATAATCTCTGAACCATCAACTCTCAATCCCTCGAATTGTGAAATTGCAAAATCGGATTCATGAATCCTAAAGAGAATGCTTGAAAGATCTTGCCCTTGGTACACCATGTAATCAACCTACATATATGTATGTACCAATGTGTCATATTTCCATGTTGAAATCAAACACATTGATTATATTAAATTATACAAAAATTTGAAGAGAAATTCCAAACCTTGCAAGAAAGAGAGCAGAAATGGAAAGAATCCTGGAGAATCCTCTCACAAGTGAAGCACATATTGGCAGAGCCCTTACAGGACCTGGATTGAGGCCTCTGATTCAAGAATATAACCTTGGCATGGTTAATTGTGTAAGGCTGCCATCGTTATAACACAAATTAGTATCATCAAAATCTTTGTACGTATATAATTTTATTTCCATAGTTAATATACCTGAATGTGGGAGCAATCAATAAGCTTCTCAAGATCGCCTAACCGAACGACATCGTGATAAACATAACGTCGCACCTGCGACATTGACATCAAATTGACTGATAAAGTTAGGGGAAATTTTGATTGAGATTTAGGTGAAAAGTTAGCCTACCAACTGGCCATTCTTCATCAGGTCAAATAATAGTGAATGGATTTTATTTCCAGTAGGGTTATGAGAATAGTGATTAATTATGAAATATGGAGTCAAAATTTCACTTTATTTGAAAGCAACAGGTGAAGTGAGGGTTTGCAGAGAAAATTGGATAAAAAATGCCACTCACTGGTAACTTTGACTGATGTCAAAATCAAAATTCTGATTTATTCGTTGGAACTAATATTTTTACTTGTTTAATATGAAGGATTTATACCTAATTAAATCCATGGATCGGACTCAAATAAAGATTCTTAATTTAAAAAATGATAAAAATGAAATCTTCCTAATATAGGAGAAAACCATCTCCAAAAGAACTGACAATCTACCATTTTTGAAGACCCTATCCTTTCAGTACTATTTTTTAGCATCTGGGCATAGATTTGGATGATTTTTATTGAACAAAAATTGGACTGTAAGGGGTATGATTTGATTGCCTTGAAAAAGATAAAAAAATTTCTTCAAAAATCAATTACAAGAGATGTGAAAGGAAGAAGAAGAGAAAGAGAGAGGCGAAGTGAACCTGAAGGAGAGGATGAGAGCAATGAGAGGGCAGGCAGTGGGGGCAAATACTGAGGCAACAAATAAGGCAAAAGACGTTCTTCTCATTCTTCCTGCAGTTTTCATGGAAACCACAAGCTCCAAAGAAAGTCTCAGCCATCAAACCTTGAAGCCATGCAGGCTTATTCATCCCACCACCGCCATGACAGTCTGAGTACTCGTCTCCTCCCATCAAATGAATTTAGTGAGACTGGTCTTTTAATTTCTCTGGCTTTGTTCAGCCCCAGATATCTTGATAACTCTCTGTAAGTTTATATATGGAGTATGATTATATATAGAGTACAATTCTATTGAATTTATATGGTGGATTTGAGAGAATTCTTGTCTCTAGAAAGAAATAGCAGGATGTAGAGAGAGGGGAGAGGAGACAGGACATTTACCTTGTATAGTTTTAAAACATACTTGGAATCACCTTTTTGGTGTTGGTTTTTTAGGGATATTTTTGCTTGTGTTGAAAGTGATAGGGTTTCTTTGTAATTTATCGAGTCTGGCTTTTTCGGGAGTTCTTCAGCGTTTATTAGCATCGGTATTGGATTTTATGGTTTCCTTTTTGTATTAAAAAGTTGTAAGTAGGGTTAGATTTGATTTTAAACAAGCTGAGTTCAGATTGTGGATTAGATTCGTTTTCATAAAATGAGTCAATAAATTTATATCAATTCGATTATTTAAGTTATAAGTTAATTTGAATTAAATTTAAAAATTAAATTGTTTTCGATCAAAGTTTAAACTTAAGTCATGCTAATCTCGAACAATTTTTTTTTTTTAGATTTAATTGATTTTAAATTAGATTTTATTTAAACTCATTCAAAACTAAATTCGACCCGTAAATTTATACTTATTTTTGTAAGAAAAGTTCATATACTAAAATTTAAATTTTTGAAAAATCTCGTGTTCTCAGAGAAAAAAAAGTTCATTAAGTTATTGTTAATAATATTTTTAATTTAAAAAAAAATTAAATGATAGAACTCAAAATTTCTAATATTCTTGACAAAAATTAATCTAAAAATGAATATTATGGAATGTTTACAAAAAAATTTAAAGATTAAAATAAGAGGCATCATATTGATCGAGTGAACTAATCAACCTAGCCTATATACCGATCTTTTGATAAAATTAAGGCCAAAGAACTATTTCCCACCCATAGTTTGAGGCGGGAACAAAGTCACACCCGCTTAAGCAATGGTCACCTGGTTCTATTATAGGCAACCACCGCCACCGGTGCCGGCGGCGGTGGCTGCTTCTATTTTTTAATTTTAAAAATATTTTAAAATTAAAATTTATTTTATTAATTTATAAAATTTTAATATTAAAAAGATAAAAATACCTCTGATTATAACTGTTTACTTATTATTTTTAATATTAAAATTGGGTTATGGGTGAGAGACTGGGGTTTTAAACTTAAGCGGGTGGGACTTTGTCCCCGCCTCAAACTATTGGTGGGAAATAGTCCTTTGGCCTAAAATTAATGTCCATCTCTAAACACATTGCTTTTTGCCGCGGAAAATTCATGAAGATAATTTTTATAGTCTAACCCTAGTTGTAAAATGAACCCTAGAAGGGCCAAAATTAGGTACAATTTAATTGAAAATTTTATACTCGTTTGAATAGAAATAGTGTTATGGGTGTGATTATTTGTCTCTTTTTTAAGTGCCTCGATTTCAAAGTTTGTCTTATGAATAAAATGTCCTTTAATTATTTATAAATGGCCAAAGAACTTATTCCCACCCAAGGTTTGTTGAAAGGATAAACCCACCCTTTAACTTTTGAAAATCCAAACATGTACCTATTGATTATTTTTCATCTATTTTTTTCTTATTTTTTTCTGATAAAATGATTAAATTACCCTCGTTATAAAAATAAATATAATTTAATATTTAAATAAAAATTTAAAAAAATAAAAAAACAATCATTACTATTTATAGCAGTACTGATGACGACGACTGCCAATAGATAAACCAAGAGGCCTAAAACAGTCTCCTAGTTCACAAGGAGGCAAAATTTGGTTGTCCCATTTAGCAAATGAAGCTAGATCGGCCTCTTATATTTTTAGTAGGGGCAACTAGATCCATGGCTAGAGACTAAGACTGGCTATTTTTAGTCATGTTTGATAGTAATAACAACCAAATCTGGTTACCTCCTTAAAAAATAGAGGAGGTTGATTTGACCTCCTCTACCAAAACTAGTCATCCCGTCAAATAATAAGTTATTTTTGGTCTTTTAGTTCTTTTATAAGTAGTTACCGTTGCTAATGACGTTGTCGATAACAGTACCTATTTTTTTATTTATATTTTAAAATTTTTCTAAAATTTTTTTATAATTTATTTTAATATTTTAAATATTTTTATAAAATTTATTTTATTATTTTTAAAATTATTTTTATCAAAAATATGAAATACTTTTTTAATCGTTAATTTTTAATTATTGACTATTAAACTTTCACCATTGACTTTTATAAACATAGATATTTGAGTTTTCAAGAATTAGAGGGTGTGACTTGTTCTTTCATAAGCCTTGGGTTATAAAGGGCATGATATTTGTTCGGTGTGTGTCCCATTTATTATTATTATTATTTAATCAGAGTATATACGTGGTCTTTCTATTTTTATTTAATAATCTCCACGATTTTCTAAATTTATTATTTTTTATTTTTTGAATGACTCAAAACACCAAATTGTAGTCATCCTGTCTAATATTTTTGGGGAGTGTGTCATTTTATATTTTTTAACAGTCAAGTTAATAAGTAATTGTATAATTCACTATTAAATATAATTAATTTATAATAAACTGTTAACATTAAAATTTAGAAAATTTAAATTTTAAATCAAACCGACACCTAATTTATTTTTTATAAAATAAATTAAAAATATTTTTTATAAATAAAAATAAAAAAAGGGAAAAAAAAATCCTTGGTTTGTAATAGAATTTGAGTTGAATTGCACATGGAAGGCCAACATGTGCAACAAGCTTTCCCAAATATTCTCTTAAAAGTTTCTGATTATTTAATTTATAACATTAATTTATAAGTTTTAAAAAACGGTAGGTTCAAACTCAATCAAATTGGTTAAAAATGTCTTCGAATAATTGTTAACGAGATAAACAATATCATTAAAAAATAATTTAAATTAAATTCAAACCAAACTATTGAATTGAAACCTTAATTCAAATCCAAATAAACTCTTAATTGAGTCAAATTAAGTCGGTTTGGATCTAGCCCTATAATAAATTTAAAAAAAATATTGTGACATAAATGACAATACGAAAAAAGTATATTAAGAGTTGTGGGCCAACTAGTTGGGCCTAAAAGCCTTTTTAATTTTGAAAGCCCTGAAAATCCCAATGGGCTACCATGTGTAAGGCCCATATTTAACTTCACAAAATATTTAATCATATAGCAATATGAGCACCCTTTAAGATTTTATATATTCACCTATGCGTTACATTGGAGACTTGTGTTCGTAAATATTTACATTTGAAAATGAAATATCAAATATTTATTATTATTATTATTGGTCGATAGAAGAATATGATTTTAGATAAGTATTAAAATTGTTTTAAGCTGAAATTTTGTTGAGGAAACCATTAACATTCCTAGTTTAATTTTGCCAAATTTCATTATATTTTAATTTGTATCGATTCTTTTCATGTGTCAACATACAATCTGTGTTGTCTTGTTGTTTATGTGATGCCATGTTTTTAAGTTGTTTATCTTTAATTTTCGAATGCTCCTTCAACGAAACTAATCATTGATCATTGCTCTTACACACAAAAAAAAAACTTGTTTAAAGAAACCTAATACAATGCCAAGTTAAACAAACTAAAACATGAGACTATTCAAGCTAAAATACGAGGTTTTTCAATAGGATTTACAAGTATTTTTAAGCGTTTTTCGATATGACTTTATTACTTGTGATTAGGATTCAAATAATTTCTTTCTTGATAGCTTAAATGTGTAAGAGTTTGGAGTCTGTGTTCACTTACTATTGATTTTAGATGTATGTTGATATTTGATTTTGACTTTATATATTTAAAAAAGCAGTGAAATTAGAAAAATTTGTTTTCGTAAGTTACATAAACATATGGGTTTATTTGTAGATAAATGTTTTCATACATTATAATATATTTCTATAAATTTTATGAATATTTGCTTTGAAGTCTAAAATTATAAATTTCATCAAACTGAATTATTTGTTTGATTGTGAAGTACAAATAGCATATAATTATAAAATTTTGGTCAAATCATTACGGGTATCAATAATATATGATATGAAATTCGTGACATTAGATGACATAAGTTTTAAAATATATTTTGACTTCACATTTGTTATTATATATGTTTTATACTTGTTTTATATAATTTTCTTTATTAATATCTGAATTAAATATTTTTACATCCATATATTACAATTAGTTTCATGTTACTGAGTTAACTGCTTATCTCCTATCATAGATTTTTTAAGTAATGTTACATAGTTATCCCAAAAAGAATAATTTTTTGAGTTAGCTTCTGAGGCATGCCGAGCTAAAATGAGATCGAAATTGCATCCTTATAAGTCTATATAGCTAACACAAAAGGCTAATTCCACAATGAAAAGGCTTGCTAAAGGAATGCCAGGCTTTTTCAATTTTAATCATTTGAAATCTTTGTTAAGTGAATAATGGAATTTGGAAAAAACAAAAGGCGCTTCTAGTTTTATTAGGCATGTCAAGTAAGTGCTTCCTGTTATTAGCTACCATTATTGACGTATGGTTATTGTCCTTTTGGCTTTTCCATTTTTACCTCTTCATTTTTTTTAAATTTCTAAGTTTCACTTCTTTTGCAATGTGGTGGTTTTCTGAATTTAATAGTTTAAAGACAGGTTTCTAAGTCTCCAGATGGAAATGGAGGAGTATATTCAGGTATCTTTGAATTGTTAACTTGTTGCTTATTATGATTCTGCTGAAACAAAAGGAAAAAAAATCTAGGTTTTCCTTTGTGTTTGGTAATTTATGGGTTTGGACCTACTTTGTTGATCAGCTCTGAAATATTCAAAACTTTTAGAAGACATAGGCAGCAGAGGGATCAAATTTGTGGACTGCTGTGGGGTTGACAATGTACTGGTTAGTTTTCTTGTTTCTTTCAACTGCCTTTATATTAGTTTTGAATCTTATTACATCCTTATTTAAAAATATAGTGATCAGGGTATTGAAAGCAGGTCAGGGTGGCTGATCCAACTTTCCTGGTATATTGTATTGATAAAGGTATAGCTTCTGCTGCAAAAGTTGTCCGAAAGGTAACTAAAATTTTGTATTTGACTTGAAACTACAATTATACAAGCTGACCCTGTTGTTAATTTGATTTTGAGTATGAGAAGGTTGTTGCTTTAGATTATGTGTATAGCTGCCGTCATTATTCTGGTCAGTCCTGCGTAAAATCATGTATCTGACATAGACAGGAAAATAATACGAGAATTTTATTAAGATAATTCAGTGCCATATCTCATTGATAATCAGAGATATCCCCTCCTAAAAATCCTCAATTCCTTATCCCCATGCGTTAATTCCTCTGCTTGTGGTTACAGGCATATCCCCAAGAAAAGGTCGGTGTGTTTGTAAGGCGAGGCAAAGGTGGACCCCTCACTGTGGTTGAGTACAGTGAGTTAGATCAGTCAATGGCTTCTGCAATCAATCAGGAGACTGGACGTCTTCGTTTTTGTTGGAGTAATGTATATTCTTTTGCCTTTTACTTTGGCGTACTTACTTTTGACTACAGTATAATGCTCATTGTGGAATTAAATAATGGAGATCAAAATTTTATATATTCGACTGAAAGTAGAATAATATATATTTTTTTATTGCTTGACCTATATATGTAGTAAATGTTTTTGACTTGTGGTTTCATGCATTCCTGGATTTTACAGATCTTCAACAACGTGTACACTTTCAGTGGACTGGTCTACGATAAAATGTGTGATAAATTATGTTTTGCATTATAGTAAAGTTTGTATTTGTGAATCATTTACTGTATTTCGTGCTTAGGTTTGCCTGCACATTTTCACTTTGGATTTTCTGAACCAAGTGGCAAATGGCGTCGAAAAAGATAGCGTGTTAGTGATGTTATTCTTCTTGTGGTTGATAGTCAATATCTTCTAATTGTTATATGTATGATGATACACATTCATTGTGAATGCAGTTACCATCTTGCCGAGAAAAAAATACCTTCCATCCATGGACATACGGTGGGCTTCAAATTAGAACAGTTCATATTTGATGCTTTTCCTTACGCGCCTACAACTGCACTTTTTGAGTGACTTTCCTCCTTTTTTTTTTTCATACCAGTTATCAATTGCTTTTCTTACTTCTGCGATCAATGTTACTGTTGCACTGGAAAATTCTTTCTGCCAATTTTCAGGTATTACGTGAGGAGGAGTTTGCACACGTTAAAAATGACAATGGGTCAAATTTTGACACCCCAGAAAGTGCTCGACAGCTTGTTCTCCGATTCCATACTCGTTGGGTTATTGCTGCTGGTGGTTTTTTAACACATTTCAGTGCCCTTATATGCAACTGGTAATTTCTTGATTTGCATTGTGTGGATTTGCATAGCACGTTTCAGTGGAATAATTAGAAGATTTAGGCTCTCGATTTATATAGGAGACTCGTATTTGTATTTGGTTGAAGTTAGACTATTAAACTTAGAGGCTGAGGTCAGATCCACTTAGGTATAACTTTCTCCTTAGAACCGACCTTTCTTAGTTTTGGCTTGACTGCTCTCGAACACAGGTGTGGAGACCTCACCACTGTGCTCGTATGCCGGCGAGAACCTAGAAGCTATATGCCACGGAAGAACATTTCATGCACCTTGTGAGATTTCTTTCTAGTTCAGTTTTATCTTCATATCTTTATATCTGCTGCACAATTGCAGTCATAATGAGCAGGGAAAGGTCCAAATTTCACACATTTGCGCATCGAGATGGTTGTAGCAGCTCACAGAGTATATGTTTGTGTATTAATATACAGGTTCTTAATATACTTCGTATTCTTGCCCCTCAATTTTCAAATCATACGCATGTTCACCCATACATGGCTGCATGCACCCATAAATACAGATGGTTACAATTTTCAAGTGATATGGCGATTAAGTTTTTGTCTGTGTTCTTTTTAGTTCCTGATTTGAAGTTCGAACTCAAAATATGAATAGGTATATAGTTAGTTAAGTTTCATCAAGTTTTACTTAGAGTTCGGTTGGAGAATAATTGAATGAAATAATATATCAGGTCTCAATAGACAAACACATTTTTTTTGATAGACAAGAAATGGGAAGCAGCAGATTTTTCCGATTGTAATTAGCATTGACAAAAATCTAACATTAATTAGCATTGGATTATTTTTTATATTTATTTTTTAGGATTGGACAAATTAATATTGGATAGTATTTGATACTAATTCAATGCTAAATAGGAATAATATTGGATTAGTATTGAACAACTATTTTTTTGGAGTGAATGTTGGTGGGGTGAACTAGGGTTTTTTCTTGTTTGGTATAATTAGTTTACACTTGATTAGGTTGAAAAAATAACTCCCCATTAGATGAAAGTTGATTAGTCTTGCAAATGCACACCTAAATGATTGCACTGTGGTATTATATCCCCCATAAAGGTATTTTGGTCATTTTGTCAAAATATTGATAGAATTAAAAGAAAATACTGTAGGGATAAGTGTTTGGATTATTAGAAATTGATAGGCGGGCATTTGTTATTCAGAAAACCCTTAGGTAGAATTAAGTCCTTTGATTTTATGTTTAATTTAAAATTATTTAATTACTTAAAGATAGATTATTTGACTATATAAGTAAGTACTAAAAAAATTTAAGGATATAGCTTTATGGAATATTTAGCTCTATTTTAACTCTCTCACGCATCAAGGTAGATGATTTAATCAGACATCTCCCAATCGTTAAAATTTATGTTTTTCAACAATCTTATGTTTAGGGTATTTTTGTGGGTCATAATAAACGAGCCCTTAGGGTGGGGGATCGTTCAATGGTTTTTGCCTAGTTATTTATAGAATTCACCCTTTCATTTGTCAAGGTAGATTAACTTACATGAGATCTTGAAATCTTAGGCCCTAAACCTCTTGAAATTGATACTTTTTCAACCTCCCACTTTGGCTATTTTTGTATTTTTTAACACATGACCCTCCCACCCCCTTCCCAAAGGTAGAGGAACGATAGACAATTTTGCATAATTTTTCAACCACTCATGCATTAAAGTAAATGACTTATCTAGGCACCCCTTACTTAGGTCTTAAACACTCAAATTTGACCTTTTTTTTTTTTTTTTCCAAAAAACCCCTATTTTAATCATTTTTGTAGGCTTTTAATACACAACCCTCAGTGGGGGGACTAACCGATAGTTTTTGTCAAGTTTTTTAGATAATCCACCCTTCCACACGTCAAGGTAGATGACCTGGCTAAACATCCCCCAATCTCAGGTCTCCAACCCCTTAAAATTTACTCTTTTCAAAAACCTCCGGCTTTGACCATTTTTGTGGGCTATAGCACATGTAGCATCCCGGGTTTTTGTAGAAAAGCCCTTAGGGATAGAGTTCTGGGGTTAGATTTATAACTGCGATTAGGGTGGGGGTCCTGAGAAGTTCAGGGGTGAGATGGTAGTTTTCCAGAGCCGAGTGGCCTTCGTATGATGCCTTTAGGGAGGTTTTAATCATGCGAAGCGCGGGAAATGGATGTTTATTCATTTTCCCTGGTGCACTCCCGTGCACAGTGCCCTGCACGCCCGTGCAGGTGGGTAGCAGGAGAGAGAGACGGGAGATTTATTAGTTTCTCACCCAGCAGCCTCCCATTTTCAGCTCAGTTTCTCTTGTTCTCAGCAGCTCCCAGCCCTAGATCAGATTTCCAGCTTCCAGCAGCTCCTAGTCCAGCTAGAGAGACCAGAGATCAGCTTGAGTTAGAGTTCCCAGCAGCCATGGCGAGAGGTAAGTGTTTCTTACTCTCTCCTTCAGTTTCCCAGCTTGTTTGATGATGCTAGAAACGGTGTTTCCGTTTCCAGTTTGCTGTGTTATGTTTGTATGTTGATATATGATGTTGAGATGATGATTATATGCTGATTATGTGATGATTTTCCACCCAGAAACATGCATGCTCTGTTTGTGTGTGTGTTAGTGAGAGAATTAGTTGATTTGCATGGTGGAATCAGCAGGAATAGATGAATGATGAAATTGATGATGTGTATGGGTTTATTGAAGTGCCTTGGATGTGTGATTATGTTTAATTTCAGTTTGGATGAGAAATGGATGTGTTTTGGATGGCCTTCTGCTTGTTCCAGGTGGGTGCTCGAG
Source organism: Anacardium occidentale (assembly GCA_026122585.1). Lineage (NCBI taxonomy): Eukaryota > Viridiplantae > Streptophyta > Magnoliopsida > Sapindales > Anacardiaceae > Anacardium > Anacardium occidentale. The sequence continues at coordinate 358,976 of JAJEJH010000386.1, read as the reverse complement.
TTGCAGAGCCGGACACACGCCCGTGTGCCTTGGATTCTGCAAGAGCACGCCCGTGTGCACGAAGTGCACACGGCCAGGTTTGCCGGGGCCACGACCGTGTGTCCTGAGGGACACGGCCGTGTGCCTGCTTTTTAGTTGAATTACGCAGCAATTCCAGAGGAGAGCACGGCCAGACACACGACCGGGGCACGATCCCGTGTGTCTCTCCTGCACGACCGTGTGCTTGGCCCACACGCCCGTGCGTCCAGTGAATTTTTCCCAGAAAAGCCAGAAATTGATGTATAAAAGGTTTGGTAATCCATCCAAAGGCTAAATGACTTCAGATAATCCAGAAATCAGATATGAATGCAGCATATGCATAGCATGACACAGCATATAGCCTGAATGAGGATCTAGGGATCCGAATTCAGTAGATTTCAGCAGTCAGAACCCAATGTATGGGTTGCAGTTTGTGGTGAACTCGAGGGGGCATCTGTGGGACCCAGCATTCTGACACCAGTCAGTCTGCTCAGCAGCAGCATAGCAGATCAGTTTCAGCAGATTCTAGCCAGTAGCTAGAATGTTCAGCCCACTTGGCCAGGATACCGAATCCCTGTGTTCATCAGCCTGATCAGTAGCAGGTACCTTCGGGTACAGTTATAGATTCAGATGCATGCATCATCAGTCATTTTCAGTTTCCAGCTTAGCATGTCATTACATATACATATTGACATGACTAATCAGATAAGCGGGTAATCAGTAATCAGATAACAGCAATCCAGATAATCAGTTGCAGCGCCAGCAAGCGACTAGATGTATGGGTAGGGCCGAGGCCAAGTTTCAGTGTTAGTCTTGTGTGTGCTTGTCGCTTGTTTGGGCGGGGGAAGTAAGGAATGCTTACTGGGTGATCTTTATCACTCACTCCCTTCCTTCTTCCTTCCTTTTCAGGTTGTGGCTGCTGCTGGCGAGGAGCGGGTGGACCGAGGCTTACGAGAGGGGATCCCACACACTAGAGATCAGTTGTATTTTCAGCTTGGACCTGTGAGGTCATGTATTTGATGTATATTTTCAGAACAGTGTATGAATAGTTGTATATCTATGAATAGCCAGTTTGGGCTCATTGTATATTTATTTCAGTTTATTTTTCAGCTTCCGCTTGTACACAGATTGTACAGTAGCAGTAGTAGGGTTTTCTTTTCCGTAGGATTCCCGTCTCGGGTACCCAATTTCCAGTTTATTTAATGAAAGAATTTTATCGTTCAGCAGCAGGGGTACTCGGGGCGGCGGGTCCTACAGCACACAACCTCTTAGGGTAAAAGATTGACCAATAGTTTTTACCTAGTTGTTTGCACAATGCAACCTTTATGCATCAAGGTAGATGACTTGTCAGAAATCTCCTAATCCTAGGCCTTAAGCCTTCGAAATTCATGTTTTTCTAAAAACCCTCCTTTGAGTCATTTCTATAGGTTTTAGCACACGACCCTTAAGGCTAAGGGATTGATTGGTGGTTTTTGCCTAGTTCTTTGCACCATCCATCTTTTCACATGTCAAGGTAGCTAACCTGATTTGACCTCCCCTAATCTTAGGCCTGAAACTCCTTGAAATCCATATTTTTTCAAAACTCTCTCGTTTTGACCATTTTTGTGGGTTATAGCACACAAGCACTGAGGGTAAGAATCAACTAGCGATTTTTGCCCATTTCTTCGCATCATCCACCCCTTCATGTAGCAAGGTAGATAACTTAATCAGACATTCCCCAATCTTACCCTTAATGCCCTCAAAATCCATGCTATTTTTTTTAAATCTCTTATTTTTACTATTTTTGTAAGCTATAGCATATAACCCTCAAGGGTGGCGGATTGATTGACAGTTTGTCTAATTCTTTGCATATTCTATCTTTCAGACATTAAGGTAGATGATGTGGTCCAACATCCCCTAATCTTAGAATCTTAACCCTTGAAAATATGTGTTTGTCCAAAAATTCTCTATTTTAGCCATTTATATGGACTATAGTACAAAGGCTTGAAGGAAGGGATCTATTGACAATTTTTTGCCCAATTCTTTGCATCATCCATTCCTTACACGTTAAGGTAGATTACTTGATTATTCATCCCATAACCCTTGGCCTTATGCCTTTGAAATTTGTGCATTTACAAACTCCTCTCGCTTCCAATTTTTATTATTTATGTGGGCTAACACACAACCTTAGAAAGTGGGGGTTTTATCGATTGTTTTTGTCCATTTCTTCACACCATCTACCTCTCATGTGTCAAGAGTGATAACTTGACTGAGCATTCCTTAATCCCAGGATCTAAACCCTTCAAAATTCGTGTTTTTTCAAAAACCCTCTATTTTGGTCATTTTTCCAAATACCCTTTGAAATCCTAAGACCAAACACATGGCCCTTTGAGGTGGGGGATTGTTTGGTAGTTTTTGCCTAGTTTTTTACACAATCCACCCCTTACATGTCGATATAGATTACTTTACCTAACATCTTACAATCCTATGTCTTAAACTTCTTGAAATTCATGCTTTTTCAACCTCCCATTTTAGCCATTTTTGTGTACTATAACACATGACCCTCGAGGGTAAGGGGTCAATTGACAATTTTTGCTTATTTTTTTGTACCATTCAACCCTTTATGCTTCAAGGTAGATAGACTACCTATGCATCCTCCAATCTTATGCCTTGAACATTAGAAATCAATGTTTCTTTTTCAAAAACCCTATTTTGGCCACTTTTGTGGGTTATAATATATAATCCCAAATTAGGGTATTGATTAGTAATTTTTGTCAAGTTCTTTGCATCGTCCACCCTCTCACATGTCAAGGTAGATGACTTGGTTAGACATCCCCCAATCTTAGGCCTTAAAGCCCTCAAAATTTATGCTTTTCAAAAGTCTCTCATTTTGGCCATTTATGTAATGACCCAAGGGTAGATTTGTCATTTTAGAGAGTTTTGGGGGGTTGAAGAGCCATTTTAGAAGTCCTTTGGGGCTTAGTTGTAGTCTCTGCGCATGTGGGGGTGGAAATGGCTATTTTCCACTACACACGACCGTGTGCCCAGGACACACGACCGTGTGTCTTGCCCAGCCAGCTTTATTAGTTTATTTTCCTTTCAGTCGCGCAGATTTTCAGTTCCCAGCTTATTTCCAGCTTTTCTCTTCTTCTTCCTCAGCTCCAGTGAACCCTAGAGTTCCAGAGAGAGATCCCCCAGCAGCTCAGCTTCAGATTAGAGATCCAGAGGCTTCCAGGGAGAGAGATAGAGCTTCCATGGCACGAGGTAAGTGTTTTCCTCACTTCTCTCGTCGTTTTCAGAGCCTGATTGGCTATTTCCAGTGTATGAGAATATTATGTGTGCTTGTTTGAGATATTTCCAGCATGCTTGAGCTGTGATATGATGGATGATGGCATGATTGAGTGGTTTTCCATGATTTGAGTGCATATATACGGTTTCCAGATGATATATGCTTTATTTATGTTATATGGCGTGTTTGAGTTGATGATTTGATGATTATTTGCGTGATTTCAGCAGTAGTATGTGTTTATGTTTGATGATTTGGGGTGTGGAAGTGCTGGTGTGGGAATTTTTGGATTTCCAGATGCCTTCTGCAGTTTCTGGGTCGAGCACACGACCGTGCGTCCCCGAGGCACGCCCGTGCGTCCTCTTTTCTGCATGGGACACGCCCGTGTGCGTCTGAAAATCCAGACACACGCCCGTGTGCGTCTGAAAACCCAGACACACGCCCGTGTGCCCGAGTGACACACGCCCGTGTGCCCGAGTGACACACGCCCATGTGCTTTCTCCCCCAATTCCACACGCCCGTGTCGCTGAACACGGGAAGAAGAGGAAGGCAGACACACGCCCGTGTGCCCGAGTACACACGCCCGTGTGCCTTGCCCAGTTTTTATGAAAATATTCCAGAATCACGCACGCCCAGGGACACGGCTGGCACATGGTCCCGTGTGCCTTGACACACGCCCGTGCGTCCCAGAACACACGCCCGTGCACAGTAGAAATCAGCAGAAATGAATTTTAAAAGAATATTAAGCCACTCTAAGCCAGTTCTAAGCACACAGAACTCAGAATTTACATCAGAAAATCAGCATTTCATGCATGATTATCAGCATTAGCACGGCATGCCATATCAGATATTTTCAGACTGGATCCAAGGATCCAATAGCATGATTTTCAGATATACATATATGATTTTTCATATATATCAGATAGGGGTGGATACGATGGGGCACTTGTGAGTTCGCACACCCGCTAGAGAGGGAAACCAGCGTCCACCAGAGGACATGGTCACTGACCAAGCTCAATAGAGAGTGCTGGTTGTGCATCAGTAGATTCATTAGGATTTGAACTCACACGGCCAGGGTGCCGAATCCCTGTATTCATCAGTCTGGCCAGCATAGCAGATATTTTCAGATATTTCAGAGATTTTCAGTACTTTCTGATACCGATTTTAGATATACTATACGTATATATTCAGGATCTTCGGATCACAGTTTTATTATCAGAAAGAGTTTTCAGAAAAGATAGTTTTCAGAAAAACAAGCCTGAGGGCAAGTTTTACAGTTTTTCAGTATACATGACATCAGCATATACATTTCATTGTCATGTACAGCATCTCATGAGGAACAGATGAGAAACAGAACAGTAACAGAACAGAAATATAACAGAATTCAGTAAGAAAACTGTCTAGTAGAACCTTCTACGTGACGAGTCACGTAGTCAGTGAATGTTTTGACCTGCGAGCGTAGTGTTTGGAAACGCTTGCTGAGTGACTTTGTCACTCACTCCTTTCCCTGTTTCCTTTTGCAGGTCAGTAGTTCGAGGCTGAGCTGGAGCGAGACCGCTGCGAGATTTTGGGGATATGGTTCGGCAGCAGCAGATAGCATGTTGGCTCGCATGCTTTAGTTTCTCATGTATATATATATATGTGTGTATTACATTATCGTATACACTGTATGACCAGTTTATTTTCTATACATGAGTAGCCTGGGATTTTCCACGCTTACATTTAATTTACTTTCGCAGTAAATTATGTTATTAGTTTCTTTTATAAAGAAAATTTTTATACAGCAGCAGTTTTCTGTAGAGTTCCCCGTCTCAGGAATATTTTATTATTATATGAACAGTATTTTCCGCAGCGCACAGTAGCCTAGGGCGGGGGTCGCTACAATTTATGTGGACTATATCACATGATCCCCTAGGGTAGGGGATCAATTGACAGTTTTTGATCAATTCTTTGCACAATCCACCCCTTATATATTGAGGTAGATAACTTAACTAATTCTATGGGCTATAACCCATGACCCCTTAAGGCAGGATATCGATAACAATCTTTGCCCAGTTTTTTGCACAATCCACCCTCTTGTGCATCAAAGCATATGACTTGGTCATGCATTTGCCAATATTAGGCCTAAGCCCTTCAAAATTCATGTTTTTCTTTAAAAAAACCTTGTTTTGGTCATTTTTATGAGCTACAACACCCAACAATCGAGGTTGAGGGATTGACTGATAGTTTTTGTTTGATTCTTCACATCGTCCACTTTTTTACACATCAAGATAGATGATTTGATTAGACATTCCCTAATCTTAGGCCCTAAACCTCCAAAATCCATACTTTTCCAGAACTCCTTCATTTTGGCTAATTTTATGGGCTATAGCAAACAAACCTCAAGGGTGGGGGATTGACTAGCGGTTTTTACACATTTCTTTGCATTATCCACCCTTTCACGTGTCAAGGTAGATGACACGATCGAACATCCCTTAATCCTAGGCACTAAATCCCTTGAAATCTGTGTTTTTTTAAATCCCTTGTTTTAGCCATTTTTGTGGGCTATAAGACATAACCCTCAACAGTGGGGGATTGATTGGCAATTTTGCCCAATTCTTCATGCAATCCACCTTTCATGCGTCAAGATAGATGACTTAACCGAGCATCCCCCAATTTTTGGCCTAAAGCCCTTGAAATCCATGTTTTTCTAAAAGCTCTCCATTTTGTTCATTTTTGTGAGCTATAACGTATGATCTCTGAGGATGGGAGCTTAACCAACAATTTTTGCCTAGTTCTTTATATTGTCCATCCCTCAAGGCATCAAGTTAGATAACCTATCTAGGCATTCTCCAATCCTCGCCTTTAAAGCCTCAAAAGCGACACTTTTCCAAAACAACACGTTTTGGCAATCTCTGTGGGCTAAACTATGTTTCTTGGGAATTCTCTATTTTTAGACTGATTTAGGTTTAGATGTGGAGCAAATGGATGGTTCAAAAAAACTGATAAAAACAATTTGTGGGTATCCCACTCAGAAAAGCCCATATAAAACTTCAAAAATTGAGGTCTTGAAAACCCTTCGTTTTTGGACCGGTTTATGCACAGAGTTGTTGGTACCCGACATGAAGAGAGGATTGACAGCCTATTGTTACCCGACATGAAGGAGTAATAATCCCCTGGTACGAGTGTGTCAAGTTGACGCTTTTTAAAGTACACTGTCCCAACGCCACGCAGTTGAACAGACATGTTTAACTTGTCCGCCGCTTCTTCCGCCGCCGCCGCTGTTGTAAAAGTGGCCCAACCGTCACTTTCCATCGTGCCCTCTGCTGTTTTCTGCAAACAAAGAACACCCGTTTCTTCTATCATTTGGGTTCAAGTCCAGCCCTCTTCTTCTTCTTCACTGCGTTTCAGGTTTTGTCCCGTCAAATCCATGTCTCAATTTGTTCCAACCAATGACACTTGCTCTTCTGCTCCCGGTACCGATTTTATTTTTGGTTTCGCTGTCAAAGTTCTTACTTCTTACTTCTTACTTTTATGTTTCATGTTTTCTGTATTTGAGTTGGGATGTTGATTGGAAGTTCTTATTTCTATACGTTTTTTACATGGTTTTTATAATACTTTTGTTGTTTTGTGAGTGTGAGCTATTGTTGGTTGAAACTTTTGATTTTTTATTTTTATATGACATGGTTTTTGTTGATGTTTGTTGTAGAGAAGAAGCAAGCTTTGATATCTTTGTCAGATAAAAAGGACTTGGCTTTACTTGGAACTGGGTTACAAGAACTTGGGTAGATTCTTTGATTATTCTTTTTTGTTATTATTATCATTAAATAATCTTAACAATTTTTATAATTTTGTGCGGCTTGTTTGTTTTCTAATGTATGAACATGGTCCATTTGTAAAATAGAAAGATAGCTTTGATAATTTTGTGGGAGGTTTTTTGATGTTTCTGAATAATTATGAAACCGTTAACTGGATTTTGAAGTGAAGGTTATACTCGTTTAAGTGCTTGTTACTTATCTTTTTCTTGGTTTATGCGACAAGAATATAGAGAAGATGCTTGAATTTTGTTAGTAGAATGAATGTCTGAGATTTACAGTAATCTATTTGCTGTATTTGGCAAAGTTTTGTTTTATAGTTTTATTATGAATCTGAGGCTTTTATTTTGGTATGCAGATACACAATTGTTTCAACTGGAGGAACGGCTAGTGCTTTAGAAAAGGCTGGGGTGTCAGTAAGTAAAGTGGAACAGCTCACATCGTTCCCGGAAATGGTAAAATCATGTTTTTGACCAAAGATTTGTATTAAAGTTATATTGTTTTTTTTTTTTCAATAATAAAATAATAATCACATATGAAGTGATTGATCAAACATTGATGTTTTTTGAGTTAGACCAGTTATGGATGTACATCTTCAACTTGTTAATTTAGTCCTTAAGCTTGTTTATAAACCAAATTAAACTCATTTATTGTTAAATCCTTCATTTCCATGAATTTTCCTTCTTCAGGGTAATCATTTTTTTTTTTTAAACTTTTCCTGTTGCATTTCAGTTTTAATATTAGATTTATATTGCAGCTTGATGGACGTGTAAAAACTTTACACCCCAACATACATGGCGGTATTCTTGCTAGAAGGGACCAAAAACATCATATGGAAGCTCTGAATGAACATGGAATTGGTGGGTAATAATCAATTGCATTTATAATGCCTGCATGATCATTAGCTTTTCATTTTGTTAATTTCATTTTTCCTTTTGGCATTTTAAGGACATTGGGACATGGTTCCTATTTTCTGAAACTATGTATTTACAGGTACATTTGATGTAGTCGTTGTGAACTTGTACCCTTTCTATGATAAAGTTACTTCAGCTGGAGGGATTACTTTTGAGGATGGAATTGAGAACATTGATATTGGTGGTCCTACCATGATCAGAGCTGCTGCAAAGGTTTAATTCTGAATGACAATGATAACTTTAAAGTTGATAAAGTTAATTCTCTTGGCCTAAAGCCAGTTAACAAAATGCCATGTGCTATATCTGAAATCAAATTTAACATTCTTTTAGCATCTCAGAACCCATCTAATATTATACATAATGAACAGAATCACAAGGATGTCTTGGTTGTAGTTGATTCTGAAGACTATCCTGCACTCTTAGAATTTCTTAACGGAAACCAGGATGATGAACAGTTTCGTAAAAAACTTGCTTGGAAGGCTTTTCAGCATGTTGCTTCTTATGATTCTGCTGTGTCAGAGTGGCTGTGGAAACAGACTTCAGAGGGTACTGATTTGTTCCTTGTATGTGTAGTTATTTGGAACATCATTACTAATGGTTTGCTACTAGAAAGTGGTTCTATGTTCTGTAATTTCAGTAACACAAACTTGTTATGTGGATTGAGATTAAATATATTGAATGAACTGATGATTTTGGATGTGCTTCGGAAATGCTATGCTCTGATAAACCAAAAGTTTAAAAGTTTCCTTTGGAAGTAGATCTCAGTGAATTGTTTCCTTGTGTTCTTTTAGTTCTCCCTGTCATGGGGAAGCTTGTTGATTGAATTGTTTTTTTCTTTTGGGTAGATAAATTCCCTCTCAGCTTAACAGTGCCCCTTGCACTTAAAAGTTCTCTTCGTTATGGTGAAAATCCTCACCAGAAGGCTGCATTTTATGCTGACAAGAGTCTTTCAGAGTTTAATTCTGGTGGTATTGCAACAGCTATTCAGCATCATGGGAAGGTGAGCATATATCTGAGCTTTTTGCCTTTCCTTGAACATGAGCATACTTTACCTCCATCTATAATTTATCCGGAAAGCAAAGAGTTAATATTTTTTAAAAGTTTATGTTATGCTAAATTTGTTGTTAGGGAAACTTTCACCTTTGTGCTATTTTAATGATGTGGAATCCATTAAATAGCTAAAGAAAATTGTTAAAAAGAAAACTGCATTCGATTGCTGGTGCCTTTCATTATTCTAGTAGGTTTATTAATTATATTGTAATGTAAGCTTGGTTTTACAGTGGTAAAGTAGACCAAGCTTGCTTTATAGGAATACCAGGAGCCGGAAGCAATATAGAGTATGAACTTGAGTTATTATTAGTAAATGTAATACTCAAGTCAATGATATCACATAATTCACAATGGAAGTGGGTACAATAGTGATATAAACACTTGATATGGATCTTGTTTTACTCATATTGGTTTTAGTGCGGCTTTTGTACTGTGATTTGAGGATTTCACAGGATATGTTGATTGGCAAAATTCATCATATTAGTTGATGTTTCTTGGCTTCTGAAATTATATGGTTTTTGAATTGCTTTTTGGCTTTCTTCTTGGTGCAGGAGATGTCATATAATAATTATTTAGATGCCGATGCAGCATGGAATTGTGTATCAGAATTCAAGAATCCTACTTGTGTAGTTGTGAAGCATACAAATCCCTGTGGGGTAGCATCACGTGATGATATCCTTGAAGCATATAGGTTAGCTGTGAAAGCAGATCCAGTCAGTGCTTTTGGTGGTATTGTCGCCTTCAACATTGAAGTTGATGAGGTAATTCAGTACTTAAATATAACATGTATCAAATTGAATCTCATCATGTTATACAGTGGTTTGGCTGTTGTATATCTAAAAACAGTGTGATATCTTTGAAATACATTATTTTCACTGAGAATTAGACCTTAGCTGTGCTTTAATGCTTGATGATTGGATTCCTGACTGATGATATATAGTGTGAACCTTTATGTCATATTTCTGAGTATGTGCTGTGTTTTTAGGCTCTTGCTAAGGAAATCCGGGAATTTAGAAGTCCAACAGATGGAGAAACTCGGATGTTTTATGAGATTGTGGTTGCTCCAAAGTATACTAAGAAGGGTCTTGAGATTCTCCGTGGAAAATCGAAGACTCTTAGGATCCTTGAAGCAAACAAGAATGAAAAGGGAAAGCTTTCGCTCAGACAAGTTGGTGGTGGCTGGTTAGCTCAGGATTCAGATGACGTGACTCCCCAAGATATCCAATTCAACGTTGTTTCTGATAAGACTCCTACAGGAATTGAGCTTCATGATGCAGAATTTGCATGGCTTTGTGTCAAACATGTCAAGAGCAATGCCATCGTAATAGCAAAGGTTAGTAGTACTTTTCTATTGCTGGCTCTAATATTTTCCTGAAAATGTCTGGTGGACTTGGAAGAATCTGATCCTTTTTTTTTTTTCTTGGCAGAATAACTGTATGTTGGGTATGGGAAGTGGGCAACCAAATCGTGTAGAGAGTTTGAGAATAGCAATGAGAAAGGCAGGAGATGAGGTTAAAGGAGCTGCCCTAGCTAGCGATGCATTCTTCCCATTTGGTAATCACTACATCTTAAATTGGCATGCTCTAGCGATATCCGAATAATTACCCCAAACAAAATGCGCCTGTTAAATAGTTCCTGTGAAAATTCTTATAAGATGTCTACTTTCTATTCTACAATGTGCTCATGAAGAGGTCACATAAAGCTTTATTACTGTATATTAATCTGGATGCTCATTGTTCAATAAACAGCTTGGAAAGATGCTGTGGAAGAGGCATGTGAGAGCGGAATTGGCGTGATTGCAGAGCCTGGTGGCAGCATTAGGGATAAGGATGCCATTGACTGCTGTAACAAATATGGGGTGTCACTGCTATTCACCAATTTGAGGCACTTCAGGCATTGAAGCTGACTGACCTTTTCTTTTCCATTTTTGGATCAAGCCCTGTCCCTGACTATCAGCACTATGTGAGAAAGTGTGGTTTTTTCGTCAGAAACTTTGGGATTTTGGCGTGGAAAAAGCCCTTCTGAATGTTGCATAAGCTGGCAACCATAGTGTGCCATAATAAAATATTGAGGGAACCACTGATTTTGTGTTCATATTGAGTTTGTGAACCTGACATTCTCAGTTGTCTTGATAATTTTCACAATGGAGTGTCTTTCTTCTTTTCAGAAAAAAATACGGAGATAAAACTTGCATTGCCATTTTGTGAATCATGTTGTTTAAACACTAGATCCCAACTCCAACCCAATGCCAATATGCAGACCTTTTCTAATAAAAATAAAAAAATGACAAATCAATTTGAAGCACACAAAAAGAACAGTTGGCAAGCCAAAAATTTGTAAATAATGTATGATACTATTGTTTGCCATTCTGTATTCTTTATATATACATCAAAGTTTTTAATTTATGTTAAAATCAACTTGATTACGAATTAAAAATAAATAAATTAAATAAAAAAGCCTATAATTTTTGAAAGAAATTTCCATAACAAAGATTATAGTATTAAAGACAAATTAAGATGTGCATGCATCAGGCAACGTAATCACGTCTCAATGTAATTTTATTCTTTTTTATTTCTCTCTCTCCAATCATGCAGACTACATCAGAATGAAAGCAAAAGAAACCAGAGGATCCATGAGTGCTTTCAGAAAACTTCAGGACTCTCCTTCCACTAAAATGTTGACACCGCTTGTGGCTTTTGCCGATCAAAATTACAGCCAAATAAAGCTAAAAAATCAACAGTGATATAGCATCCACTAACAAAAATCCTCACCCTAAACTTGGAGGAGATTCAAAAGTGTCTAACAAAACAGTAACTAGGTGAAAAATCCAAGGGGGACCAATTTACACGGCATCAGCTTCCACTCATTCCATAACAACTTTTGCCCCCAGAGCTTTCATCTTCTCAATTATTTGCTCACCTTCTTCTTTCGACGCACCTTTCTTCAATATTGATGGTGTCTTCTCTACCAAATCCTTTGCTTCCTTGAGACCTAAATCTGTAAAACTCCTAACCTCCTTTATTATTTTAATCTTTGCAGAAGCTTCATATGATTCCAGTTTCACCTCAAAAACAGTCTTCTCAGGTTTCTTCTCTTCCTTACTTGCTGCAGCTGTTGCCTTCACTGCCATTCCAGCCAAACCAGCAGCACCTGGCTTCATAACCCCCACAACTGGTGGTTCCTTCATTCCCCGTTTCTTCATTATAATAGAACCCAGTTCTGCAACTTCAGCTAGTGTGAGTCCAGCAATTTCATCCACAAGCCTGAAAACACGCTCAGTTGGAGGACTACGATGCTCAGTGGGATCAAAAGTAGCTGGATCATAATCAGCTGGGAGTCTCCTTTGATCAATCTCTACTTCCTCCTCTTCCTCCTCCTTCATTGCAGTTAGACCAAAGCCCCGAGATACCATCCCATTAAAGTTAAAAAAATTTAGTGCCACCAGAGGATAAACATTAGGATTTCGCAAAAACCTGTTTGGTATATTACATCTTAGCCTTGCTATGAAGCTCATTTCCAGTTCTTTTTTTTTTTTTTTTTGGGGGTGGGGTTTACACAGATTCTCCAAAAACTAGTGCTGTATTAACTAGTAAATATTCAATATCAAGCACCTTCAAGTTAGAAGAAAATTTTCATTCCTGAAATAAGACAATAAGAAATAGTACAATATGATTAGATACATAGACTTCAGACAATAGCGATTTCAGAAACTGTTTTAAATTTTATTAACAATATGATCTTCACCACAAATCACCCTTCATTTCAGAGTCTAGAACGAACCACAACAAGATTCAGAATATAAAGTATGCAAGTTAGAACCAAAATATATACAATCTTTAGATTTATTCTTCAGGTCACTGAAATTAAAGCAGCAAAGAAGGTAACTCAATCCATCGAACACATAAAAAAAAAGGGAAAAAAATAGCCCATGACTGATTGAGGTGGATATCAGAAACCAATAATTTTAAAATAAAGATTGAATTTTCTAGTGACAAAGTACGTCTTATTGAGACTAAAAAAAAAAAAAGAATTGCTTCAGACTCAAAACCAATGATATAAAGAAACACACATAAATATGTAACTAAATATACATAGTTATTGGTTAAGAAACTATCTCTTAAATTCAAAGATTAATGTTTTTCCACAAACCAATCTTTTGTTGACATTTCTTGTCATCAACTGAAGTACCTAATGCAGAGTCTTGCACATAATAAACTATGACAATGGCACTGAGGATCCAAAATAGAATCTAACATTCAATATGGTATTGCCACGTAAGTGCAGAAAGAAAGTTCAACACAAAGTGATTTTAACCGTGCTTCCGACCATTGCTTGGGGGCTTAACTCTTGCTTCTCGAGAAGACCTCTGCAGGGAGGGTAGTACCTTACAACACAACATAGAGTTGTGTTCGTTTATTGTTAGTTTCTTTGCACTAAATTGAAGCAGCAAAGAAGATGACTCAGCTATCAAACATAAAAAATTTAAAAAAAAAACCACGACTTATAAGCTAACAAAACTAATCTCATAGTTTCAATATAAAGATGAATTTTTAATCAAAATAACAACTTATTCAAGGCAACAAAAGTAACCCATTTCAGATTCAACCAGAATGATTTGAACAAACACAGACTTCATTAACTCTAAATCTATAAGATCTGTCCACTTCCGAGTATCAAATCAGTTTCAATACACACTTAAAAGAAGGGAAGAAAAAATCACTTGTTTGATGCTTTCTCCAGCCTGAATAATGTCCAGTTCTGGCTCCGGCGGCCGAGTTCGCGGTGGCTGCTTTGCGATGGTGGTCGTGCTCTGGAGCGGGGAACCAAAATGAGAGGCAATTGGGCCTGCGTAGGTCAAATCAGGGTTTCGAGCTAATATTTTCAAGGGGCCAAAGGACTATTTCGCACCCATAGTTTGAGGCGGCATCACCTGCCACCCCCAAGGTTTCAAAAGCCCAAACTCCCACCCGCAAGCCAAATTTAATATTAAAAATAATAATACACAATAATAATGTAGGGACATTTTTATCTTTTTAATATTAAAATTTTATAAATTAATAAAATAAATTTCATATAAACATAAAATTTTTAAAAATTAAAAAATATATTTAAAAAATTTTTAAATTTTAAAAATTAAAGCAGCCACTACCGCCTGTACCGGTGGCGGTGGCCGCTCATAATAGAACCAGATGGCCATTTTCGATCATCTGGTTTCAGGAAAGGCCTGATCTGGCCTCCCTGTTCGCTGGAGGCAGTCAGATCGACCGCCTCCACTTTTAGTTGAGGCGGTCAGATCTGGCCTCCTCCGCCCGAAATAAAGGTCAGAAACGGCCAGTGGGGTTAAGGTCGGCCCTTTACTGTCGTTTTCAACTCCTAATTCTATCATCTGGCCGCTTCCTCCAAAACTGAAGGTTACCGATCTGACCGCTTCCACCAAACGGGAAGGCTAGATCTGGCCTCCCCTGGAACTAGGTGGTCGAAAATGGTCATCCGGTTCTATTATGGGTAGCCACTGTCGCTGGCACCGGTGGCGGTGGTTGCTTCAATTTTTTAATTTTAAATATATTTTAAATTTTTAAAAAAATATATATTTTTTTAAAAATTATTTATATTTAAAAATTATTTTATAATTTTATTACAAATTTTTAATTTTTAAAAGGGTAGTTTAGTCATTTTAGTAGAAAAATTATAAAAAATCCTTCAAATGGTAGGAGTTTGGGCTTTTGAAACCTTAGGGGTGGCAGTTTGTCACCACCTCAAACTATGGGTGGGACATAGTCCTTTGGCCGTTTTCAAGGAGATTAATTAAAATAACTTACACATTTTTATCCTAAACAAATATTTTTATACAATTTTATTCATAAACCAATTAAATGTCAGGTTTACCCTTCTTTTTTCTATTTCAAAGTTCAAAGTTTTTTGTTTTATTCTTTTAACATAAACTTTTGAATCAAAAAATATTGACAATAATTTTCTATTTGAATAGTTTTTCAGCATGGTCTCTGAGACCTCGTCTAGATCATTGTAAAAAGTAAGGGAGTCTCTGTAAAATGGGCTTCTAAATCCATTATAATAAAGGGAAGTTTTCCCACCTTGATCAAATATAACTACAATTTCCTACATGCGGTGTGGAGTTAAAAGTCATAATCCATCTTCTTTTAGTTATTCGCAAATGAGATTAACAACTTTGTTTTCATAATCAATAACCCTTGAGGATTCTAATAAACCCTCGATAGGCAATTGCCTCGTTACTGATGCTAGATAAGACATTTTTGCTTATTGTTCCCTAAGAGGATTGAGTGGTAAGGCTGGTTGCTGAGGATCCATTCTCAAAATCTTTTTGCACATTAGGTTAGAAAAGATTCAATTGAAGTCTTTGTTACATCAAACACTTAATGTAAGTAAGTATGAGGTCTTTGGAAAAAAAAATGGTACATTGTATACGCTTACATTGTTTATATCATATTTGAAGATCATGTCAGTGTATGATGTATGCATTTTTACTTTTTATTTTTGCAAATCATATTTGTACTTATAGATTTTAAGTTATATTACTTAGTTATAATTTTACCTTAGTTAAATGAAACTTATATTATGTCTGATCTTTATTTTTTGTATATATTGGTTGAATTTATATAGAATGTGTTTTTCTAAGTTTTTTAGAAAAAGTAAGCGAGTATACACACAACATGCGTGGATAAATACACTAGGGAAAGAAAGTGAAAGGTAAGAGGATAGGATAAATGGGTAAGAATGCAAGGTAAAAGCAAATGCAAAATTTTCAACATTAAGACGATTTCAGAATTTGTTTCAGTAATGTGCTATGGTTAGTTAACTAAACATGGTTGTCTGATAGCAAAGTTTTATCATCATATGAAAAGATAATTTAAGCAACATTTGTTGTGTTTTATGAAAAAAGGTGAGTAACTAGATATGACAATACGACACGATATAGAGGTGGAGGTTCAAGGCTAATGGTGTTTAACCCATCATTAGCTGATTATGAAGGCTTGTTTCAAGAGTTGAGTATTTAGTTGGATATTGATTAAAGGTTTAACGATAGCCATGTTTTCAATAATTATGAAAAGGATGATATTCTTAACAAATAATCTGATTTTGATGAAGTCAAGATGGTAAGTTTAGTGGTGGACTTCAGGTTAGTGTAGGGTGTGAAGGCTCGGTCCATGGGCAAACAATAATAGCAAATATTGAGTGTGATGGTGACGTTTCATTTATTGTAACACTTAAAGGTTCAATTGATCAATACAAAACTTTGGTAAATATTGAGAATTTGTTTCAACCTATATTGGATCCCCAAAACTAGTATATTGGTAACATTAATGCAACTGAAGAGAGTGGTTTCAAATTTGGCACTGTTTATAGAAATAGGGAAAAACTACAACATAAATTTCAAATGTGTGCCTTAGAAAGCGGCTTTCAATATAAATTGTGGTGGCCAGCTTTAGATCTATAAAAGATCATATGTGCACATTTTCCCCAATGTTGATGGCAAACACGGGCAACAAACATCATTATTAATGAGTTTTTTTAGTCAAAATGAGTTGATTTTAACCATAAATGTCCTCAGGATCAAATATTGCTCCATCATAGGCAAGTGGGTGTAAAACCATTAGATAAATTTTTTAGAGTAGTGCTCACTGGAGAATATTGTATTTATTGGCTAAAAAAGATCATCATGGAATTGACATAAGGGTACAAAATTGATATCTCATGCACCAAGCTTGGGGAGCGAATACTTAAGCTTTAAATTCTCTTTGGGGTTCTTCAAAATAGTCATTCCTTTTGTTGTTATTACAAGTTGGAGTTAAAGAATTCTAGTATAGTGACATATATCAACACTAAAGAGGATAACCAATTCAAGTTTTTCTTCATGACTTTGAGATGTTCAATAAAAGGATTTTGAGAATTCTATTGGTTGGTAATTTGTGTTTTGAAAGGCAAGTACCATGGGACCTTTTTTATAGCCATTTGGAAAGATGGAAACAATTAGATATATCTATTAGCCTTTGATGGCCACCTAAAGTTAGGGAAAGTATAGTCATTGTAGCCATGGAGGTTCATCCATTGACACATATAACTTCATGTCGATGTCATAAGTAAAATGAAAACCCATCATTGGTGTAAACTCTTCAGGCCTGAAGCACATGTCCACCCTATTCAACTGAAACCATAACTTATTTGTTGGGTGACCTCAATTGTTTTGCCAAGAGCACCAAATAGATTAAGATGGCATTGAATCGTTAACCTTACAGGTGGAGAAAATGGCCAAAGCATGTTGCTCAAATAGCCTTCTCTAAGGTTGCAACAATTTCTTACTTGATGTTTTCAATAGTGTACTTATGTGACTAGATTATTTGGACGACTTGAAAAAAGTGTCTTTTTGAATTTGTATTCACCTTCCTTCTGGTTAACTATAACTCTTTACAAACAAGTAAAAAATACAACTGAAGTGAAACAAGTTTTTTGTAATAAACAAGTTTACGTAAACAATGTCTATGAACAGTATTATTATACAATGTTTGTTAATAGTTCTAGTAAATAGTAACTCTGTCATATTTTCCATTAGAGTTAACAGTTCCCTTTAACTCTAGAGTGTCTTGCATCACTTTTTCTGTTAACCTTAATAGTAAATATAACAGTGACAATATATATCGTACTCTTTTTTTTTTTTTATCAAATTAATGTCTACAATAACATCAATTGTATATATGTCAATTACGTCGTCTAACATAACTAACAATAAATAGTAGAGATGAAACATAAATTCATATTTCCATTTCACCTTTGTTTTGGGGATGAGACGTAAATTTAAATTTTTGTCTTATCCTTGTTTGAGAAGTGAGACACAAATTTAAATTTTTGTCTTATTCTCGAAACAAGGGTTCGATAGAATTTTAAATTTCTACCTCACCCTTTAACATTCCATTTTACATTAAACACTTCATTGTAACGCTAATGACAACAAAATCAACCCATTTTTGATAGATTTTATTATTTTTGGTCTTAAATTTGATCAACAGTCGAAAGCACCAATACAATAACCACAAACCAATTTTAACCCTAAATCAAACAATCAAACCGTTTTGTGTAAACCCTAACTTACTAGAAAACATAATTTTTTGATAGAATTTAGAAAAAAAACTAAATTAACTATTGCCAATCATCATCCAAACAAATCCCCAAACAAAATCGTATCAAAATTGCAACAATATCCCTAATTTGCAACAGAATACAAACCAAAAATACTACTAAGGCTAGAGATTGGAATTTTAGAGTGAGATGCAAAATGTGAGCAATCATGCATTAGAATTTTAGGGTAAAATGATTGAGTTGGAAATGAGCCTCTTTTTATACCAAGAGACATTTATGACAAAAATGCCCATAATTTGATAAAATTATATAAATATAATTTTTTTAAGATAAAAAAGTATAATCAAATAAAAAATAAGTTATTTTAATTAATTTTCCTTTTTTAACTGTAATATTTTATATTTTAAGAAATAGGGAGGTTAAAAAAATGTTGAAGGCAAACTACATCAACACCTCCTACTTAGATAGTGATACAACATGTGATTATGTAGGAGTAGCTTGGCTGCTGTCAAGCCGAGTTTGAGTTTGAGGATGATCAATTTGATAAGCTAACAAGTTCACATTTTGATTTGAGTAAAATATCAATAAACCTCTAAAAGTTTTAAAATTATATTTAACCTTTAAAGTCTTATTTTTCGGCTAGGAATATAGGAAATAATGGATAAATTTATAAGTTTTTGAATTTAAAAAAAAAAATTTAATTATGAATTAAGATATATTTTTTGTGTCAATCTCAAGTCAATCAATCCAGTCTCAAGCTCGAGTAAATAGTGTTGAACCTAGAAATAAAATTTAGAAAAGTGAAAATTGAATAATAGTAAAATATAAAAAAGTCAATGAAAAAATAATAATATATAATGAAGTTTTTATAAAATTTTAAGAGTTATATTGATATTTTATGCCGATTAACATAAAATTTGTTTAAAATCGAATCCGCCACTATGAGCCAAGTTTTCACCAATTCAATAGCTCGTGTTCAAACTCTCGTTTAAAATAATCAAGCTAAAATCAATCCAAATATTATTTGATTTGATTAGATTACACTTTTTTTGTGATGGGAAGGGTAAAACCTAAAATGAAATACAGGCTCAATATTCAACGTCAATAAAATATAAAAGGATAACAATGAAATATAACAAAATCAAAAAATTTATGAATTATATATAATATAAAACTACTTCTGAAGATAGAAGGGAGCCAGTGACCCCCCCTTGACTCCCTTGAAAGAGCAGGGAAATTTGTTGGTAGGTATGGAGGTGTGTTTGACTGGGTAAAGTGGATAAAATAGTGCAGCCAAGGAGGGACAAGTATACCATTCTTGGCTAATGTGCTTGATAAGTGGTACAAACATCAGAATTTAAAGCATTTTTTGTCCTCCCCTGTCCTCTCAGTGCTACCTCATATTTCTGTATCCAACAAGATAATGTATTTCATATGGGAAAAAAGTAATTGGTTTAACCCAACCAAAAGAATTTGTTGAAGCATGATTTGGACAACAAATTTGTTCATTCAATTATTAGGTTCAGATTTAAACAAGGATGGTGCAAACATAAGATTCGATAAATCTAAAATTTTATTACAAAAAAAGGTATTTATTTGTTAAAATTTTGAACCTATAAACAATTATAAAAATGTTTTTATGAGTTTTTAAAATTATAGGATACACTTAAAATAGATTCAAAAAGGGGAGAAAGATGGATATGAAGTTTGAAGGGCGGATCCCACCTGATCTTGTCTCATCATATCACAATGATGCTTGTAAAAATGGCAGACTTTTTCACAGATTTTTTGCAGACAACACTTGAAAGAGAGAGAATAAATGATGTTGTTTAAAGATTGAAAGATTTCATGTCCGCAAGTGAATGTCTCTTTGCTCTGAATCAAACTATTCCATCTTCTTCATCTTCTTCTTCTTCTCTTTCATTTCTTATATCCTTTCTGACCACTTCCCATGTGATCTCTCTCTCTCTCTCTCTCTGTGTTCATACTTCTTTGTTCTCTATTTACCCACCCAGATCTAACCCCATTGATACTCCCAGACTCTTCCCCTCCTACTGGATTATAATCCTGTTCAGTCAGATTTTAGGACGTACACATGGACGATAACATTTAATAAGATAAAAAAGGAAGATTATCCAATAAGGATTGTCATGTCTTTTGTTAGGATATGGAGTTTAATCATGTTCAGAGCATATCTTTGTAAGATTTATGGCGAGTTATTGTTAAGTTTAGCTTTCCAACTAGGGTTTAAAGGGAGCCCCGTAAATTTGTCTTATTTTGTTCTTTTCGCTTGACTTGTTATTTAACAAGTTTATATTAGAAACATTTTATGAAAATTTATTGGATGGAAATACCAATAGGAATACAAATGAAATGATATTTTTGGGCATTGCCTTGTTCATGGAGTTAGTCTGTGATCATCATATCAATGGACAGATGGTCGGACTGATTACTATTTAGAGGTGATTTTCTGTTTTTAATTTTTTACTCGGGAGTCAAATTGATATATTTCTTTTTAACGTTGATCTTATTTTTTTCAACCCAAAACCCCGTATTTAATAGAATAATCTCTGCAACCCAATACAATTTTTTCCTCCGACAGCCACTAGTGTCTACAAGTTCAGAGCGAACTAGTTATATCAATTGATGCTACAGGGTATATTCCAATTGGACCGAAGTTAAGCTCTGTCTCTTAAATATCTAAAACGTTGTATTGATTAAAATGATATGTCTTAATTTGAATAATTTCCATTAGTTCATAAGCTTCACAAATCAACAAGTTCGCAAATTCTAAATTTGAGCTTGTGAAATGTGAGCTCGTTCAAATAGAATTTAAATTCGATCTTTTAACTAATTCAATTCGATCATAGTTCCAGTTGATCTTAAAATCATGATTCCAATCTTTGATCAACAAAGAGTTCCACGCTCTCTCTCAGCCGTGCTAACCACGCCCTCATTTCTGTATAAATAAACCGGCGTTCATCAGCCTCTGGACACTCCCACTCAAATCAACCGAGAGAGAGAAGAACAAGATGGTCCAAATGCGACTTCTCTGGTGGTCAAAAACCACCGTCACTGCTACCTCCTCCACGACCTCCGCCTCACAAAAAGATTCAAAATTCTGCTGCATGAGCAAGAAAACCCTCTCAAAACTCTTCAAAACCCTGAAGAAACATGGTGCCAAAATGCTGCAGCATCACTCAAACCTCACCTCCAGAGCCAAACCACCTTCTTCTTCTTCATTCCAATGCCGCTACGACCCTTTGAGCTACTCTCTCAACTTCGACGCGGGTACCCTCCTTGACGACGAAGACTCTTACTACAAATTCTACTCCTTCTCTTCGAGGTTTGTCGCCACCTCAAAGCCCTCTCCCTTGCAGGCTTAGCAAACGTCAATGTTATAATGAGGAATTATCTTAAATATGTTAACTATTTCTTTATTTTCCGATCGCCTGGAAAGGACAAAAGACACATCTTCTTCTTTTCGATTTCAGTGGACCTCTCGATAGCATTCGAACTCAGACGAAGTTCTCGCAATCTGTCAAAAAAAAAAAAAGAATGAATGTCATAGGATTTCCGAAAAATTCTTCCATTTCTTCCTTATGTGTATCATGAACACAAAAAAATCATCACTTAACAGAAAATCTTCACAAAAGCATCTCCGATATCAGAAAATCTCTTTATGTTAAACCCCAAATCTCTATACCCCTCTCCTCGCCTGTTCATCAGGGAGCCTTATGTGGTACACATTGTAGACAATGAGATTATCAATTCCAGCAATTAAATTATATTGATATATATATATTCATAATTTATCATTTCTTGATATTGAATAAGTGGCAAACCAAAATGGAAATTAAATTGAAATAACAGTAGTTTAATAATTATTATAAAAATAATTTTAAAAGAGGCCAAATAACCTCTTCCCACCCAATGTTTCACGTACAAACAACATCCCACCCACAAAAGTTTTTAAACTTAAGTACCCAATCAAATCCTTTCAATTTCACTAATATTTTTATGGAAATGGTTAAAGTACTCTTTAATACAAATAATAATATTAATATTAAAATAAATTTTAATATAAAAATAATATTAATATAATAATGATAAATTTAAAAAATTATAAAAAATTAATAATTATATTTTAATTATTTTTATAAAATTATTTTTTAAAAAAATTTTAATTCAAAACTAATTAAATTTAATAATTGATTTTAATCAATAAATTATCTGACCTTTAAATAAAGGCTTCAAAGATAGCTCATGAAATTAATGTATTTGATTGAGACTGGTAAACAAGATTGTATTATGTTAGGTTAGATCAATTAATAGATCTAAAAAATCAGATTGACAAGCGTTATCTAAAATCCCTTATGTCTTTATGGGATCTTTGTGGATTGATCCGTCATTTTATATATTTTTAACATAAAATGACATAAAGCTCAATATCATTAAAATCAAATGGCATGTAAGGGCTTTGGTCAATCAAAGTGATGGCCAGATTTCAAACTACAGTAAAACCAATAACTTTTGATTTACTTAATCTGTGATTACAAGCCTAGGTGGTCACATGCCTCCGGATTTAAACTATCAAATCAGTTAGAATTGACCGACTGGTATAGATAAGGGTTCCCGGATCATAAAAAAAATAAAAAAATGACGTGTCACTTCAATTTTCGAATTGTTGATCGCGTACATCACAAACGTTAGTAAGATAATGAACATCAAGCTTAAGAATTCGTATGAATGTAAGATAGAGCACATTTTACAGACATTGATACAACGCATAAAAGGGTTGTGCTCAATAATAAGAAGCTACTAGGACCAAAAATGGTTGAATCCTTTGTGAATATAGCCATTAAGAAGCTGTAGGGCTCATTTGGAGGGAAGACAAGAAAATGATTGAAACAATTATCAACCAGACAGGCAACACTATATATTTCATTTTCTGTTACAGAAACTTTACATGAGAAGGAGTCCTAAATGATCCTGTAAACGCTAGTTCATCACTCAGCACCATGCCTACAAAAATTCGAGCACATCATTGAAAATCCTGGAAACTCCTGTGGCAGCATGAAAGAATTGTACTATCTTATTTTTCACTCATGTATTAAAGGCTAGGGTTCATGGTCACTCACAGGATGATCTGACACAGTTCCCTCCGAGGACATTTCCTTGACATCAGGCTGTTCAGTTTGACAAGGGTCTGATTGTGTTTTGCTGGAATCACCACTATGTTGCTGTGCTTCTTGTTCCAGTGGATGCTGACCTTCTTTAATGGGTGAGCTCTGTTGAGCCTTCATTGTTTCAGAAGAACCTTCCTGTTGGTCTGGTAGGTCAACTTGATCTGAAGATTTCAGCGATGGGAGCTTGCTCTCAAGGAAGCTTGAGCTTGAAACGCCTGAAACTGATGGCAAATGTGGGCCTGGAGCAACACAAGATGCTACCAGTTGAAGCACTTCTGGAGAGGGGGATAGTCCTGAGCTCAATTTTTTTGGGGGGATCAAGTATGCTGAGGAAGATGGTGGGTTCATCACATTTAAATTGAGATGATGGGAATTAAGGTCAGGTTCTGCTGAAGGAAGCCCAGAAGTACCTGTGATATGTTGTGGGAGCATGTGCAATGGTGGAACTGGAAGAATGGAGCTTGAAGCAGCATTGTTATTAGGAAGGCTACTTTGAA
The DNA here is from genome assembly GCA_026122585.1 of Anacardium occidentale. Taxonomy (NCBI): domain Eukaryota; kingdom Viridiplantae; phylum Streptophyta; class Magnoliopsida; order Sapindales; family Anacardiaceae; genus Anacardium; species Anacardium occidentale. The sequence continues at coordinate 335,138 of JAJEJH010000386.1, read as the reverse complement.
ACATATGGCTGCACCCAGTTGTGTCCCACTGCATATGCGACTTCCGCTTCTTCTTCTTCTTCTTCTTTAGACTACGTCTTGGATCCTTTGGTTGAGGAGGTGGTGGTCCTGGTATCTCAAATGGAGGAATGGTTGGCTTATCTTCCCCATATAGTAAGCGAACAGATTGAGCAATTGCTGAAACAGTAGGTGGCAGTTCAGGATCTGGAGGTTTAGCAGCGGAACCTACAGCTTCCCGAAGCCAATGGGGTAGTTGGTTCTTTGAAGAACTGCTTCCAACAATCTCTTTGCCCTTTGAAAGGGAAATGTTAAGCCCTTTAGTTGGTTCAGGGAGAAGTACTGAACCAGTGGATTCACCACTTCCCACGTTACTGTTGAAGTCTCGCAACATATTCAAAGATCTGTCCAGAAGACTAGGCAACTTCCCACTTTTTGCAGAAATGTCTGCATCACCCCTTCTCAGTAAATCAGAGCTGCCAGAGTTCATACCCAGTGAACCCAAATTGCTCACTCCTAAAGAATTGAGCATAAACGGCTTCTCCAATGATACGCTAGAAGAAGTCCCAGGTCTAGAAGAGGGTCCAGCACAAGAATCTCCAGCAAAACTTGCTCGAAATTTTTCAGGATTCCAGGTTGGAATAGGTGGAAAATGCTCATTTTGCAAACTAACTTGATCTAATGGATCAAAACTTGGCGGGCCAGAGGTGAGATCAGAAATGCCCAATTTCATGTCCGTTAAGTGTGGTTGAAATTTTGTCGGCAAGACAAATTTGCTTCCTTGCAGTGCACGTGACATCATTCCATCAGGAATGCTTGGAAACAAGGAAGATTTGGTAGGTTTAGATGGCTTGGAAGATTTTTGCATCGGGAAAGTGGGACTATCCAAGATCTTAAGCTGTTCCTCCTCCCACCTAGCTGCCAAATCTTCTGGAGTTTTATGCTTGGAGAATTTCAATCTGGGGTCTCTAAGCATAGCAGTCCAACTGCCCCGACCATGTCTGCGAACTCCAATCCAGAGAAAATCGAGTTCATCTTCAGACCAACTATCTACTTTTAGTTTCTTTTTATACATGTTGGAAGCAGACCCAGTCCTCATCATTATGTTTTCAAGCACTCTCTGGTGATTTTCAGGAATGGAAGAAAATATGGATGGTGTCTGACCTAAACCCAATGTGGGAGGAACTTCCCTCTCTAGCTGATTATATCTGGGTGCATCTTGTGGGAGGAATTTCAAATTTGGTAACAGGGGCATTGCCGGAAGGTCTTTGATGCAGCCATTTACAGCTTCAAGTCTGCTCCCCAGAGACAAGCTAGGTAACAGGTCATGCTGTGGAGCTCCTATGCTTGTCGCAGGGAAAGGAAATCTGGGCAGCAATTTCTCATCAAAAGGTAAATTTGGCATCATATACTTCTCCTGAAATTCGGAAAATGGAACAGCAGCAGCACTTTCTAGATGTTCAGAAACTTTTCCATGTGAGGAAGGCAGAAGATACTGCACAGGAAAAGAAAGCAACATATGCATAAACGGAGCAGCATAATTTTATAATAGAAAAAATTCAAAATTCTAGAGAGCGAGAGAGAGGATACCGGATTAAATGGGAGTCGATTATCTGGCATGCTACTTCTAATACGATGGTGTAAAGCTTCAGCTGATGCATCATGCAAATTTGGCTTCTCTGAAGGATCCTCCAGAACTTTTACTTCTGTCTCAATTGAAGTTCCAGAATTAGGAGCTAGACTAAATGGAAATTCTGGTCCAGTAGCTGACTTGCTATGTCTACAATGTGACCTTGAAAAGTTTCTATGTGCTTCTATTTGACTAGCATTGGGAGCACATAACCCCAGAACCGGTAACAAATTGTTGGGAGTAAGTCTGCCTGTATAGCCTGTGCCCTGATAATGGTGACTTGGGATATTGTCAGGAGATTGCAGACCAAGAGAATTGACAGAAAGATCTAAATGACCAGCCATTCTGTGTTTTGAATGCCTACCCAGCCTTAGAGCTGAGTCGCCCTTGCTCTTTGGTGCCTCTGACAACCCAGTGACTTTCTCATCCTCCAAATCAGTTGCTGAAGACTTCTCTCTGACTTCTTGAACAAATTCAGTCGCTTGAACCCCATCTTTCTCATTAACAGCACAATGTGGGACTAACTCAGGTCCAGGTGTTTCCTCACAAGGACGCAATTCTTCGACTACACTCCTCCGTGCCAGTCGTTCCTTTTGTCTAGCACGAAGCTTAGAACTGTTGAATAACGATTAGAAAATAATTACAAAAACTCTTGATGTTAAAACAGTTATAGCATCTATTCAATAAATCATCAGCTTGAATTTTTTTCATGTAAATATTCAAGGGCCTATAGGCTGTTCATATCCAAATACCCTAAATAAGCAATTACTTATCAGCAAACCTCCCAAATTGTTCTAATAGTTTGACAATTAGAGCACAACTTTTAAATTTTAAACTGAGTTCCAATGGTTTAGCCCATGAACTTCATTCAGCAATTTTACTACCTGACTGACTAATTTCCCCCTTTAATTATACATCAGAAATAAGGATTACTGTTAACAACTTCAAAGTTAATCATATGTTAACATCTTGATCATTTGAAAACTTGAAATTAACTTTACTTACTACTTTGCTTTTAGAGCTCGACCTGCCGGTGTATATTCCCGTTCGGGCTCTGGTTCAGATTCTTTTTCCTCTTCACCACCACTCTGCTTAGACACATTAATGAATAGAACCAACTTGAATAGATTTAAACTAGTAATACAATTAATGAATATATGCTTCCGAGAGAGCTCACAATATTATCCAGGGTTATGCAGTCAATTAAAGGGTAAAAGAAATTTCAGCTTTGACATAAATAAATTGCATCATCAGAGGCATCCAAGTATTAAGCCACATGCTACCAGTTTTTTGAAATGACAAAATAGTTTTTAAAAATCGTTAAAATAACAACACAGCAATGTGAACTAGAAGTATTCAGAACACATAAATTGATTCCATCAAAAGGGCTAACGAAATCATCAATAATTGAACTTTTCCTAAGCACTGAAGTGTGAGATAAGATATTGGGAGCTAACCAGAGAAAGAAGAATTTGCAAACCTGAAATACACACTAACAGAAAGGATAGACAAAATTTGGTAGGTCTGATTTGTTTTTCTCAGTGATGAAAGGGGTGAGGGACAAATTTGCAAGAGAACAATATGATAAAGACAATTATAAAAGGAAAACTAAGAAAGCCACATATATCCTGATTTTCAACAATTAAACATTCTCATCACATCTTCATCAGCAGTATAAAAGAGGGGATAATATATACATATATATATATATATATATATATATATATATATGTATATGTATTATGTGCAGAGCAAAGCACAAAAATAATACCTCACTCAATGTCTCACTAGGGTGTGCCGCATATGCTTCCCTGTAGGAAACAGCTTTTCTCTGGCGCTTTCCTCGACCAAGTGCTGCTTCCTCCTCACTTTGATATTTTTCCCATCTACATCATGCAGTAAATGATATAAATATAATCAAAGTTCAGCATTTGTTTGGTTGTAATATTATATTTGCAGGTGCATAGTAAATTTACAACCTCAAATTCTTATTTGGCCTTGCTGTAACATATCTCCAACCAATGCATATTCTCTAATTTTGTTCTTTTCATCAATCATCAACAGTTATAATTTAGAAAAGAAAAAAGAATTAAGATCTTAAAGTACCACAATTTATGGCTTGTTACCAAGAAACAAAAAAGGTGTGATTCTCATCACTTAGTTTAGTTTGCTCAACCAAGATTGACCAAACTAGTTCAGCTTCCTAATATGGAAAAAATATTGAATATAATGTTTGTCAAACATGGTAAAAGTGCTTTCAATGAAATTATTCCTCAGCTGCAATCCAGCAGATTATTAGATTTAGAGTTAATTAGCAATATAGCACATAAACAGTGCTAACAGAGATATGAACTGCAGAGAAACTATGATAATTGAATAAAAGAAGCTCCTGACCTCACACGCAAAAGTCTGTCCCACTCATTTTCTTCAGGACCAATTGCAGCATTATCTTCCTTCTTTTCAGAACTTTGGGCACTAATATTGTCAGTCACGAGTGCAGGTGATTCAGCTCCCCCTTGTTCCTCATTTGTTTCCTCATTCCATTCTAAGGACTGCTTGAGAAAATTCCAGGAGAATTTTCAATTATAAATGTGCACGGTGAAATTATTTTCATTACATCTTAGATAGGTAACATCATAAAGCTATCTAATATCAATAAAGTCAAAAAAGTATCTAAAATATAATAGGAATTTATCTCTAATTATTGTCTTATTCCTGTTCCATTTTCATGATGTAGACCAATGTTCCTTGCAATTCTTACCTTACATATTCTTCAGTTACAATCAGTGTAATATTTTTATTTTCTACATCCAGTAACATCAACTATGCCAGGAACACTGCAACGTTTCAACTTTATAGTGTAACAAAAAAAAAAGGGGGAAGAATTAGTTCCCCCTTTTATGAAAAACAAAGAAAAATCTCAATTTCAGAACAAGCTTTTAAACTTGAGCTGCGGTGAGACTTTGGATATCCACATTCTCCAAAATAGCACTACACTTTTCATGATTTAACATCGTACTCGTTTAGGATCAACTATTAACAGGAGCATTTAAAATAGCGTAAGCGAATGGGAGGACTTAAAACAACGTAAGCAAAACGGAAATTACAGTTATTATGACCGCAAGCTGCAGTACTAACCAATTTCTCATCAGTATGTTATAGCCTTATTTCTCCGAGTAGATATTTGTTTCTGTTATTCATGCCACATCTCCTCTCTTAGAACTAAACAGGCTAGAGTTTTCTAAGCCAACTATTTCATTTTTGGGAGAATAATGAATATTCAACTTAAGGTGTGAAGGATATTGAAATCAATGAACAAGCTAGTGAACGAGAAATGACAGTTTGAGGGCAAAAGGAAAAAAGCAAAGATGGCGGACTGATAGGAGGAAAGATAGAAACCCATCACATAATGACGAAAGACCAAGAATTCTGTGTATATTTAGAAATTATTAACCTTAGAAGGTCCCTTGTTTAATCTGCTAATTACTTGCTCAAGTTGGATTGATTATTTATTATGTTAGATTCTGTTTTTGAAACTTTGATTTTCTGTTCTGGGTACAATTTTAATGATTTGTTCAGAATAAAGTTGTACTTTCCCATATCGCAAATGACATGGCCATGCATTTAAGTTATGTTTCGGATAACCAATGAGAAAAAAAACGTAACACAATGAGTTGTTTCACAACATTAAATAAAGAAACTAAATTCATAATCTCTATCAGCAGCTGATAAAATTTTTTCCTTATAAATGTATTGAATGTATTAAGACAAGCATATACCTTTACTGAACCAAGCATATCATTCTCCAAATCTCCTTCTGCAGCATCGGTTGAACCAGACTGAAGATTTGAACGGTCAAGCAATTTTAGTATTGCACTTTCATCCCATAGAATCTTGGTGCTGCCTTCTGTACATTTGTCCTTGTACACATCCCCCAGACCACCACCCCTCTTCCTATGCTTCTGTTCAAGATCTCTCACTGCCTCTTCTACATTGCAATTACTTTCACCTGTATCTTTACCATTCATACCCGCGGAGTCATTAAATAGCTCTTCAGTTCCCCATCGCAGAATATCTTCCACTTCCTTTTGAGATCCAGATTTGTTCACGAAAAGCTGATCCAGCATCAGTTTCTTTTTTGCAAGCTGCAAGATGCGCTCTTCAACACTAGCACGCACTACAAGCCTGTACACCAGAAGTCTCTTTGATTGTCCAATTCTATGTGCCCGATTCATGGCCTGGATATCAGCATGTGGGTTAAAATCAGAATCATAAATAATGACAGTGTCGGCTGTTGCCAAATTGATACCAAGGCCACAAGAACGCGTTGATAGCAAGAAGACAAATCGACTTTTATCTTGGTTAAACCGCGTTATAGCTGCCTGGCGATCTGCCACTGCAACAGAACCATCCACTCTTTCATATGTTTTAGGTCCAAATTCTATAGTCAAATAATCCTCAAGAATATCAAGAAGCTTGGTCATCTGTGAGAAAATAAGAACCCTATGACCTTCCTTATATAACAGCTTAAGCATGGAATGCAACAAAGTCAACTTGGCTGAAGCTTTTATCCGCATTTCATGGAGAAATTCTACCGACCCAGATTCCGGCTCAGTACCTGGAATAAGATATGGATGATTGCAAACCTTTCTTAACTGCATCACAATATTTAGCATTGATTGTTGTGCCACCCCTTTCCCTATATTCCGCAATATCTGATAGTTCTTGGTCAGCATTGCACGGTAATATTCAGCTTGGATGGATGACAACTCAACAGGAACCATACGTTCAGTCTTAGGGGGGATATTTTGCATGGCATCCTTTTTAAGCCTTCGAAGCATATGTGGGGCAACAAGTTTCTTCAATTCCTCCACTTTTTGGGTAGTTGTCAGATCATTAAATTTCTCCTCGAAAGAAGATAATGAAGGAAATGAAGCAGGCTGTAAGAAATTAAGCAAATTATACATCTCACCAATGTTATTCTGAAGAGGGGTACCAGTCAGCAGAACACGATGTTGGAACGAGAATGAATTGAGCAAGCTGAACAGCTTACTTCCTGAATTCTTCAGACGATGACCCTCATCAACCACCAGAACTTCCCAAGGAACTGCTCGCAAATGCGAGGAATCAGCAAGAATCATTTCATAAGTAGTTAACATAACATTAAATTTAAAGGAAGATGTCCTTCTATTCAGCTTATTGGCATCACTAGCATGCCATTCATATTGGCGAATTATGGCTCTTGCTTTAGCACATCCATGATACTCAACAACGTTTAAGTTGGGAGCCCATAAGGCAAACTCAGAAAGCCAATTAGGCATCGTAGAAAGAGGAACCAAGACTAAACAAGGCAGTTTAGCTTTAAACTCAAAATACAATGAAGAAATAAAAGCACAAGCAGACACGGTCTTTCCAAGACCCATTTCATCGGCAAGTATTACATTTTTGGATTTATGCCAGCATTTACGCAACCAATTTAGTGCTTCAAGCTGATGAGGAAACAATGAACCTCCTTTCAATTCCTCAGGTTGCTCTGAGAGAGCAACAATCTCACTTTGCTGACAATCACCTTGCTGACAATCACCCTTCCCCCTTGGTAAATTATCCTTGGAAGCATCTTTTTCCACTGTTTTGCATTCAAACTGATTAAACAATTCAATCAGATGCAATGAGTTTTTAAGAGCAGGTTCATTTAAATTTTCCCAGGTGCATTCATCATAAGGAAGACCAGTCCATTTTACAAATGCTTCACGTGTCCCATCTTTGGAAGTGCGGAGAGAAATTATCCTTTGGGGTTGCTTCCACCTTTCATCACAGATATTTATCACCGAAGTCCCATACTTAGCCTTGTAATTGTCAAGTTTTCTCTTAGCAAGCACTTTAAGTTGGGCTTCAGGAATCCAACTATTATGAACGTGGGACTTCCCAACCCACTTAACCAAAAATTCATACAATATTGGCCCTCCATTAGCAAGTGCAGATTTGGCCGCAGCAAAATCCTGAATTTTGTTTTCAGCATTGCTCTTTGTTCTCATTTGTGTATCCACTTCTTTCATGTCTATGGTTTCACAGGAGATAGGTGTCTCACACACTGTAGGACCTTCATTTCTCATACTAATACCTGCACTCTCCTCCACCATCTTTTCATTTCTTTCTCCCAAAGCCTCTGTGTTCATTGCATACTCATCTTGCTCTTTACCATCTACAATCGAAGAACCTGAATCTTTGTCATCTTTTGCAGATAAATCCATGGCATTTTCTTCTTCGCATTCTTTGTTTACAGATCTTCTGTCTACATGTACTTGGTCCTCCCTGCCTTCATTCTTCATCCTTTCTTCCTCATCAGGACTTCTGCTGACATTAGGAGAATCCTCAGCAAGATTTTCCACAACCCTAGCATCTAGATCTAAATCCTCCATCTTGTTTGGATTTTCTGACATCACCAAATCATCAGAATGCAAGTCATCTCCAACCGTCATAGATATATGGCGTGAAGAGCTTGCAACAACACCTTGTATTCGACATGCCAGAACCCGATCAACCTGTGAAACAGATCATATGAAACAACACAATATATTATATGAGCAAAACTATATGCACATAGTTTTGAGAACACAATTAGGTACTCAAATGATGTGTCATAATGTGACTGAGTGTTATTTTACCCTTAATTCAAAATTGTATGCACATAGTTTTATTGATATTATATGTTTGATAGTCTAAGCCAAAATAGTAGGAAAACAGTGATTCCAACCATTCAAAGAGAAAAGTAAAAGAAAAGGAAAGATTGCTACTCATCATTTCTTTATTTATAGGAATGCGAAGGTAAACATATTACTTTGAGTAAAATAAGTGAGATATAAGAGTGGATGAGAAACCCAATAGTAAAAAAATATGAAAACCTCTTCATTTACAAATTTTCAAAGTAAAAAAATATAAAATCCCTTTCATTTACAATTTTTCAATATTAAATGATTGACTATTCAAAGTGAGAGAAACTGCTTCTAATAATTTTAACATTGTACCCAATTAATGTCACATAAACTAAGAAATTACGTCATGTCAGTATGGGTTAAATAGTCTTGGGCGGTCAAAAAGTTTAGAAACAGTTCCCATGATGTCCACATTCCATAATTTATGATAAGAAATATAAATTTGGAAGTTTATGATTTAAATATCTTTATTCAACAAAGAATTAATGTCATCACAAATTACTAATAAGAAAGTGTGTTTCGCATATTTCAGAGATCGACAAAAGTAGATTCATTTACCTGCTGAAGTTCAAAGGAAACACTATCTTCACACATCAGTGTTTCATCCACAGGAACCGTAACTTTCTCTGAGTCATCTAATGGCTGTGCAGCTTCCTGGGTAAGCTTATGATTGCAAAAAATAGTTAAGAAGATTAACAAGAACAATCATAATGTAAAACAACAGAGAATTTTATTCAAATAACAGTCCACAATAATGTTAGGGCCTAAACATGAAGGTTATGATGATAACCATAATACATGAAGTTGAGGTGTAATGTAAGGTATTTATCCATTGACTTAACTGAGTTAGCATTACATATTCCATAATATTGTATCTGTTCTAGAAATAACTGATCAAAACTCCCAAATCCATGCCATTTGAAAACTTATTGACAAGAAAAGTTTGAGAATAAGTTTTGATAAGGAGAACTAAATTTAGAAGATAAAGAAAAGAAATTGAATTTAACAATGACAGTAGACACAAGAGCTAAGGAGCTGAACAGCATATCTAAGAGACTAACAAATCAAAATATTATGTTCTGCACAACATTTCAGGCATGGAAAGGAAATGCTCCACATGGCCAGGCAAATTATAATAACACAATAATAAGAGAAGTTACCTCATCTCTTCTCACACTATCTGAACTTTTTGTTTTGACATTCTCCTCAGACACCGAGGCAGAAACCCCATTATTAACTGTTTGGCACTTCTCTTGAACCTTGCTAGTCGCAGGACTCAAAGTGTTTGTTTTGGACCTACGTTTTTTAGAAGTGGTAGCAGGCCGTTTTTTCTTGTCAACCCTATGCTTCTTTTGACTGTCTTCATCATTGACCTCGATTTTTCTCTTTTTAGCTTTGTCTGATGAAGCACCAACAGGAAGTACAAGTTTAATTCCTGTAGATCCATTAGCATGAGGTAAGTCAAGCTTCTTCTCAGGAACTTCATCATTTAGCTCTGATCTTGTAACTTCAGAAAGAGTAACAACATCACCGGCAGGAGGGGACTTCCTATCTATAGCTGAAACTGTAGGAGAAATGTTATGTTCTTTTTCATCATCAACATTCACACATGATGAACTCCCCTCTGCAGGAATATTAATAGATGCATTTATTGGCTTGGTACAATCAGAAACATCTACTTGGGAGGAATCCAGTTTCTTTTCCAAGGATTTGTTTCCCAGTGTTAAAACAGATTTCCCCTTGCTCAAGGATGTTTTTTTAGAAAGAACAGAGCCTCCAAAAATCTGGGACACTTTGTCCGTGCCGGGTGACTTAATCCCACTTCGAGATTTTATGGTGATTATTTTAGATCTAGCCCGCTTTGAAACAGAACCCAGATTGCTGATGGTCTTGAGATGATCAGTTTTCTGGCAGCACTTTGGGCATTGCCATTTTCCATTTGGAATGCGCTTCAGGTAATATTCAACACCAAGAAAGAAATAAGAAACAGAATAAAAAGCCATGTCAACTACTTGATACATCTAAGAAAAGATAAAAGGACATGATCCAAACTGCAGGCATGTAACAGATTAAGTAGCTTACCTTAAGAGGTGGATCAAGGCACTGAAGATGATAGGTCCGGGGACAGCTATCACAACACAACAAGTTACCACCAAGATCACAGATCACACATTCATAGTAATACTGAAAGACAGAAAAAAAATGCATTGACCAGAAGTCGACCGATTAGTTAAGACCTAGAAAAGAGTCAAGTTTACAGTGAATATATAAATAAAAGATCCCTCTTCAGAAATGAATATAACCTTAATATATCAGACACTGCTCAATCCTCACTTAATTCATACAATAATTATGATTAACTTGCTCAAATAATAATACTACAAATATGAGCAAAACTAATCACAAAAGTAATAGCAAAACTCAATAACAATAGTATGGATATATAAGTGGCAGACAGCCAAAAAGAACGTAGATGAAGGAGACTTTTGGGAGTTAAACAAAACTAAAAGATGCAAAAAGATCAAACTCCCATAAAGCATAAAAGGTTAGGATAAACATAAAATCTGATATAGCAAGAGTGAGAAGGGATACAATAGAACATATTGTTTTACAAAAGAATTGAGGGTTTCTGGTCTTATCCATACATACATTGTGTATCAAACAAATGATTAAATTCAATACAACAGCTTTAGCTTTGAGCCTGAATAATGAAATCAGCAATCATTGGGCCTTTCCTTAGCAAATCTAACTGAACAGAGAAGTTCCTCAGAGCATAATGGAAAAACATTATCAAAACAGATAACAACATAAGACAGTAAAGGCCCCATTCATTAGATTATAATGTTTTCACTATTCCCCACTTCCATACTACAAAATAGCTCCTTTTAGCTAATCTATCACACTGCTGCTACCCTCTGCTTCCAATCAAACTTAGAAACAAAAAGCAGCAGCAATGTTCTACTTTTGTGCTACACTTTGCGTATTCTAAATAATAAATATGCTTATGGATCAAGGCACTTCGATCTTCTTATAGAACAACTTAATATGAGTAGTAAATATGTTATGTTAAGTTATAGAACTCCAATTATGACAATACAGCTGGAGGATAAGACCAGTGAGAAGGGCTATGAAAAGAAAATTTTGTGATGGAGTATGCAAAGGCCAAAAGGAAAATACAAAGATCTATAACCACACAAAAGTCAAGCATCAAGATGAGCACGAATCAAAACATAATGGCATAGAAATTAAGTCTAACAACAGTAGCAAAAAAGAAAGTAACTTGTGCAAAAATATCTCCTCTAATTTCTTTCTTCTTTGTCCTTGTGCATTTCTGATTGTGAAGTAACTCAACTGTCTATATGCTGTCAGAGAATTTACTGGTGGATTCAAAATTTGCAATTTAATGATAATCTTCCAAGGTAAGAATTGCACTGGTAAAACTTAGCAATGCCAGACTCCAGCACTTGGTCAAATTTGGTGATTGAGTTACCCTTAGAAACAACGAGCAAAATCTTTCTAGATAATCCATTGCAACCAGGATATTCATACATGGACAATGACATTCCATGGTAACAAATATATAAATTGTTCAAAAAAATCAATACACTAAAAATAAGAGATATAGCTAAAGTAAAGAAATAACTACTCACTCCATCATTTCCTTTCTTCTTGGATGAAGGCCGGTCAGAATTTATATCAATCTTCAGCCTGCGTTTAGAAGAGGTATTCCTCAGAGTTTCTAAGCCTCCTAAGTTTTCTTCTTTACCATTTGATAGATCGGATCCACATGGAAGCTTTCTTCTCTTTCGCTTCAAGACCCAGTTTCTATTAATCATTTTACTAGTTGATGAACTGTTATCCTTCATCTTCCACTGATGAGTCTCAAATCATCTCTAACAGTGAATGCAGGCATGTCATATGTCAACCAAAAAGTTAAGCTATCAAAGCCTTCTCATAGCATTCCTATTTGCCACAGGGTATAAGGAAAATGATCCTACACTTACACAATTGAACAGGGGTTAGATAGGGAAGCAAACTGCAGGAGTATATAACACAGTCAGAATTCAACACTATGGTCAACGACCTTCATATCACCTGCAACAAACTTGAGCCATTTAGGGGAAAAAACTTATTAGCAGTACAATATTGAAAAAAAGAAATTCCACTGTTATGAGTTTGGTTTCATAAGCACCAAAAATATCAACCAAAAAGAGTGCAAGAGATTTTCCTAGGACATAGCATATATTCACCTAAGTTTAAATTCACTAAATGATGCTAATCAGCAGATTTGAAGATATTAGAGATTCATAGTTAAAGACAAGTACTACAGAAAGTAACAGTCAAACCAGAAGCAAAACAGAAGATATTAGCTAAACTGTCAAAGATCCATCAAAAAGGCTAAAGAAAGACAGAGATAAAAAGTACATGCACATCAAATTCTTTGCTTAGAAACAATTACAAGTGACAAAATTTAAACTTCAATTTTACAATAAACACCAGAAGTAAAGATGAATCCAGCTGAGTGCTAGCAAACTCAATTTCTAATTCTTCTTAGTATTAACATGCAATAACTACAGAGGTTAAATAGAAATGGAAAGACCAATAAATGAGCTAAAATGAAGACTATAATATTGATCCAACCGAGTGATGCATCACAGTAGTAAAGCCTTTCGTAGAAACTTAATGAGATTGTAGCATTTATCTAAATGTTGAAATGCAACAACATGGAATTATTATGAAATTAGTCAACATAATTAAACAACCTACATTTCACACAAGAGTTTTATACCATACTTACCAGATAAACAATAGAATAAATGTAAGATGCATGACGCCTGAACAGAACTTAATAAACCTATTTCAGATCTAGCAAACTGATACATAAGTCTAACAACCTAACACAACATAAAATCAGTACATTCCAGGCTACCCAATTCAAATAATCATCATAAGAACACTAAAAGAAGCAACAACCAAACCAAAACCATATGACTAGACTAACACATTACTGCCCAATCCAGCAACCAAAAAGTACGTTAAACCTAGTTCAATACATATATCAACCAACTAATCATCAAATGTCTGACAATATAACGCAAAAAACTTCCATAATTTAGCAATCAAGCCCACAACTTAACCAAGCACACACATTCAAACTGACGCTAAACCCAGAACCCCATTCCACTACTAAAACACACAGAACCCAATTAAAAAATCACCTTAAAACCCAAAAAACTCAACACAAACCACAAACAACACCCAGCCATTTTCAACAATTAAACAACCTCCAACATAACAAAACCACCAAAGCAGCTCAAAAATCAGCCCCAAATGCCAAAATTAATCACACCCATATTTAAACCACCAAAGGAAAACCATAAAAGAAAAAAAAGAACAAATATTATCCACATAAATTCAGAAGCTCACCAATCTCCCCTCTTGTTTGTGGATCAAAACAATAAACAGAATAGCTGCTCACAACACGACCCAATTGAGAGTACAAAAAATGGAAGTCCAGATTGTGAAAGATGCCCAGATAAAACCCACACAACAATTAGGGCACAGAAGGGGTCTAAAGCTAGAATAATAATAGCTCTCTATTAGATGGATGAGAGAGTTACGAGAAAGCGATAGACAAAGAGAGAGAAAGACACAAAATTTAATAAATAAATATTTATATATATATACAACAAGGGTGTATTTATAGAGAGAGAAAATGTGGGTTTTATATAGAAAGAGAGAATGAGATACGGATTCACCGGGACTCTCTGACATGGCAGTCCTCATTGGGGGACACAACCAAAACTCCCCTTCCAACACATCTACCTAACCACTCACATCCCGCCACGTGGATATCAACTCCATATTATTCCATGTAGCGCACCCACAACACCGTCGCCGCCGCCGCCGCCACCACCACCGGCGAGAACAACAACAACGAGAACCTGAATTCTAAGATTGAGTTGAGAGAAAGAATCGAATAAAGTTAAATTTTTTTCTGTGTTTTCAGTTTTCACTAATTGTCCTCACAAGAAGAATCGCTAAATGTGGTAACGAGGATGAATGCCTTCACACTTCTCCAATGTTTCAGATTTCTTTGAAAGGAGAGAAAATTGTATACAAATTTGGGAAATTTTGAGAGTAGATTTTGGTTTCTACTAGTAGCAGTAATAAGGGATCTAGCTGAAGCATTAATGGGTTACTAGATAACACAAGGTTAGATAAGCCATTAAGGTTAGTTTGAGTGAGGTTAGAAAATTTTGATTTAATTAGAACTGGATAGTTGAAGATCCAATATATTATCATCTAGGCGGACAAATGTTTACTGGGTTTTAAGGATATTAAATATTTGACAAAAGAATTTAATAATATTTCATATATTAATTCGAATTCTAACACGAGTTTATTTATTTGACATATCGATACATAATATCATATAATCATAGTTGTAAATATCTTTTTATACGATCGAATATATTACCATCATCGAACATAATACTATCGATATGTATTATTACTATTGTTGGCTATATAACATTAGGTGGATTAGATTTTGCACCAAGAAAATCTAATATCTAGTTGCTTGCTTGCATATACAACATAGAGTTGAGTTGGATGATCACTATATTGTTGCATTGCCACAATCTTGATTGAATGCAATAGTTTAACAAATATACAATCCATAGATTATGTATTCAATACAAGTGTGTGGACTCATTGATAATCAACCAAATTTTTAAATAATAGAATTGGGATGTGTATTATCTTAAAGTGCCTTTCATGTGAAATGTTTTTAGATTCAATGTTCTTTGAAATTTTCATAATTAATTTGGGTCTTAATTTGCTGTTTATTTATTTGTAAAGATCTTGCTGGTATGGTTATGAAATCTAGATGCAAGTAATATACTAGACTAGTTCGATCAAGATTTGTTGATTAATTTGGTATGATTGAGAGGTTTATTAGAATTAGAGATTGAATCGCGATTCAATCGAATTATATGTATTGATTTATAATTTAGTCACAAGATTTATTTTGATTCAAGACATACAAATGAGTCATAACATTTGTTAATGTATAAACAAAACCATTTGGACTATAAATTTTAATTATAAAATGTTAAGCATATATTAATTTAAAGAGTATCATTTTCCCAATTACATCAAGAAAAACTTAAATAACTTTTAATCGAATCAAGACTAGATCTAGTGATTAAAACATTCTTTAATAGCTAATAGAGAAGCTATTTTTGTCAACAATTTTTTTTTTTACAAAAAAATTAACAACATTTTATGTATTAATATAAATAGAAATTCAAATATAAATGTTATTAGCAAACATGGTAATTAATATGATTTCAAAAGAATTAACAACATCTTTTTGTTCTTTTATTGTAATAAATATTACACAAAATTATAATTAAATAGACACATAATAATAATAAGAAGAAGTAATGGTAATAATATGATTGACATTTATTTATTAAACCATCTTTCTAGACCCACATAAAAAATATTCATGTTATCCCCCCTAAACTAAAAATTTGAAAAAATAGCATAATATCATTTCCATAATATAAGAATTATAAAATAATTATAATTATTAACATGTTTAAATTCGAAAAAATAGCATAATATCATTTAAATAATATAAGAATTATAAAATAAGTATAATTATTAACATGTTTTGGAGAATTTTAAGTTGAGATTTTAAGGTATGACATTGGAATCATTAACAGTACCAGAACCCCACGGCAACCATACCGGAATCTCAACAACGTCATGATGATTAGCGTGTGAAAAAAGTCGTAAAATTCATAGATTTTAAGTGGTAGATCTAGACTAGGAATGCTCTAGAACAACAATCTAATTTAGCAGACAAAATTACAGACTCTGGTGATTTTTTTAACTAAAGTTCAGTGCTTTTGGAGAGAGACAGAGAAGCCTCTGTCTTTGGTGTTTGGCCCGGGTACTTTTCGATCAATCTCTTTTTTTAAGCTTATGATAGTAGTTTCTATGTGGGTTTTGGCTTTGGTGGTGATTTAATGCTGAATTTTTGACACTTGAATGAGAATTTTGTGTTTATAGATGAATGGTTTTTAGGGTTTTTGTTTGTTTTCTTAAATATTAGTTTTTGAAATTGAAGTTAAGTTTGTTAGCTAAGTTGTTGGAATTCTAGGTAAAATTGGTTTTGTTTATACCCTGTACTGGGTTTTGGTTAATTGGAGGTGATGTTAAAAGAGTGTAATTTTTAGTCTTTGGTGGTGTGTTTAGCTGCTGAGATAGGTGGAAGAAAGTTAAAAAGAAAGTGGAGGGGTTCTGAATCTTAGTGCTTTTCATTGCTTGGGTGTGCTTAATTTGGTTTATCTTATAGATTTTGCGTAATTGTAAAATTCTTCAGCGAGAAATTTGCCAACTATGTGATCTTGTTACGTTAAAATGATCTGATTATTTTTTTTTTCCATGTAAGATGATTTGTATTTTGAGGTCTTCTTGGAACACAAGGTTTTCATATTTATTTCTTCATTTGTATGAGATACTTGATTGAAGGCCTATTTTCTATTTAGGTTTCTGGTTAAAGGCTGAAATTTTCACGTGGGATGATCTTGTTTTTTAAAGCTACTGAACTTCATTAATGGAAATGAAGAATGCTGGTGTTGAGATGGTATTGGAGTGATTTCCATGGCATCTTGTCTGGGTCTGTTTAGCCCAGGTGAAGTTGAATGAAATGGAGAGAAATTTTGGAAAAGGTACAATGGATCAGCAAAAAACTTATGATCATGTCCGATCCACTAATGCCGAAACTAGAAATGAGGGGCCTGGTTCAGCAAATAAAAAATTCCTTCATGACCCCTCTAGTAATATCAACACTAACGTCCGACCTCCAGATTACACCATGTCTTTGGGAGCTAAACCACCTGTGCTTAACTACTCCATTCAGACTGGTGAGGAGTTTTCTCTAGAATTTATGCGGGAAAGGGTGATTCCCAGGCAGCACATTGTTCCTAATGCTTATGGTGTTTTTAACAATCCACCTGTTTATATGGGTCAGCCAGAAATGTTAGGAATTCCCCATACAGGTCCAGAGAGTGGGTCTGATATCAAAATGCTTAACACGGCAGAGACAGGCCGTACCCGGGAGTTTGATAGAAAGGGATCTTCCGCTCATAAAGACAAAAGTTATTCTGATTCAGTGCATTCAGTGCCATGTACCTCCTCAAGAAATGAAGTGAGTCAAGGGGTTCATGGTTATGGCTCTTCAAGCGATCATGATAGCTCATCAACCAAGGTGAAGTTCCTCTGCAGCTTTGGCGGAAAAATTTTGCCCCGTCCTATTGATGGGAAGCTGCGTTATGTGGGAGGAGAAACACGCATTTTCCGACTAAGTAAAAATATCTCATGGCAAGAGCTTATGCAGAAAGCTTTGGCTATTTATAGTGAAACACATACAATTAAATATCAACTTCCTGGTGAGGATCTTGATGCATTGGTTTCTGTATCTTGTGATGAAGATCTGCAGAACATGATGGAAGAATGTAATGTATTAGAAGATAGGGGACAACAAAAACCTCGCATTTTCCTATTTTCTAGTACAGATCTAGAGGATGGTCAGTTTGGTCTAGAGAACATGGAGGTTGATTCTGAGATTCAATATGTTGTTTTTGTGAATGGCATGGAACTAGGATCACGAAAGAATTCAATTGCTTTGGCAAGCACTTCACAAAATAATTTGGATGAGTTATTCAGTCTAAATGTTGAAAGAGACACTGGTCAAGCAGCAGCTGAATTTGCTGGTACTAGCACCACAACTTTGACACTTAGTGCACCCACGTCTACAATCCAATCTTCTCGACCGGGGCTGGTAAGCTCCTCTAATGCTTCTCAGTCGAATTCACAGCCTTACCAGGGATTGAAAATGCACCATGGAGAAGCTAGCCAGCATGTGCCATCCTCTTTGCACTCTACAGAGGGCTTCCCCCAGATAGATGTGAAGAGCACTACTCTTTTTTCTGCTCCACTGCAATATGACTATGGTTCAAACTTAGCAACACGTGAGGAAATCTCCATGCCGCTCTATGGACATCTGAATCAACCTTTGCCTGAAGAGCAGATGCATGGTGGCTTCCATGCTGAAGGTCAGGAAGTATTTCTTAAGGAGGCTAAACTCAAAAATGCTGGATCAGCTCCTAAAATAAATGAATCTGAGAAGATTTGGCCCCTGGATAAGGAAACATCAATAAAGGATCCCAAAATGAAAAGAGATAGCTCGCTGCCAAAGATTAATGAAACTGAAAAAATTCGAATTTCTGAAAAAGAGCATGCTGTTTTTTTACATCCGTGTACTACTGTTTCGAACTATATTCCTAGGGAAGAGGTATCAACTGATTTATCCCGAGACATAGGTTCACCATTATTGCCCTCAAAAAGTAATAAAAAGGCTCAGGAACCTCTACAGAACAGGCCCCCTGAAACTGTAAATGAGGGGAGGAAGGACAATGATGATAACCGTTTCTCTGCGACTAATGGAGTTTTTGCGTCTGCATATAGTGATGTGGAGGCTGGGTTGACTGACTTTAGCTACCTTGAACCTTCTGTGATTTCTCAAAGAGTTTATCATTCTGAGCGAATTCCAAGAGAGCAGGCCGAAATGAACCGTTTGTCAAAATCTAATGATTCCTTTGGCTCTCAGTATCTAATTACCCAAGCGCATGGTGATTGTTCTCAACCTGTCACAGAATCAGTTGATAAATCGCATGACAGTAACATGGCTTCCCAGACTGAGCAGTCCACCACATCTGGGAAAAAGCTGTATATAAATCCTCAGTCGGTTGAAGGTGAACTTACTCAATTGAGAAAGCCAAAAGAATTCGCTGATAAAATGAACAAAACAGGTTCAAACTTTTCTCAAGAGGGGCTTGAGCCAAATGTAGAGAAAACCGAACCAAGGCAGATGGTTCCAAATTCAGTGGTTGGTCAGGAAATAACTGGAATCAAAGACACTTATAAAGAGCAGTCTATTAGTGACATAGAAGCAGTTGGCATGCAGCATCCTACAGCAAGGCATGGAGCTCATAGTAATCATCTGGAAGATTCCACATTGAAACCATCAAAATATGAATGGAGTGATACTGCAGAAAAAATTAACAATGGGAATGAATCTAAGGGGAATGCACAGCCTTTTCTACGGATGGAAAATCCAGTTAGAGCTGCTGCAGTAAGGGATTCCAGTGTTGGCATTGGCAATAGTGAGCATGGAGACATACTTATTGACATCAATGATCGATTTCCTCGTGATTTCCTAACTGACATGTTCTCAAAAGCAAGAATCTCTGAAACCCTTGGCGGTATCAATCCAATGCATGGAGATGGAGCAGTTGCAAGCTGGAATGTGGAGAATCATGATGCTAAGCGGTGGTCATACTTTCTGAACTTGGCTCAAGATGAGTTTTCTAGAAAGGATGTTTCCCTTATGGACCAAGATCACTTGGACTTTTCTTCTCCACTTACAAAGATTGAGGAGGGCACTCCTGCTGATAACAGTTATACCCCTTTAAAACATGATGGAGTTGCAATGACCCAAAATGACCCACATATCAATTTTGATGAGGACATTCAGCGAGAATCATCTGGTACCATCGGATCCAATACCATGAATATGCGTCAAGATAACATGCATTCTCATCTCAAGGGTGATCAAAGTATGCCTTTACTGGGAATGAACTCTAGAATTCCAGAATCAGATTATGAGGTAGTTATCTGCTGCATTTATGTTTGATAATTAGTGCTCTCAACTATATAGCTGATCTGTGTCTACCTTTTGTAATTTCTCTTTTTACTTCAGGAGACAAGGTTGGATCTCCCAAGTACTAGTGCACCTTTTGTTGATTTTGCTTTGGGAGATTTTGATATCAGTACATTGCAGGTATGGTGGTGGCCTATAGTTTGTTGCTTCTCTGTAAATTGGCAATATAGAAATAAATGATAACTCTGCTCCCTGCTTCTTTCTTTTTTCATACTTGTGACACACATGGGCTCTGTTTGGTACGACTTTTCAAGTGGACTTATGGATGTAGTTTTATAGAAGTAGGGTTTATGAATATGGAGCTGTTAGAAAAGAAGTTGTTGGTTGTTTGATCATGTGATATAAAAATGCTTTAGTAGTAAATTATCCAAAAAGGTTTTATTATAGAGAAAGATACTGTAAAACTTTTAAAATAACGGGGGTATCTTTGCTTTGTGAAACATTAAATAAACTTAAAAGGAGCTTAAAGGAAAAGCCAACTTTTGTGTGGTTTTTTTATTTTTTATTTTAATTTTATTCCTTGATTGTTATAAGACGGTAGAGAATTTTTTTTTTGAATTGGTATTTCTTAGTGTATGGCTTGCTTAGTACGTAAAATCATTTATTGCTGCATAATTGACCTTGGAATCAAATTCCCATGAAACTCAAGAAAGGGGCAAAAGTGAAAGGAGGAGGTTATATGGGAGGGGTGCCTCCCATTATGTATCATACAGATCTACTGACTTCAGACATGGAATGGAAATTTGTTATGTGTCTGAAGAGCTTACCTGAAACAGTCTGGTGATTATGAAACCATGATATTGGATGGTATAGTGTTGCATACCTGGCTCCTGCAGACTGCCTTCCTGAACTTGCTTCCTTTTCTCCAATGCCTAATGTATAATCCTGCTGTAAATGTTGTGAATAATAGATGAATTGTAACAGACTCATTTGGATAGTAATAACTTCTATTGATTGCAGCAATCCAGCTTACAAGCTTAAGAACTGTATCTTATTTAAATACTGGACAGAATGATGTTCTGGCAACAGAGGTGCTGGATCCTCCAGGCTAAAGCCCCCTTATTCCCTTCCCAATTTGCCTTGATTTTCTTGATGATTTCCTTCCTCTGCTAGTGCCTTTTTACAAGCTGCCAAGCTGCCAATTTCTCTTGAGTTTATCTTCTTCAGCTTACTTGAAATGTCCAGCCTCTTTCTATCTCCTTCAGCTTACCTTGGAATGTCCAGCCTTTTTCCATATCTGCTTCCTGCTACTGAGTCATCTCCTTATCTTTGTCTTTATTTGGTACTGAGCTTCCTATTTGAATTGATTTCATCTCTTTTTGTGGTCTTCCATTGCTGTCCTTTTTTTTCTGATAAATTTTGGTAATGGGTGACCTATCATATGGTAACTAAAATTCTAGTATTTCTTCTTCCCAACCCCTTTATCTTTTAAGTTTAAATTGTTTTCTATTTATGATTGCGGATGACTGAGCTATAAGAGGAACATCTGTTGATGCAAGCCACTGATTTTCTGCAAGCCATGCCTTGACATTGAATTAATTTTATGCTTTTATCCCTTACTTAATTTAATTTTTTTTTTTTGGAGACTTCTGATTTAATGTCTAAACTTATGGATTTCTATATAGAATCTTTTTTCTGTTTCTGAATTCTGTGGCAGATAATAAAAAATGAAGATCTGGAAGAGCTTAGAGAACTGGGTTCTGGCACATTTGGGACTGTTTACCATGGGAAATGGAGGGGAACAGATGTTGCCATTAAGCGAATAAAAAAGAGCTGTTTCACTGGTCGTTCATCAGAGCAAGAAAGATTGGTTAGTTTTTTCCATCTGAATGATTTTTGTTAACAATTATTAAGCACATGGAGCTACATTTTTTCCCCAGAACACTGAATAGATTTGAAATCAAAATGATGTTACATTATGTGATTTTGGTGATGAGTATTTTTCACCACAATCATGTGGCATAATGATTTCTACTATTTGATCAGTGATGCTGTTCAAGTGGCTAGTGTTCATTAGCGAGATGGTATTTGCTATATGATGCTCATTTATCAATTATTAATGTTTTGCAGACTCTGGAGTTCTGGCGTGAAGCTGAAATTCTTTCAAAGCTCCATCATCCAAATGTTGTGGCCTTTTATGGTGTGGTGCAGGATGGACCGGGAGGAACACTAGCCACTGTGACTGAATTCATGGTGAATGGGTCTCTTAGACATGTTTTACTTAGCAAGGACAGGTATTTTCTATATATTATTTTTCCTTGATAGTACAGAATAGAGGCTTCATACTTGTTCTCAAAATAAAGTGTAAACTGAAAATTATGTTTTACTTTGCAAAATAATAATCTAGTATAGTATAAAGTGTACAACAGATTAATATCTATGTTGAGCAACAGATTAATATCTATGTTGAGCTATCAAGCTGAACTTACAGTTTAGTGTAATTTTGATGAATGAACTATCAAACTGAGCTCAAGTTCTTTCAGTTAAGAAATGAATTTTGCTAAACAAAGCATTGTTGTTGAGTCAAGTTCACTCAGTTAATAAAAGCTTACTTCTTTGGCTCCATACTTCAATGGCTTTCCTCTTTTATCTAATTTTTCCAATAAATGTCCAGGCATCTTGATCGCCGTAAGAGGCTTATTATTGCAATGGATGCAGCATTTGGAATGGAATATTTGCATTCAAAGAATATCGTGCATTTTGATTTGAAATGTGACAATTTGCTCGTCAACTTAAAAGATCCTTTACGGCCCATTTGCAAGGTAATATTTGCCATCCCATAATAGTTTGCAACTTGTGATGTGTGTTGCTTTTGTAATGGCCCAGTGTCTTTTCTCCTTTCACAAACAGCATGTATTTAGTCCCAGGGTCAAAAAATGGTTGTAGGATTAAAGATATTATTTTATGCAGGTTGGTGATTTTGGCTTGTCAAAGATTAAAAGAAATACCTTGGTTACTGGTGGTGTGAGGGGAACTCTTCCTTGGATGGCTCCAGAGCTCTTGAATGGTAGCAGTAGCAAGGTTTCCGAGAAGGTATTGTACTAATATTCAGCTTTTATATGTATTGGTAAAAGAACAAGCTTGGGCCTTGGCTCAAATTTTAAAAAATTAAGTTGTGATAGGCCTTTGTCAATATCTTTGATCAATAGAAAATAAGAAAGATTATACATGGTTGATTCAAATTGTTGGCTGATATCTCTGATGATATGATGCTGTTTATATTGGCTACTACTTATAATGGAGGACAACTATTCCCTAAAACTGTTTGTATAATATATTTAGGATGGAGCTTCGAATAATATCGCTTGTTTGTTGATTTCTCCAAATATGGTTCTCTTATCTTCTTGGCCAATCATGGGCAACTTTATTGTGAAAGGTTTTACTAAACCTCACATGGACTGGCAGGTTGATGTGTTCTCTTTTGGTATTGTCCTTTGGGAGATTCTCACTGGTGAGGAGCCTTATGCTAATATGCATTATGGAGCCATTATAGGTTTGTGTCTCTTGCCAGCAGTCCCCATATCTTGATTTCTCTTATTTGTAATTACATTTGGGTTTGAAATTGGCATTTGGCTGGTGCTACATTTTGCTACCTTCGTGGAGCTACTAGCTTGCCATACAGTTGGGGAAATTAGTACATTTGTGGAAAGTAGTACTCGGTAGTTTGATTATGTCTCGATTCCCATACAGGAGGTATCGTCAACAACACATTGAGGCCCCCAGTTCCAAGCTACTGTGACTATGAATGGAGATTGCTCATGGAGCAATGTTGGGCTCCAGATCCTGTGGCGCGCCCATCATTCACAGAGATTGCCAGACGTTTACGAGAGATGTCTGCAGCATGCCAGACTAAATCACAACCACAGAACCAGGTAGCTAAGTAACCGCAGATGATGCTCCTGTTATGCCATTTTGGCCCTTATGATGAGATAGAATAATGCCATATATATGTGTATGTATTCTATATATTCTCTGTAAAAGGTTGTGTGTTTTATTTATACGAGTAGCAAGATGTTGCTCACCATCTAGAGGGTAAGATATGATTGTGGTTTGTGTAAAACCTGGAGGAATTGTTTATATGTAAATCTATCATTTGTGTCAATAGTAAAAATATAGACTTTGATCTGGGTTTTGTGCCTATTGCTCTCCACATCTCCCTTGTTGCAATGCAAGCACAATATTAAGGCAAGCATGGTATGCATTGTACCATATGATGGAAGTGAAAAATGATACATATCATATGGCATATTAAAAATTGATATGATGCTTATTGGTTATACAAATTAATATACATGTGAATTTTAAAATTTGGAAAGGGAAGGGGAGGGGAGGCGAAGAGCGAGCGTTTATGATATTTTTTAAGATGATTGATGTTATAATTAAAACTTTTTATTATATTTTATTTTTAAGATTTATCTATAATATGCAATACATGATAAAATATGTGGTTCAATGTATTCTCTTTGTTTATAGTTATGTGTTTCTTAATTCATCTAAAAAAATTTGGAACTTATAAATTATGTAGTAAGATGACCCAGAATAAAACAAACCAATACAAATTGTTCTTATTGATAAAGAAGTTACACATAGAAAACCTGTCCAACATTCAACAGACTTTCATGAGGAACGTTAAATAGTACACAATTTTGTCTGCAAATCTTCCTCAGAAATGCATATATATAATTAATCGCTATCTTTTTATAGAACTTTGATTCCCTCCTAGCTCTAACTACAGTATTCCCCAGTATGTGCACAACTCCAGCATCTCTACAACTATTCAAGTACTCTAGCTCATCTGTCTCAGTTTGGCTGCTCATTTGACTGGATGACCTTACTGTATTATTTACATGCAGTGGCGATTTAGTTGCCGGCATGATTGAGTCCACTGATGATATGGTTAGGCCTGCCATGGAGGAGGCCGTGTTTCCATTGTCATTGTTCAGCAGGCCCTCTCTTGACTGCTCAGTTTGCTGCCCATATAAGCTATACTGATCTGAATCTGAACACCCTTCCATCATGGCCTCAAGCCGGACGAACAAGAAGAGATCATCAAAGAGTTTTTTCTCAAAATCTTCGTCTTTTTTATGGAGGTCTTTGTAGCCATACCTTGCAACACAGCGAAACATGTGGAAACTTTTGGGTCCAATTCGCTTTACAAGGAACCTTTCTTCTTCTGGGACTGTGTAGACTGGAAGGTACTTAACACAAATGAAAACCACAACAGAATGGATGGCAGGGAGATTCGTGATGAAGTGTGAGAATATGCGGGGCACTCCGCTTGCCAGTTCTGTGTATACAAGTCCAATTCCAGGGACCCTAACCAGTCCTAAACTGGGGCCAAGACCAAGAATCCAGGCCATTGACACCTTGCTATGCATCTCGAACTCGTAGCGTTTCATGGTACCATAATGCCAAACATACATGATGAGAAGAAAGGCAGCAGCAATTACAAGGGGAACCCAGCCACCTTGATTAACCTTGAAGAGTACGGCAGAAAAATATGTGCACTCCACAACCAATGATAATCCAGTGAAGATCAGCACAATAATCCAATGACAGCGCCACACAAGTATCATGATTAGAATCATCAGCAGTGTAGTTACCAGCATGACTATGACAACGGCAGTCCCTTTATCAAAATAAATTATCAAGTAATTAAGCCAAAAAAAGCACTGATGATCTCAGAAATAAAACTTGAATCTACCACAAGTCAAAAATAGTAAGTTAGAATGCACAAATCCTGTGTGTCTGAATTATAAATCAACGGAGAAATTAGCAGAAATTTATACAAGGAGAATTAATATGAATTACCAATGTATTCACACATCGTTTATATTTACACATAAGACAATAACCTCAGGGTCTAGCATGTACATCTTAGCATCTCAAATACCACCATTCACATTTAGATATTAATGCAGTTTGTTTATTGAGATATTTTCCTACATCATGAATTTTATCACAGTGAAAGATGAAACAGACAAACTTTGTATCATTAATCAGAGGAAAAACTTACCATAAGCATTTCCAATTTGGCTTTGATTTTTGAATCCAGCAGTCACTGCAATGCAAAGAATCATAAGGATCCAGTTGATATCTGGAATATATATCTGCCCAAGGAATTTCTTTGATGTATGTACAACTTTAACTCTTGGGAAACAGCCAAGTGCAAGGGCCTGCTTGATTATGGAAAAAGTTGCAGATATGGTAGCCTGACTTGCTACTACAGCAGCTGCAGTTGCAACAATAAAAACTGGCCAATATATACTGTCTGCATAACAAGAAACTATCAGCATTCAGAATAAAACTACTACACATACTATGGGCTATTGATACTAGAAAAAAATTATGGACAATATCCTTTGAACTCATTTTAAATTGATATGATAACCAATATTTGATTCACAGGATGGTTTTTCAAGTCATTGTCACTTTGGCAAGTACCGCAAACAAAGATTAGAACCAACCCGGAATAGAACGATAGAAGGCATCAACCACATGATCCTGATGCCTCATAAGGTAGGCGGCTTGTCCAGAATAAGCTAAGAGAAGGCAAGGAAACACAACTACTGTAAAAGCAATCTGTACAGCTGAAACTGGAAAATGGGCAAGATCAGCAAAAAGTGCCTCAGCCCCTGCAAGAATCCATAGGCAAATCATCAAAATTAACATGAGAGTGGACCGAACATATATATGCCAACCACATTGGCAAAATTTTATTTATAATAAATTCAGACCAACTAACCAGATGGTAAAATTTACCTGTTATACTAAGCATGATACCTCCAAGGGAGGTCCAACCATCTCGGCCCCCCCTTTTAAAATATCGGAATATATATACAGGTGAAAAAGCTTTTAAAACACTGCTATCATATTTCCAGATGTTGAAAAGGCCAATTCCTCCGATCATGAGAAACCAGAGCAGCACTATTGGTGCAAAGAGCCACCCAACCTTATCTGTACCATAATGTTGCACGCTGAACAAACCTACTAATATTACAACAGCAACGACCACAACTATATCTGAGCCAAGGAAACAAACTAACTGTTAAATTGCAGGTAAAGAACTACAGAATGTGTTGCAGCCATGTAGATAGAAAAATATAAGTTCTTTACTCAAAAGAGGTAAGGAGATACCACTACTCATATGGGGGTGATCTACCTTGACCCCTCCTGCAGCTGAAAGAACTGCCAAAGGTAATATTGAATAACCATTAGATTGCATTTTAAGATACAATATTAACAATTAAAATTACAATGCCTCACACAATTGATATTTGAATAGAAACAGCTAGTAGATGACTAAAAACACAAACAGCACAAAAATGCAACTACAAAACTGAAATTGGCAGATATAATCATCAATTCCATACTGACTTGAGATTAAATTGAAAAAATTTGGAATGGCATATTCTAAGAAAACAATGCATAAGCTTCAGGACAGTTAAACACACTACTGAAACACTTGTCCATTGAGGAGCAATCAAGCATGACCGTGGTGCTTCCATTCCTATTTGTTGCTTTCATCTGTACTAGTTAAATTTCCTTAAAATGTGTATGATATGATTCTGTGGGAATGCTTAATATGACATATTATCAGGATCCATGAAAAAGTAATTGTATATGAGAATCAATCAAGAATAACTAATGAAGAATAGTGAATAACAATTAATCACTTCATGATTATATTAGAGGTCATAAAGCATTCACTGTTTTCATGCATATATATCCAGAACAAGAGCACAGATTTCCTGTACATTAATGAACATTACTATGCCACAGAGATGTAGTAGTAAAACTAAAAGAAATTGAAATCAGAGTTGTCGCATGACAGTAGTAGATGACTACACATGCCTTATCAATCTAGCAGGGTATCTGATTCAATTCATATAATTGGCAGAACACTGGGGTGCTTAAAGACACATTATTTAGCCAGATGTTCAATATTAACAACATAAGCCAACAGAATGTTGCATGAAAAATGTTAAAATTTCAGTCAGAATAAATGTATACTGGAGCAAATAGAATTGAAAACAGCAGAAAATCTACAATTGCTTTTCAAGACTGAATGGAAAACAAAGAAGCAAAACATTTAGCCACTACTTGCTAGAATTACAATGTTATTATTGTTTTGTCTCATTCTCGCTCTAAGGGAATTATTAACAAGCAGATTCAACTTCCTGGATAAATAGTTTGACAGAGGATGAAAGGTTTTAAGAGCTCAAACATGACATACCTGATATAGCTGGAGTGAGAATCCCATCACCAATCACCATGCAAGTGCCAACAAGGACAAGAATAAGAAGTGAATTCTTCCTAAATGTATTCCTCTCTAACCATCTCTTGGTTTTTGCAGCAAATGATTGTTCATGGAAAGTGGAACGGCTGTAAGTTGTAAGGTCCTCATCAGTTCGGTGTTGATTAGGAATGGTTTTTACTTTTGCGTGTCGACAAAGCAATGAATATAGAGCAAAAGTTCCACCTAAACCACGAAAAGAAGAAATTAGGAGATAATAGTACCTCATTATAAAAACAAAAATGAGAGAAAAAATATTCCTATTAGCATCTCAAAGGCTAGTACTACCAAGCTGTGGTACTACTAAAATTTGAGATATTGTCAACATAAAAAGTAAATTATAAACAATATCAAGTTTAAAGATATTCCCTTATTCTTCATTCATTTTAATCAGAAGTGGCAATTCACTAACCTTCTAGTGTTCTTTTATTGGGTATATTGTTGATTGGGGGCTGTTTTTGTCATTATTTTTCAAGTCTTTAGTTAGGCCTTTGACGCCTATATTCTCAGATAGGATACTAGTTTTCTATTTTATTCCTTCATTGACAGCTAGCTCACTTACACGATACTTTTTGATCTCTATTGTTAAAAATTTACTTTCTTTCCAATGAAAAAGGAAAAAAAAAAAAAAAAAAGAGAGAGGGAGAGAGGGAAAAGTTAAGACTACTACCTTCGACACCTGTCATATTCTATTCTACAATTAGTAGCAAGTTCTCAATTGTGACACAAGACCTCTACTTTTGTGTATCTGTACAGCTTTTAACCAATTCTATGATTAGCCTGATGCTTTGTAAAAAGAAACAAATTTACAAAATCAATAATGACCACAACTGTTTGGTGCAACAATAGAAGAAGTCTTTAAAAAAAAAAGAAAAAAAAATACACCCTAAGTATATTAGAGGGTAGCTTCTTTTTTTTTTTTTTGTAAAAATGATTCAGAAAGTACAATATAAATACTTTCTGAGCACTCAATATGCATGATTGAGGCACACAATAAGTTACTGATATCCTTCATTTTTCATGGCAGCTCTAATTTGTATATCTGTATATGCCAACCATCAATGATATTTAATAAACGCAGGTCTATTTCAAGTAATACTTCTTTAAGCCGTCTTTACAATTTTGGGAAAAATTGATCAGAAATGAAATTTTTCACAAAGGCAACAAGATATATCGAAGACAAATTATAATTTACTCCAACCATAAAGACAGTATCATACGAAGAAAAAGCGTTAATCATTGCAAAAATGTTTTTTTAAATGTTCATAATTCCCTGAGTAAATGCAATGTAAGGCATATCGTTGTATGAAAAATTCTCGGAACATCATAATATCAGTGAATTCCATATTCAAATATCAATTTACCTTGACCATTGTCATTTGCTTTACACACGACAAAAACATACTTGAGGAGCGGGATAAGAGTAAGAGTGTATATAATCAGAGAGAGAGCTCCAATCACGTCCTCTGGATCTTTGATTCCACGCGGAAACGTATTGTAGAAAACATACAAGGGAGACGTCCCCAAGTCTCCATATACAACTCCAAGACTCTGGAATGCAAGCCGAAGAAGTAACAAGGCGGAAAATTTCTGTAGGATTCAAAACTATTTAGCAAAATGGATAAAAAAAAAAAAAAGGTGATGATCCAATTACAACAACATCCGCGGAATACACAAATTTAATCAATACAGCTCTCTACCCTGTCACGCACAAATTTTCTTTAATGCGATTCAATGGTAATGCAAGTCCAAATCCAACAAAACTATAGACAAACTCCAAAAAATTATCTCTAATATCGATAGATGGAATAATATGATAAATGAATTTCCAAGCCTCTGAAAAAAAAAAAAGAAAAAAGATTTAGCTGGATTCACAAATAAGCCAATTAAGTTTAGTTCATCCCGAAAAGTTAACAAGACATAAGAAGAAGTTCTGATTCTATCTATTTGAAGTAGAGATAGCAAGAATATCAAAAAGGTAATTGCATCAGACCTTTTCTCTGTACATGTTTCTCAGCCTTCCAGCTTCTTCATCCATGGGCTGATCAAGTTTCTGATCCAAAACCCACATGCTTCCTTTGTTATTTTCTGTGTCTTCATTAATCTCAACTCCAGCAGCCATTTCCAAACCCAACTCAAAATGATTACCCAGCTTCCACTAAACTCTTTCAATATATCTCTCTAGATTAAACTAATAAACTCTAATACAAAATAAGAACTTTAATCGCTTCCCAAATCCTAAACCAAAACAAGGACTAAATCAATTGCAACTCTTTGAATCTAAACTTCACTTGAAATCCCTCGCAATCCAATAAAAAATTGAAACCCATCTGCAAAATCTTGAAAAGAACCAGAACTTAACAAACTTGACAGACCCAATGCCCAAAAACCCAGTCAATCCAACCTAAAAAGAAAAGTAAAGCCTAACTCTTTAGATGAGCTCAGAACTTAACAAAAGCTGAAGCTTGGACACTCCAATCTCAATTCCCAGCAAGCTAATACGAAAAAAAAAAAACCTAAAAAACCAAAAGAAGATAAACAAGCCAAAGGACACCTCATATCTCTGCACATAAACAAAAACAGTAATTAATAAAACAGCCAAATGGCTCTCAGTTCCACAAGCTTCTATCTTCGTCACCCAAAAAAATTCAAGTGGGGTCGGTCCAATATCCACCACAAGATCAAAAACCCAGTAAAAATCTTCCACAATCACACCATAAAGCCATAAAACCCTCTTAACAAAACACAAAAAGTCGCAAAAGCCAGGCGGATTTCCACAAAATATGAACTGAAAAAAGAAGAAAACAACGGTGTCACCCTAGTTTTGGCCGGTTCTATGATAACAAACATGAAAAAGAGAAATTTTCTTGTCTCTGATTATAGTTAACGGCCAACAAGTTTCTCTGACAACTTCTTTGCAGAGAGAGAGAGAGAGAGACAGCAAGAGAAAGCGAGAGTGGCAAAGTTGGTTTTGTTGTCGTATGAATTGCGAATTACTGTTGTCTAAAACTCTCAAAGGAGAATACGTAGAAAGGAGGGAGAAAATTGACCGCTGTCATCAATGGAAACTGCTGCCCCAGCAACTAAATGATTGACAGATGACGTGTCCGTATTAACTGAATTTAGTATTCATCTTACTCTGATGCACTTCTAACCTTCCTAACATACACTTGGTAAGAAATTAATGAATTATATATAAAAATAAATAAAGAAATTCTACTCATTAGTCTAGTCTCGAGAATGGATCAGCATGCCTCGAGACTAGAAAGGCTTGGTCTAGGGGTAATCTGCCCGTTTGTTTGGGTGTTTTACCTTTGTTAGTCAAGCAATATTATTAATAGATATAAATAAATTGATATGTTATTATTAAATTTTAAATTACAGATAATTATATCAATTTAACCCCTAAATTTTATTTTTGGCTCTGTCACTTCATTAATGGATTGTGTAGTTGTTAGGATCTTTTCCAATTTTGGAAATAGAAATCTTGAAACTCTCTGGGAAAACAAGATTTTGTAATAATTGATTTATGAAGATTCCAAATTTCTACCCCATGTGCTTTATTTTTTTTTTTTAACGAAATTTCACAGTAGAAATACTTTCAACCAATGTTTTGAAATCCGACCAAATCAGTCAATTAAATTGGTCTGATCAAGACCTAATTATCAGTCCGATTTGGGTTAACAAAAAGTTTTATTTTTATTATTAGATTGAGGTGACTTGCATTTAAATTGATCAAACTATTTTGATCTATAATTCAATTATCATGTCATATCAGTTAAGTCATTATGTTAATGTTAATACGATGTTATGATGATGTAACTTTATAAAATTGTTAATGTGAATTGACGGATTTAAAAAAAACACATTAAATTTGCTTTCTAAAATTAATTAAATATAATTATAGCATTAATTACTTAATTTAATTATAATAAGAAATAAATCTTAATAATTTCATAAGTTATTCAATGATTGATAACAAAAAATTGTCTAATATAGCATTTTGCTAGCCCATTTATTTTTGCTTTATTTCAACTTTGATTTATTTACAAGTATAAATCTCAAACGTAGAAAAATAGGCTAAAGCACTATTTTAACCCAAGGTTTGTTCAAATGATCAAGTCCCACCATTAAATTTAAAAAAGTCAAATTCTCACTTATCTGTTAAAGTTGTTGTTAAATATTTTATAAGATTGTTGAAAGACAAAAATATCCTCAAACTAAAAAATATTTTATTCCTACAAATTTATTAAATGTATTTTTACTCTAATTTATATTAAGTAGAATTCAAAATAATAAAACATTTTATTAGTATAAATATAGATAGAGGTATTAATGATAAATAATTATATATATAGGTTGAAAAACCCTTAAGTGATAGAGAAATAATACTAGAGGGGGGGTGAATAGGATTATTTAAAATTTCTAAAGCAATAATCACAATCAAAACTATAATACACACAATGCACAATAAAAGCAATAAAGAGAGAGAGTTCAGAAGTTGTTCAGCCAAGTTTAGAGAGGTTCGGAGCTTTGAACACAAGTCTCCTACGTCATCTTTTTCAATCAAACCCGATTGAAGTTTCCACTATCTTCAAACCCGAAGCTACAATAGTTTTTCTCACAAGGGAATTTCGCCATTTTTACAAATGAAGTGATAATAATGAAATTGATTGTAGTTGCCTCTGAATAGGCTGGAAATCAAATGTTTAGTACAAATTCTCTCAAGTATGTAAGTGAATAAGCTTAGAGAGAGAAAGTGTAATCAAAGATTGAAGAAGATAGCTTGAGTTTTTTTCAATTCGTTTCAGTAACCTTCTCCACTTCAAATGGCTCTCCTTTTATACTTGATTCATTGCCTAGAATAGCAAGGAGCCGTTTTGCTAGCTTTGTATCCGTTGAAGTAGTTGGAAAAAGTAAACTCTCCAATAAATTTTCCAGGTGCACGGTCATGCTCCTCGAGTGCACGGTCGTGCATGCTGTATTTATTGCCTTCTTCTGACTCCTAACGGTCGACTTAAAAGCTTAGCACCAATGATGCACGGTCGTGTGTCCTTGACGCACGGTTGTGCTTCGACCCTTCATGGTCGTGTTCCTTAGATGCATGGTCGTGCATTGATACTTCAAAGTTTTGTCCAAAAATTCTAGAAGCTTGCACAGGTTGGCTGCACGATGATCGCACGAGCAGTACACGGGTGAGTTTATGCTAGAGCACGGTCGTGTGCCAATTCTGCATGGTCGTGTGCCATATGCATGTCTTTAAGCTTTTGCACGGCTGGCTCTGCACGATCTCTTGGTAGTGCTTTTTGGTAGTGCTTCTCATTCGCCATCACGCACGGTCATGCGTGTTGAGTGAGCACGGTCGTGCGTTGACTCCTTTTCTTTGACTTGCTGCACGGTTTCCTTTGCACGACTTAATCTCCCGTGCTCTTCATAGGTTATGCGCACGGTCGTGCTTCCACGGCGCACAGTCGTGCTTCCAATGACTTTTTGAATCCTTTGATTTCACACAGTCAGGCAGCACGGTTGAGGTGGTAGTGCATTGCTCGTGTTGTGCATGCACACGATCGTGCATCATGCACGCACGCCCGTACGGGTCTGAGACTTTTCTTCCAGAAAATCACAGAGCCTTGCACGGTCAGGCGCACGGTCTCGTGTTTTGGACACACAAGGACCCGTTTGGTCAAGCACAGTCGTGCTACTAAAGCACACGGTCGTGCGAGACCTAAAACCTGCAAAAATAAATCTTTTCTTCCCTTCTTTGTCATGAATTACTTCATGCAAGGGATTGATTAGCACTCTAAACACATTTTAAACATTAATTAACAACTTAATTTATATTTTTTCATCATCAAAACATCAAGGGTTCAACAATCTCCCTCTTTTTGATTGATGACAAAAATATGTTGAAAATGTTAAAATTGAGTTTTAACTAAGGATAAAAACTGCTCCCCCTCACTTTAAGCACTCCTCCTTAGTTTTAGCCTTAATTACCAATACAAATTTATATCAATTTTAACTTACTAATGCATTCATTTCATGCTTTCTCCCCTTTTTTTGCCATAAATCAAAAAAAATTTGACATGGGGTCCTTTGTTTTAATAAGATTTCCCAAAACAAGGCATCAAAAACAAATACACTCCCAATATATGCAAGCAATTCACCATCCAACTTCTTCAGACAATCAACCAATAACAACATCTAAAATATAAATATACTTTCAAAACATCAATAAAATGCAACCAAAATATTAATGTAAGTCAATTCATCAAAAAAATATAACAGCATAAAACTTATATGTTCCTCAATAACCAAGTTTTGTAACAAAATCATGCAAATGCAAATGTAAGTAATGGTTCAAGATTGGGGTGGCTGCTGAGGTGAAAGATCTGCGAGGTCATCCAGGGCAGTAACTCGGGACTCAAGGCTAGTAAAGCGAGATCCCACAGTATCCCGAAAGCCACAAAACTCAGAGGTAAGCTGAACCATATTGGCATCAACCTGCGCCATACGCTCATCAAGTCGAGTCACACGCGCATCAAGCTGATCTACTTTCGCATCAATCTGCTTGGTCAACTCAATCAAAACCTGAAGCTCAGATGTTGACTGAACCTCAGGACCAGCTTCAGGGCGAGCTCGTCTTCCTCTCCAGACACTGGTTTTAGCCACAGAAGGCATGGCAGACGGTTCGGCAGATGGCTCATGATCTCCAACAACTGTAGGCAATCTCCATCCATCATTGCCATCTTTTTCAATCACCCTCATCCGAAATAAAGCATCGGCATTAAGCATATGAGACTCCTCGAAACCAATCCGAAATTCGTCGTAGCCTTCAACAGAAATACCTAATTTTTCAACGATGAAGGTAATTAGCATACCAAAGTCGATAGGGACCTTTTCCTTATCGCTGAGGGTCTGGATGTCACTCAATTTACTGATCAACCATCAAGCCGAGTCCAGTTGACGACCATTTATGGCAGCTTCCATTACTGCCATGTCACGAACACTGATATTGTCATTAGTGTTCGTGTGAGCGTTTAAAGTATAGGTGACCATCCGATGGAAGATTCGCATGGCCGGATTGTCCAAAGAGGAGGCCTTCACCTTCTGCGCTTCATAAAATCTAAAACCACCGAGGGATTGCCACACCACCTGAGTGCTCAACTCATGCGAAAAGTCTAAAATGCCCTCTGAATTACAGCCCAACCAATCACCCAACTGTTCGGTCGGCACCGTCCAATCCGAATTTGCCAACCAAAACCGTATAGTAAAATCAGTAATATTTTTCCGTACGTCCTTCGGAATCGATAGAGAATTATAAAACTCATAAACTAAATTTTCATAGGCATCATTTCGCATGAAAAATAATCCAGTCAGCCTAGAAGAATTGACTAAACCCATAATCTCATCTAATATACCAATTTCCCGTAAAATCCTTTTATCCAAGCAACGTCCAATATAGATAGCATTTTTCATGAGTTTAGATAGGAGTACCTTTTGCTGCCTATTGGAACACACAATTCCAAATGGATTTTCTGATCTCGAAGAACTCTTGGAAGGCCCAGAACGTGTTGGTAATTTCATTCGTGGAGGCATTTTGGATTTTGGTAAAGGAAATAATTGAAAAAGGAGATTTGGGTTGTGTTTTGGATGCAAAATAATCTCAAATGATGAGAAAAGTGAAGAGAAACTTGTAAAAACAAGTTTGAAAGCAAATGAAAGCAAGAAAAATGAGAGATTTTGATGAAAAATCGAGAGAGAAATGAGAGAAATCGCGGCTAGGGTTTATGTGTTTTGTGAAAAATGAAGAAAATGAACGGATTTGCTTAAATAGACGCGAGCGCACGACCGTGTTTCTTGACGCACGATCGTGTTTTCCCAAATCTGTACGATCGTGCACGTGATAGTTGCACGGTCGTGTGTTTGCAAAAATCTCGAAAAAATATTAAACTTTAAAATGCATGCCCGTGTTGATTCTCGTGCATGCGCGTGCAGATTAAGCACGTATTTTAATCAAAACACACGATCGTGTATATTGGAACACACGGTCATTTGTGTTCACGTAGAAGCACGCCCGTGCGTGCTTGGAACACACGGTCGTGTGTGACCAAAATCACACAGACCTGTATAAGTTTCCAGAAATCTGCAGAATTTCAAAATAAACTTCAAAACACCTCAAGCCATGAAAAACTTGGATATTTTGATTCAATGAGGTTTTATTATTTGAATTCAGTTACCGATTGATGTCAACTATAGAGTTGCATTGACTCGACTCGAATTCACATGCAAACCAAACTCATTTAAACAAATATATTCAATCATTTTCATTCATCAAAGAGCATACAACCAATCAATAGCATTCTCATTTTCATTCATGCATATTCAGATATTCAGTCAAAACATCAAGTAATCAACCAAATCATCATGTAAGCAATAAAATGTAGAATTCTTAGACACTTACTTGGCTTGCATCAATCATTCCAAGCTCCCTCCTTATGTATGCAAATTTCTCCTTGTCTAGAGGCTTGGTGAAAATATCAGCTAGCTGGTGGTTAGTGTCAATAAATTCAAGCACAATATCTCCTTTGCTAACATGGTCACACAAGAAGTGATGTCTAATATATATATGCTTTGTCCTAGAATGCAAGATGAGATTTTTCGAAAGTTGAATAGCACTAGTATTATCACAAAATATGGGAGTTTTCATTATTTTGAAATCAAAATCAGAAAGTTGTTGTTTCATCCAAAGAATTTGGGCACAACAACTAGCCGCAGAAACATATTCGGCTTCCATAGTAGAAGTTGCAACCGAATTTTGCTTTTTCGAAAACCATGAAACTAACATGTTTCCTAAGAATTGACATGTTCCACTAGTGCTTTTCCTATCAATTTTACAGCCTCCGAAATCAGCATCTAAGAATGCACATAATTCGAATGTTGAGTTCTTAGGGTACCATAAACCAACATTCGGTGTCCCCTTAAGATATCTCAAGATTCGTTTCACTGCATTCAAATGTGATTCCTTAGGATTTGCTTGAAAACGTGCACACATGCATACACTAAACAATATATCCGGCCTAGATGCAGTCAAATACAATAATGCACCTATCATGCTTCTATATGACTTTGTGTCAACACTTTTACCTCCCTCATCCTTATCAATCTTTGTTGAGGTGCTCATTGGTGTTGGTTGCTCCTTGGCCTCATGCATGTTGAACCTTTTGATGAGGTCTTGAGTATATTTCGATTGAGTGAGCAATGTTCCTTCTTTCATTTGTTTGATTTGCAACCCAAGGAAGTAGTTTAGCTCTCCCATCATGCTCATCTCAAATTCCCCCTGCATCATCTTAGAAAAATCTCTACATAGAGATTCATTAGTAGCACCAAAGATGATATCATCTACATAGATTGGTGCAATCAATATATCATGCTTATGTTTCTTTACAAACAATGTGGTATCCACATTTCCTTTTAAAAAGTCATTTTCAATCAAAAATGTGCTCAACCTTTCATACCAAGCTCTTGGAGCTTGTTTCAAACCATAAAGAGCTTTTCTTAGTTTAAAAACATGGTTTGGAAAATTTGGATTTTCAAAACCGGGAGGTTGTTCTACATACACCTCCTCTTGAATAAAACCATTTAGAAAAGCACTTTTTACATCCATTTGAAAAAGTTTAAAATTTAAATGGCAAACATAAGCAATCAATATCCTAATTGCTTCTAATCTAGCTACGGGGGCATAGGTTTCATCGAAATCAATACCTTCCTCTTGAGAGTAGCCTTGGGCAACTAGTCTTGCCTTGTTTCTTGTAACAATTTCGGATTCATCCACCTTGTTTCGGTATACCCATTTTGTGCCGATGGTGGGATGATCCGTTGGCCTAGGAACTAGCTCCCATACATGGTTCCTCTCAAATTGGTTCAACTCCTCTTGCATGGCCAACACCCAACTCTCATCCTTCAAGGCTTCATCTACCTTCTTGGGCTCATTTGTGACAAGAATGCCACAAATTCGCAAGTGTTCTTGATTGAAGCTCTTGTCCTTACTCCTTGGGTTGGGTCACCAATGATCCTTCCTTCTTTAACCTCATCTTTTACCCTTGGGAAGGAAGTCTCTTTTTGCACTTCTTGTGGCTGCACAAGCATGTCATCTTGGGGTGCTTCCACAATTTGATTCTCTTCTTCTTTAGGAGTGGGGTCATCATTTAGTTTGAGGTCTTCCATGAGCTCCACCACTTCATCATCTTTTGATCTATCTACACACTTAGAAGAAGATTCATCAAATAACACATGTATAGATTCTTCAACAACAAGTGTCCTTTTGTTGAAGACTCTATACGCTTTGGAGGTGGAAGAATATCCTAGGAAAATTGCTTCATCCGACTTAGCATCAAATTTTCCTAAGTTATCCTTTCCATTGTTGAGAACAAAGCATTTGCAACCAAATGGATGAAAATATGAAATATTACGCTTTTTCCCTTTGAATAACTCATAAGGAGTTTTCTTAAGGATTGGCCTAATCATGGCTCTATTGATGATATAGCATGAAGTATTTATGACTTCACCCCAAAAAGATTTTGGCAAATCATGTTCACACAACATGGTCCTAGCCATTTCAACTAAGGTTCTATTTCTTCTCTCAACAACTCCATTTTGTTAAGGTGTCCTAGGGGTTGAAAAATTATGTTCAATGCCATGCTCATCACAATATGCTTCAAAATCTGAATTTTCAAATTCTTTTCCATGATCACTTCTAATGCAAGTAATTGCATAACCTACTTGGTTTTGTAATTTCCTAATGAATGGCACAAACATTTTAAAAGCTTCATCTTTATGAGCAAGTAACAAAACCCATGTAAATCTTGAAAAGTCATCAACTATTACAAAGCAATACCGTTTTCCCCCTAAACTCAAGGTTCTAGAAGGTCCACATAAATCCATATGCAATAGTTGAAGAGGTCTAGATGTGGAAACAACATTTTTGCTTTTAAAAGATGTTCTTGTTTGTTTTCCTAAAGTACATGCATCACAATTCCATCCTTTTTAAAAACAAGTTTTGGCAAACCTTTGACTAAATCCTTTTTAGACAATTTTTCCAAAACATCAATGCTTGCATGTCCTAATCTCCTATGCCATAGCCACATGTCTTCCTCCTTGGTTGACATGAGACATAAATCATTAGATGCAATGCTATGCAAGTCAATAACATACACATTTGAATGCCTATGTCCTATGAATGCAATATTATTAGTGCTTATGTCAATAATTTCACAACACAAGGCATGAAAGCAAACTTTGAAGCCCTTATCACATAATTGACTAATGCTTAGTAAATTATGTTTAAGGCCTTCAACATACAAAACATCATTAATACACAGTGAAGAGTTACCTATGG
This sequence comes from Anacardium occidentale, assembly GCA_026122585.1. Taxonomy (NCBI): domain Eukaryota; kingdom Viridiplantae; phylum Streptophyta; class Magnoliopsida; order Sapindales; family Anacardiaceae; genus Anacardium; species Anacardium occidentale. The sequence goes on along the minus strand of JAJEJH010000386.1, from coordinate 295,307 downwards.
AGCCAATTCCAACAACTTTTCCCTTTGAATTGTCTCCAAAGTTGACATTGCCTCCATCCTTTTCTTTCAATGATGTGAAGAGATCCTTGTTTCCGGTCATGTGTCTTGAACATCCACTGTCCAAGTACCACTTGCTTGATTTTTTTCTCTTCACCTCCAAGCACACCTACACAAGACATACATTTAAGTCTTTTTTTGGTACCCAAATGGTTTTGGGTCCAAGAAGGTTAGTCTTGATTGTCCCTTTAGGAACCCAAACCTTTTTTATTCTATAAGGTTTGTCATTCCTAATTGGACATTTCCTAATAGTATGTCTATGGAAAGAGCAATATTTACACTTTAATTCAATTGATTTAGGCCTTTTTAGAATCTTATGGTTGTTTATAAATGGATTACTTTTATTATAACCTAATCCTTCTTTATTTAGCCCACTTCTTTGAGATGCAAGCATCTCATCTAATCTTTTAGTTCCTATTTTGAATTTTTCCAGGATTTCATTTGATTTGTTCAAATTAGCTTTTAACTCCTCATTTTCTTTCTTAAGTAAATTCAAGTCATTTTCAATATTTTTTTTCTCCTCTAAAACCTTTTTACTTTCATTCTCAGCTTTTTCTAAACTTGATTTTACACAATTCATTTCTTTCTTCAACACTTTGTTCCTAGAGCTAACATTCTTAAATTCTAACAATAGTGAATCAAATGCATCTTGTAATTCATTAAAAGAGAATGAATTAGATTCACATACCTCATCTTCTTCTGAATCACTTTAGGCCATGAAGCACAAGTTAGCTCTCTCCTCTTCATCACTTTCATCACTAGAATCATCACTGCCACTCCAAGTAGCAGCTAAAGCCTTTTTCTTGTATCTTTTTTCACCATTCTCCTTCTTCTTCTTTTTCAGCAGTGGACAATCTTGTCTGATATGTCCAGGCTTCTTGCATTTGAAGCAAATCACCTTCTTGTCATTGTCTTCTTTTTCTTTCCCCCTGGATTTGAAATTGATCCTCCCTTTCATCTTCCTGTTCCTTGACAGGAATTTACCAAACCTCCTAGCCAGCAGGCTGACATCCTCCTCATCCATGGAAGATTCTTCCTCTTCCTCTTCCTCTTCTATAGCCTTAAGAGTAATGCTCTTGGTATTTTTGTTCTCATCCTCCTTTGGTTTTCTTTTCATCTCGAATGTGAGCAAACTTCCGATTAGCTCATCCATGCCCAATTTTGTTAGATCCTTGGATTCCTCTATTGCAGTCACTTTCATGGTCCAGGATTCCGACAAGGACCTCAGTATCTTCTTTACTAACTCCACATTCTCAAATTTCTTCCCTAGTCCTCTTAGATCATTGACTAGGTTCGAGAACCTTTTATACATGTCCGTTATATTCTTATTTGTCTTCATCTCAAAGAGCTCATATTCTCTAAATAGGAGCTCAATCTTCGATTCTTTGACTTGGCTTGTTCCTTCATGCGTAGTTTGAAGGATGGTCCATACCTCCTTAGCTGATTCGCATGACGAAACTCTATTGAATTCTGTAGAATCCAAAGCACAAAATAGTATGTTAATAGCCTTGGCATTCAAACTTAACAATTTCTCATCATTATCATTATATTCATCCTCATTTTTAGGCAAGTTTGTTCTAGGATCTAAGGGAATAAAATCTCCATGTTCAATTATTTTCCATAGCTTATAGTCTATAGACCTAATGTGAAGTCTCATCCTAATCTTCTATTGAGTATAGTTAACACCACAAAACAGTGGTGGCCTAGTAGTGCATTGGCCTTCACTAAAAACAGGATCGAAAATGCTAGCCATTTCTCTAAAAAGATCTTTAACTCTAAAAATCGTTAGATTTCTTTAAATTCCTAGAGCCCTGCTCTGATACCAATTGAAAAACCCTTAAGTGATAGAGAAATAATACTAGAGGGGGGGTGAATAGGATTATTTAAAATTTCTAAAGCAATAATCACAATCAAAACTATAATACACACAATACACAATAAAAGCAATAAAGAGAGAGAGTTCAGAAGTTGCTCAGCCAAGTTTAGAGAGGTTCGGAGCTTTGAACACAAGCCTCCTACGTCCTCTTCTTCAATCAAACCTGATTTAAGTTTCCATTATCTTCAAACCCGAAGATACAATAGTTTTTCTCACAAGGGAATTTCGCCCTTTTTACAAATGAAGTGATAATAATGAAATTGATTGTAGTTGCCTCTGAATAGGTTGGAAATCAAATGTTTAGTACGAATTCTCTCAAGTATGTAAGTGAATAAGCTTAGAGAGAGAAAGTGTAATCAAAGATTGAAGAAGATAGCTTGAGTTTTTTTCAATTCGTTTCAGTAACCTTCTCCACTTCAAATGGCTCTCCTTTTATACTTGATTCATTGCCTAGAATAGCAAGGAGCCGTTTTGCTAGCTTTGTATCCGTTGAAGTAGTTGAAAAAAGTAAGCTCTGCAATAAATTTTTCAGGTGCACGGTCATGCTCCTCGAGTGCACGGTCGTGCATGCTGCATTTATTGCCTTCTTCTGACTCCCAACGGTCGACTTAAAAGCTTAGCGCCAATGATGCACGGTCGTGTGTCCTTGACGCACGGTCGTGCTTCGACCCTTCATGGTCGTGTTCCTTAGATGAATGGTCGTGCATTTATACTTCAAAGTTTTGTCCAAAAATTCCAGAAGCTTGCACAGGTTGGCTGCACGATGATCGCACGAGCAGCACACGGGTGAGTTTATGCTAGAGCACGGTCGTGTGCCAATTCTGCATGGTCGTGTGCCATATGCATGTCTTTAAGCTTTTGCACGGCTGGCTCTGCACGATCTCTTGGTAGTGCTTTTCGGTAGTGCTTCTCATTCGCCATCACGCACGGTCATGCATGTTGAGTGAGCACGGTCGTGCGTTGACTCCTTTTCTTTGACTTGCTGCACGGTTTCCTTTGCACGGCTTAATCTCCCGTGCTCTTCATAGGTTATGCGCACGGTCGTGCTTCCACGGCGCACGGTCGTGCTTCCAATGACTTTTTGAATCCTTTGATTTTACACGGTCAGACAGCACGGTTGAGGTGGTAGTGCATTGCTCATGTTGTGCATGCACACGGTCGTGCATCATGCACGCACGTCCATGCGGGTCTGAGACTTTTCTTCCAGAAAATCACAGAGCCTTGCACGGTCAGGCGCACGGTCCCGTGTTTTAGACACACGAGGACCCGTTTGGTCAAGCACGGTCGTTCTACTAAAGCACACGGTCGTGCGAGACCTAAAACCTGCAAAAATAAATATTTTCTTCCCTTCTTTGTCATGAATTACTTCATGCAAGGGATTGATTAGCACTCTAAACACATTTTAAACATTAATTAACAACTTAATTTATATTTTTTCATCATCAAAACATCAAGGGTTCAACATAGGTTAAACTATAATTTTTTTAAATTTTAGGGGTTTTTAAATTTAAAAAAGTTTGAGGTATTTTCTAATTTTAATGGGTTTTTTAAAAATTTCAAAAAGGTTAAAGTGTTTTTTTAAATTTTAATATATGCCCTTTAATAGTTTCAAAAAGATCAATTACATCTTTACAACACACAACATATTGGAAATGTAAATATCCTATTACAAACAATTATATTTATATATATTTAAAATATATAAAAGAATATGATAATTTTCAAAATAAATTAAAAAAATTATTTATTTACCTCTAACAAGTTTAAAAAAATAATGTTTATACTCTAAATATATCTCTATCATATTTTTTTGACATATGTTTGAGATAATATGGAAATATTTAAAATTTTTATGGGTGGGGTAGTTAAAAAAATTCTGTGGTGTTTTTTGAAATTTAAAGGGGAATTTTTAAAATTGAAAAAAGTTTAAATATGTACCCCTTAATAGTTTAAAAATGACAATTAAACTCCTAAAAACACAATAAGTTAAGGGTATCTAACAACATGATACTGTATGGTCTCCTGTAGTGTCAATATCTTTAGCTCAACGTCCCTTTGTGTATAGGCCAAGTGTGGTCTCCTGCAAAAAATCATGGCCACTCGTCCAATAAAATGCCAATATTTATATTCATAGCTTATTAGTAAGCAATTACTTGTACAATACAAATCTTTTCATCATTTTATATTTTTCGAGATGAAGATATAGAAGTAGTGTGGACCTAAAGAGTTCTTTATTATTAGAAAACTAACAACAAACTCAATGACCGAATACTTTTGGATTAGGATGTGATAAATTTTCTGTTGAATTATTATAGTTGATGCACATATTTTGATATAATCAATCACCACTTTATAGTAACTTTAATTACGATAATACGTTAGATGATGTCTAACTATAACGATCATTATACTATACAGTTTGATAATTTTTAAGTCTAAATATCACATTCATCATTGTCTGTTAAAAAAGATATGTTCTATAGATATTAAAACAACTATTTATACAAAATTCTCTTTGCATGTCAAGTGTTGCATCAAACTACAATCAACAATTTCGACATAAACAAACTGTCACTACTTTTTAATGGGATCATTCAACATTATAATAATTTTATCATTATTATTTGTGTCTTAGATCATGATAACGCCGAGCTTATGGATATTTTTTAAAATAATCACTTTAATAAATATATAAGAAAAATACGATTTGACTATATGATTCTCTGATTTAATTCAACTATTTTAAAGATATTTATTCTGACGTTTCTATGTTTATTAATAAAGAGTACCACAAAAAAATGTTCGTATATAATATTACCGTTGAACCACTATTGCCAATAGAATTGACTTTAAAACATTAATCCTAATAATATTATTATTAGTGCATGAACGAGTTCTTTCGTAAGTGCACGCAACTTTATTATTTATTTTAATTATACGTTTCTGTCATGGATATCATCATATTTTAAAAACGCTTTTATTCTATAACCAAATGATGTCATACAATTTTACTTGTATTTTTTTATTTATCATTAATAATAAGTAAATCAATAATAAACAAATAGAAATCGTTTTTTTTTTTTTATTGTACGACCCAATCCATTTTCTGTTGGCAGATTGAAAACCAATTGGAGAAAAATAAAATTATGATTAAATTAATTTTGGATTACGTGAGATAACCTGAGGGTCGAAGATCCCTTATACAAATTTAAGCCATGTAATATGACATTAATATTTTATAGCATATGGTTCAAATTCAATGCAACTTTGTCGTTTGAGAATTCTTTTTTTAATTTATAGATAAGTTGACCTTATGATTTAATACTACACCATTACGGTTAAGAGATAAAGAAGGGAAAATTTTTATTACAAGGATAATTTAAACTATACAAACTTTATCTTAAATAAATTTGTTGGTATACTGTCAAAAGATACAGTTCTGTTATAATTTTAAAAAATGATATATATATTTATAATAAGTATCAATTTAAATATTAATAATATGTTATAATATAATTAAGTGTTATTTTATTTTTAATATTAATTAAACTAGTCTCTAATATGAAATCATTGGTCAATTTGGTTTAAGTATAATATTAATAATATTTTAAAGAAAATGAATCTTGTGTTTATACCAATCAAATCTTACTTTTTGTTCTATTTTGAATATGAGTGTAATTGATAAATATATCAATTATAATATTTTATTAAAAGTTTTTTTAGCTGAGTTGGAATCAATTATCTCTATTTTGAGCTCGAGCTTGACATATGACCAATAGAGCCAAGCTTGAGCCATCATTACTTAGTGTAATTTGACTCGATTTCAACTCTATTAATGTTTGTTTTAATATGATAGAGCTTTTTGGTTAAAATTGGTTTGATTTGATTCAATTTAATTTAAATTCATTTAGTTTGAATTTGAGCTAAGTTAACACTAAAAATGATTAGCTTGCATTGAATTTGAGTAGAGGATGTTCGGTGTAATCCAGCTTAAGAATGACTCATAACTCAATTAAATTATATCGAATAATTATAAAAAATAATATTGTATTAAAACTATTAAATAAAATAATATCATTTTATTAATGAATTATGAATTTGAATTATAGATTTAAACTATAAATTTAAACTAAATTTGAATCAAATTATTTTACATTTAAATTATTATTAATTTGAATGTAATAAATTCAAACTAAATAATTTTTTTTTTTTAAATTAAACACTGACAAAAGAATATATTTAAGTTTGGATTTGATTTGCAATCATTCGTGACCCACAACACGTACTATGTGTAGCGACCCCCGCCCCAGGTTACTGTGCGCTGCGGAGAATATTGTATATAATAATAAAATATACCTGAGACGGGGACCTCTACAGTAAAAAGGTTGCTGCTACTGCTGTCTGAAAAATTTCTTTATAGAAAGAAATTGTAAATATAATTTACTGTAAAAGTAAATCAATGTAAGCGTGAAAAACCCAGACTACTCATGTATAAAAAATAATGTCATATAGTGTATATCAATACATAAATACACACACATATATACATGAGAAAATAGAAACATGCGAGCCAACATGCTATCTGCTGCACCGAGCCATATCCCTAAAATCTCGCAGCGGTCTCGCTCCAGCTCAGCCACTCGAATCACTGACCTGCACAAGGAAACAGGGAAGGGAGTGAGTGACAAAGTCACTCAGCAAACGTTTCCAAACACAACACTCGCAGGTCCAAAACTAACTGACTACGTGACTCGTCACGTAGGAAAAATTCTGTTGGACAGTTTTCTTATTCTGATTCATTGGATATACCAAAGTATATCGATTTTCTGAATTATTTCTTACTGAATTCTGTTATATTTCTGTTCTGCTATTGTTTTGATACTGTGCATGACATGAAATGTATATGCTGATGCCATGTATATGCTGAAAACTGTAAAACTCACCCTCAGGCTTGTTTTTCTGAAAAACTGTCTTTTCTGAAAACTCTTTCTGATAATAAAATCTGTGATCCTGAGATCCTGAATATATACATATAGTATATGCTGAAAACTGTATCAGAAAGTACTGAAAATATTTGAAAATATCTGCTATGCTGGCCAAACTGATGAATATAGGGATTCGGCACCCTGGCCGTGTGAGTTCAAAGTCCTACTGAATCTACTGATGCACAACCAGCACTCTCTCTAACGAGCTTGGTCAGTGACCATGTCCTCTCTAACGGACGCTGGTTTCCCTCTCTAGCGGGTGTGCGAACTCACAAGTGCCCTCTCGTATCCACCCCTATCTGATATATGAAAATCATATATGTATATTTGAAAAAACATGCTGTTGGATCCTTGGATCCAGTCTAAAAATATCTGATATGACATGTCGTGCTAAATGCTGATAATTGTAGCGACCCCCGCCCTAGGTTACTGTACGCTACGAAAAATACTGAATATAATAATAAAATATACCTAAGACGGGGACCTCTACAGAAAAGAACTACTGCTGTTGATGCTGTCTGAAAAATTTTCTTTATAAAAAGAAACTGTAAATATAATTCAGCATCATAATACTTTAAAATATACTGAAATGTAAGCGTGGAAATCCCAGGCTACTCATGTATATATAAATCGTCATACAGTGTATACTAATATGTAATACACACATATACATGAGAAAACTAAAGCATGCGAGCCAACATGCTATCTGCTGCTGCCAAGCCATATCCCCAAAATCTCGCAGCGGTCTCGCTCCAGCTCAGCCTCGAACTACTGACCTGCAAAAGGAAACAGAGAAAGGAGTGAGTGACAAAGTCACTTAGCAAGCGTTTCCAAACACTACGCTCGCAGGTCAAACAAATCACTGACTACGTGACTCGTCACGTAGAAGGTTCTGCTAGACAGTTTTCTTACTGGATTCTGTTATTATTCTGTTCTAATACTGTTCTGTTTCTCATCTGTTTCTCATGAGATGCTGTACATGACAATGAAATGTATATGCTGATGTCATGTATACTGAAAAACTGTAAAACTTGCCCTCAGGCTTGTTTTTCTGAAAAACTGTCTTTTCTGAAAACTCTTTTTGATAATAAAACTGTGATCTGAAGATCCTGAATATATACGTATAGTATATTTGAAATCTGTATCAGAAAGTACTTAAAATATCTGAAATATCTGAAAATATCTGCTATGCTGGCCAGACTGATGAATACAGGGATTCGGCACCCTGGCCGTATGAGTTCAAAGTCCTAATGAATCTACTGATGCAAAACCAGCACTCTCTATTGAGCTTGGTCAGTGACCATGTCCTCTGGTGGACGCTGGTTTCCCTCTCTAGCGGGTGTGCGAACTCACAGGCGCCCCCTCGTATTCACCCCTATCTGATATATGAAAAATCATATATGTATATTTGAAAATCATGTTTCTAGATCCTTGGACCCAATCTGAAAACATCTGATATGGCATGTCGTGCTAATGCTGATAATCATGCATGAAATGCTGATTTTCTGATATTAATTCTGAGTTCTGTGTGCTTAAAACTGGCTTAGAGTAGCTTAATTCTCTTTTAAAATTAATTACTGTTGATTTCTGAAGTGCACGGGCGTGTGATCTGGGACGCACGGGCGTGTGTCAAGACACACGGGACCGTGTGCCCCTCGTGCTGCTGGGCGTGTGTGATTCTGGAAAACTTTCATGCAAACTGGGCAAGGCACACGGGCGTGTGTACTCGGGCACACGGGCGTGTGGCTGCCATTTCTCTTCTTCCCATGTTCAGCAACACGAGCGTGTGGAATTGGGGGAGAAAGCACACGGGCGTGTGTCACTCGGGCACACGGGCGTGTGTCTGGGTTTTCAGACGCACACGGGCAGCATGCACGGCTGTGTCCCATGCAGAAAAGAGGACGCACGGGCGTGCCTCCGGGACACACGGTCGTGTGCTCGACCCAGAAACTGCAGGAGACGTCTGGAAATCCAGAAATTCTCACACCAGCACTTCCACACTCCAAATCATCAAACATAAACACATACTACTGCTAAAATCATGCAAATAATCATCAAATCATCAACTCAAACACGCCATATAACATAAATAAAGCATATATCATCTGGAAACCGTATATATGCACTCAAATCATGGAAAACCACTCAATCATGCCATCATCCATCATATCACAGCTCAAGCATGCTGGAAATATCTCAAACAAGCACACATAACATTCTCATACACTGGAAATAGCCAATCAGGCTCTGAACTCAGCGAAGGAGGTAAGGAAAACACTTACCTCGCGCCATGGAAGCTCTATCTCTCTCCCTGGAAGACTCTGGATCTCTAATCAGAAGCTGAGCTGCTGGGGGATCTCTCTCTGGAACTCTAGGGTTCACTGGAGCTAAGGAAGAAGAAGAGAAAATAAGCTGGGAGCTGGGAAAACTGAAATCTGCGCAACTGAGAGGAAAATAAACTTATAAAGCTGGCTGGGCAAGACACACGGTCGTGTGTCCTGGGCACACGGTCGTGTGTAGTGGAAAATAGCCATTTCCACCCCCACAAGCGCAGAAACTACACTCAAGTCCCAAAGGACTTCTAAAATGACTTTTCTACCCCCTGAAACTCTCAAAAATGACAAATCTACCCTTGGGTCATTACAATAATCATGCATGATATGCTGTTTTCTGATGTTATTTCTGAGTTCTGTGTGCTTAAAAATAGCTTAGAGTGGCTTAATTCTCTTTTAAAGTTCTTTCTCTGCTTATTCTTAAGTGCACGGGCTTATGTTTCTGGGCGCACGGCCATGTGTCAAGGTACACGGGACCGTGTGCTCATCGTGTCCCTGAGCGTGCAAGGTTCTGGAAAGTTTTCATGAAAATTTGGCTGGACACACGGGCGTGCAAACTGAGGCACGCGGGCGTGTATGGCACTGCACGGGCATGTGGCTGCCTTCTCTTGCTTCCCGTGTCTCAGCATACACGGGTGTGTGGAATTGGGGAAAGCACACGGGCGTGTGTACTCGGGCACACGGGCGTGTGTTTGGGTTTTCATACGCACACGGCCAGCCTGCACGGTCGTGTCCCATGTAGAATTGAGGCCACACGAGCGTGCATCAGGGGCGCACGGGCGTGTACTGAACTCAAATTCTACAGAACGCGTCTGGAAATCCAAAAATTCCCACACCAACACTTCCACACTCCAAATCATCAAACATAAACACTTTCTACTGCTACTAGCACGTAAAAATCATCATTTAATCATCTCAATCACGCCAATCATCATAAATAAAGCATATATCTCATGCATATAAACATATACGCATATAAACATGGAAAGCCACTCATTCATGTTATCATCCATCACAACATAGCTCAAGCATGCTGGAAACATCTCAATAAGCACACATAAAGATTTCCCATCAATTGGAAACAACATACATATTCTGAACTTAGCGAAAGAGGTAAGGAAAACACTTACCTCGCGCTATGGAAGCTCTATCTCTCTCCCTGGAAGCTTCTGGATCTCTAATCTGAAGCTGGGCTGGCGGGGGATCTCTCTATGGAAGTCTAGGGTTCACTAGAGCTGAGGAAGAAGAAGAGAAAATGAAGGAAATAAGTTGGAAAGCTGGAATCTGCGCGAACTGAAAGAAATAAACTTATTTATCTGGCTGAGGCAAGACACACAGTCGTGTGTCCTAGGCACACGGTCGTGTGTGCGGTGGAAAATAACCATTTCCACCCGCCTTCACGCAGAAACAGCAACTAAGCCCCAAAGGACTTCTAAGTGACTCTTCTACCCCCTGAACTTTTCTAAAATGACAAATTCTACCCCTTGGGTCATTACACTATGTGTTTTGGAATATTCATGCATCCAACTGGTAATTTAGTTCAGTTTGAGAATAATTTAAATTTAAATTCAAAATATTAGATTTTAACTTTAATTTTAAAAAAAATAAAAATTAAAAAAATAACTATTACCTATCAACAACATTGTTGACAGTGGTGTCCATCATTAATCTAAATAAGTAGTTAGAAAAGACCATCTGACTCTATTGATGAGTAAATCTGACTGTTTCTGTCATAGAAAATGGTTGAAAATGATTTGTTTCAAACATATTGATTGTTTTCAATAATCTTTGATGATAGAGACGATTAATCTGACCATTTCTACCAGATTTTTGATTGTCATATTTGGTTATTTTGCCATCTTAATAGTCAAATTTGATCCTCAATAGAACTAAGTAACTGTTTTTGGTCACCTAATTAGGTCAATGACGACCATCGTTTGACGGTTTTTTAATTTTATTTATTTTTTAAAATTTTTAAAATTTACTATTATATTAATATTATTTTATATTAAAATTTATTTTAATATTAATATTATTTATTTCTTTATTGAAAGGTATTTTAGTTATTTAATAAAAATGTTAATAAAATTGGAAGAAATTTGGTTAAGGGGTTAGAATTTAGCTTGTAAAAGTTTTTGGGTGAGAATGTGTTTAGGGAAACCTTGGGTGGGACCAAAGGGTTTGGCCAAATAAAAATGGAGAAATAATTAGTAACGAAGTGGGGCACTTGACAGGACAAGAGCCAAGTCCACATCACCGGCCGGAGGCATTGTTAGGTAAATTTCCCATCGTACCTACCATCTTTATATGCCGCCCCCGTCCCAACCTTGTCATCAGGGGACCCCCATATTTAAGTTAGAATTCGCCCTTAATTCAAATTGAATTTAAACTAAAGTTTTTATTGAATAATTTGATTCACATCATTCTTTGATGATATTGTTCATTCGGTCAATAATATTATTTATGAAATTGATGACTTTTCATAATAGTTTCAAATTAAACTCAAATCAATTCATATTTAAACTTGATTAAACTTAAGTTTAATGGTAGCAAAGACAAAATATGAGACCGTGACACACACTTTACTTGAATAATTAAAATATAACATTGTGATTATTAACAACTATAAAAGCAATTAATGTTAAATTTGAAATTGACTTAATCTTGAACACACATAGGATATAGAATAATAAATTTAATCTAAATATATAATTGAATTAAAGTAATATAAAACCTTGATTATGTCATTCTTCTAAATATATAAGGTCTTTGAAAATCACCTTAAAGTTATGTGAATACAATACATTGGTTTTCTACTTCTAAAATCTTTTGATGACAGATTTCAATAGGAAAAACTGTAATTTTAGAGTTTTGAAATGGAAATTTGCTTAATTTACGAAGGATTATTGAACCAAAAATCAAAAGTCTGATAACCTAAAATCTTATATTAAACTGTTTACCCAAATCATAACTTGTGTAATTTAATAAACTTATCTTTATTGATCAATCCTAAGCCCATTCATAAGTTATTATTAGACTATTTCAATTAACAAGTTTTATGAACCAAAATTTGGAGACCAAAATTATGTGATTTTAAACTTGAAATTAAATTTTGGCATTTTTTTTTATTAGCTTTGGTGATTTTATCAATACTATTGATTATATTTAATGTGCAATCATACTTTTATTTAGTCAAATGGACAAAAAATAGCATCAAAGAGGTGATCGACCCTTACATATTGGTCAACTTTACACATAGTCTATGACACAATATGGATATTAGATTTTTTTGTCTAGAGTGCTAAAAATGAATTCGTAACAATATTCTTTATAATTACTTCAACATGCATTTTTCGTCCCACCCATTATCAAAGTCTTTTCAATAATATCTATGATTCTAGGTAATAGTTATTTTAGTGACTCATAATATACATTTATCAGATAAATTCAATACATAATCGAATGTCCTCTTTTTTTTGGGCCTTAGACATAGGCTTGACCTATGTCTTAAGCCGACTTTACCCATTATGAGATACAAGTCATTTCTTACCAAATCGAAACTTGATTATCTACTTTCCAATAATGTAATGATTATCTCTAGGACCTAGTTCCATTGCCTTAAAAAAAGGTTTTCGATTTTGTATTATCTTTATAGATGATTTCTCAAGGTTCTCTTGGTTGTAACCTTACAAAGAAAAAGTTAGACTTTTACTGTTGCTTGCCCAAGTTTCAAAGACTCGTAAAAAACTAGTTTGACAAGAAAATAACAAGTTTTCAATGTGATGGAGGTAGAAAGTTTAATTCATTTGATTTCCTTAATCATATTAGTAATTTTAGAATTTAGTTGCAAATTCATGTCTTAGAACACTAGTGCAAAGTGGTGTGGTTGAGAGGAAATATCGACACATTGTTGAGACAGGTTTAACTATGTTATTTCATGCTAATTTAGCATTGTTTTTATGGGTTTAAGCCTTTCTTGCAGTTGTCTACTTTAACAGGATGCTATCTTTGGTATATTCAACTCTATATCATAAGGAACCAAACTATAAAAGCTTGCAAGTGTTTAGATGTTTATGCTTCCTTTCTCTTTGACATCAAAGAGGAAATAAATTTGTTAAGAAGACTTACCTATTTGTTCATTGGTTATAGTCAAATTCACAAAGGCCACCAGTGATATGAGTCTTAGACAAAGAAAGTTTACATATTAAAGCATGTTGTCTTTGATAAAGGTAAATTTCTTAATAAACTGTCTATGAGTCAACTCCTATACCATTGAAACTTGCTGAATTTCCAACTCTTGATGAATAGTTTAACATCACTTCTAACATTAGTCTTACAATAATGCAATAAAAAACATAGTCAACAATACAACCCTATGTTGTAAACATTAATATTTGTGATGATGATGACAATAACAATTTCTTAATAATCATGATAATCCAGCATTGACTATGATATGTAAGCACCTTAGAAAGGTGAACCATTGGTTATAATAGAATCAATAGACGTACGAGTAGTCACATGGCATGATAACATACCTAGTCATATTGTTGATGCCAATACCAACAATAATGTTAATGACACTTATGTTCATCCTCAACACAATAGGCAACCTCCAGGATATTTACACGATTGTGAATGTTATTGATCATAAGTCACAGTACTTATTGAACCATAAAACCATCATCTTGAACTAAAGGATTCTCAATGGGTGCCTACTATAGAAGAAGATTTAAATGCTTTTCATTCAAACAAGACCTTGTCATTAGTTCATCAACCCTAAAATATGAATGTTGTTGGGTCAAAATTGATATATCATATTAAGCAATGTGAGGATGGCTTTATTAAACAATTCAAGGCTTATCTCGTTGTTCATGGTTTCACCCAAGTTTCAAGTATTGATTTTGATGAAATTTATAACCCAGTTATTCAAAACATTATAATTCAACTTGTAATAGCTCTTTCCACTTCACTAAGCTAGCACATAATACAACTTTATAAAGAATATGAAAGCCTTAACGAGACCGTGTATATGGAGCAATTGGTTTTGTAGATCCATATAAATGTGATTATTAATGCCTTCTTTACAAGTCCTTTTGTGTCTTTTAAAAGCTTGTTTTGATTGTATATCACAATTTCTTCTTTACCTTGGTTTCTATTACAATAAGGCAGATTCTTTTTTGTTCATTTATCATTAAATTCGTTTACAATACTGATTCTTGTCTATATGGATGATGTAAGAAACAACGACTTGTTCATTTTTAACCTAATTCATCAATTGAGCTCAAAGTTTTCCGTAAAGGATCTTAAATCTCTAACTTTTTTTTAGGTGTTGAAGTTAAACCCTTTACTAGAGGTGTTATTCTCTCTCAAGGCAAATATATTAAGGATCTATTTGACCACAATGGTATGGTTTCTAATGCTACTCCTATGGCCCTTAAAAACAAGTTTTATGTCTTTGAAGAAAAACTTGTAAATGCAACAATAAAGCTCACTCAAGCAGGCATTCAACATGCAGTAATTAAAGTTCATCAACATTTCAACAATCTAATAGAATCATATCTTAGTATAGGGTTTGCAGTTTAAGTCTAATGAAGTGAATTCTTTGCTATCTTAAAGAGACATAAGACTTGTTACGATTTATATCTCACAGTCCTTTTTCTTTATATGTATTTTCAGTAACTAATTGGGTAGGATGTCCTTTGACACAATGAAACATAACTAGTTTTTGTATCTTCTTAGGTGCAAATTGTATCTCATGGTGTTTTAAAAGGCAACCTACCCTTGTTTTATCAAGTTCAAAAGTAGAATACAAATCCATGGCCTCCATAACCACTAAATTAAGTTGGCTCACATTCTTATACAAGACACTAGCAATCCTTTACTCTATTCTACTTAATTATTTTGTGGCAATCCTAATACTCTTCATATATATGTTAATCCTCGTTTTCATGTGAGGACGAAACATATTAAAATAGACTATCATTTCATTCGAGAAAAGGTAGCTATGGGCAACCTTATTTAGGGTTGGATTCAAGTCAAGTCAAACTTAAGCTTGATTTGACTCTACGAAAGTTGAGCTTGAGCCTTATTATACTCAACTTAGCTCAGCTCGTCAAACATCTCAAGTACTTAAAACAATATTGTTTTGATACATTTTGGTCAAAATAACATTGTTTTAGTTGATTCAAATTATTTTCATTAGCTTTCAACCTTTTTAAGTTGAGCTCATTATAAGCTCAAGTTCAACTTCCAATCTTAAGTTCATGAAAAGTTAACTTATTTCAGGTTCGTTTGAGTTAAGTTTGATTTTGATTTTAGTTGGCTCAATTCAAGTCTAGCCCTAACTTCATTACACAGTTTGTGCCATCTTTGTATCACATAGTAGGTATTCTAACCAAGCCTTTGCCAAAGGCACCATTATTTCCCTTTATAGCAAGTTGGCATTCCATTTACACTTTATGTTGACGTTGAGGGGGCTAATAAATAAACAAACTGAAAATTAGAAGAATCATGAAAAGTAAAAAAAAAAAGAAAAAAAAAGAAAGACCTCACCAACTCATTTCATCAACTCATCCTTACAAAGAAATTAATATAGAACTCATACACTTACTATTTCTTACATTTATTTTCTTGTATATATATTTTTGCCTTGTAATTGTTCAACAAACAATACTTTTTGGTGTTGCGTAGAAATAATATAGTGACAATACATAATAATAAAAATAAAATATTATAAAGGCTAACCAGACCACAACCCTTTGTGAAAAAGGTGTAATGAGTAAGGTTGCAACTAAGTTGGACTTGGATCAATTATTGTTGAGTTGAGCTAAAATGATTCAAGTTTCGCTCTTGAGCCAAGCTCAAATTCACTATCCCTAGGTTTGGTAAGTTTAGGAGCTTGTCGCTCGATTCAAGTATAATATTAATAATCTTTTAAAGAAATTAAATTTTGTGTTTATTCCCTTAAAATCTTGCTCTTTTACTTTGAATATAAATATACTTGATAAATATATAAGTTATAATCTTTTACTATAACTGTTTTAGTCAAGTTTGAAATCAATCATTTGTATTTTGAGCTTGAGCTTGACATATGTTTAATGGAGCCAAGCTTGAGTCCATCATTACTCAGTCGATTTGACTCGATTCCAACTTTATTAATATTTGTTTTAATACAATAAAGCTTTTTGAGTTAAAGTTAGCTTGATTCAGTTTAATTTAACTCAAATTTATTTAGTTTGAATTTAAACTAAGTTCAAATTGGGAGGGTAAGTTTGTATTGAGTTTGAGTTACAAAATGTTCGATGTAATCTAGCTTGTGAGCAAGGGAATGACTCATAACTCAATTCGAATTATATTGAATAATTATAAAAACAATACTGTTTTGAAAACTATTGGATATAATAACATCGTCTTATTAATGACTTATGACTTTGAATTATAAATTTGAATTATAGATTTGGATTATTAATTTAAACTAAATTCGAATAAGATTATGTTGAACTTAATCTACTATTAATTTTAATTCAACAAATACAAACTAAATTATTTTTTATTTAAACTAAAACTCTAACAAAAAAAAGAAATTGACGTCCATTTGATTCATGTTCATTTTTGACCACGCAACACATGTTATGTGTTCTGAAAAACAAAACATGTTTCATGTGCTTTAATATTGGCTCCCCGACAAGTTTCGAGTCAACGTAGGAGAAAAAAATTGTGTCACGTGCAAAAAGGGTGGGAGTATTATTGTGTAATTTTTTATTCAATAAATTCGACATTTTTCTGTAAATGCGTTAATTATTAAATATTAAATGTTCATGATCCAATCCAACCCAGCCATGCTTACCTCTTAATATAATTAATTATAATAAAATTTTAAACCATCTTTGACATGAGAAATTTTTTTTCTATTTTTTTACTTTGAATTTTTATAATAATCAGGTGTCAATACATAACAACTAAAATCAACTCTCTTTTAAAATTAAATAATATTATAAATAAAATAAATAAATATTATCAAAATTTAATAAATTAAATAATTTTAAGTTAAATTATTAAGTTACAACTCTAATTTTAGATTAACTTATTTAAATTGAGTAATAAATTTGAATTGAATTAATTCAAATTGAATCTAATCTTAACAATTATTTAAAATTGATAAATTGATATTTAAATTCAGTTAAAAAAATTTCAATTTTAAATTTGATTTAAATAAATTTTAATTTAAGTATCTGAATTAATTTAAACTTAAATTATTTATAAAAAATAACATAAACTTTAATTTGAACTGAAATTATCCGATTTTAACCCTAATTTAAATTCAAATAATACAAATCTGATCTAATCTTAACGGCAGTTGAAATGGCTGGAGGCCAAACGTCTTGTTCTCACCCAAGGGTTTCTTAAATGATCCTTTGACCCAAAAATTTTAAAAAAGTCAAATACTTAGTCATTGATGAAAATCAAAAAAACATTTTATCTTTTTTGAATAAAAATTAAAAAGTAATAAAATTGTATGTTCAGAGAACAAGGGAGGGTGTTTGGTTTTTTGAAACCTCTTTGATAGAATTTGTCATTTAGGGAAACCTTGGGTGGGAATTAGGTCTTTGGCCAAATAATTAATAATGAGCCTGGGCATTTGAAACGACAGGAACCGATTCCACGTTAGCTGGCCGAGGCTTAGTTTAGGTAAGGTCTCAATCATCCCTACCATCTTCATCTGTCTCTCCGGTCCCTACCATTTTCCACCACTCCTCCTATTCAATAATTTTGTCCCGGACGCATGTATGTCACTTTGAATTCAAATTAAAGTTTGAATTTGATAATTTAATTTAAATTTGATTCTAATCCTTTTTTGATTAATTGTTCATGCCCTTAGTAATCTTATTTACGAAACTAATGATTTTTCAATAATATTTTTGATTAATTTAAATTTGATTTAAATTCGATTCAAACTATTAGTTTTAAACTAAACTCAAACCAATTTATGCTTAAGCTGGATTAGACTTCACTCTGATGGTAGCAAAAACAAAGCTGTGACACACTTTATTTGAATAATTAATATATAACAATGTGATTATTAACAATAGTAAATGCAATTAATGTTAAATTTAAAATTGACTTAATCTTAAATATACAAAGCATAGTATTGTATATTTAATCTAAATACAAAATTAAATTAGAGTAAAAGAAAAACCTGATTTTGTCATTCTTCTAAATATATAAAGCCTTTGCAAAACACCTTAACGTTATATGAAAGTAGTACATTGATTTTTTGCTCTTACCACCTTCTTATTGATGGATTTTAATAAAAAAAATTATAGTTTTCGAGTTTCACAATGAAAATCTAGTCAATTTATCCTGTTTTTTCTTGAACCTTAGACATAGACTTGATCGATGCTTTGACTCAAATTTGCCCATTATAAGATAGGAGCCACTTCCTACCCAATCCAAACTTGATCACCTATTTTCCACTAATGTAATGACACCTGTATCCTGTTTTAAACGATATCAAATTTCATTAAAAATCTACTTAAAACATAAGGTGGACGTAAACTTTCAAAGAACTATCTATAACTGTGGAATTGTAATGATATTCTGTTCATTACAATTCTACTGTTGTTAGTCTGCAATTTTTATTTTTTTTTTGGTAAGTGTCTGCAATTTTTTCATGTTCATTAGATCTAGAAAATATTTTATTCCGTTGAAGCTGCAATCATGTCTATATACACACACACAGACAACAGATAAACTGAGAAGACTTGACATATTATTGAGAAAGAAAACACAAGAATATCCATAAAAAAGGTAAACCAGAAGCATGTTCATCAAATGCAGAAATGTTGGGTAATGGATTCCAGTGAAATAATAATATTCCCACCAACTTCACGTAGGGACAACTATTGGGAGAGAAGGTAGAGATTGCTTTCTGTTCCTGACCTTCCATTTCTGGGGGCGAGCGAGAAGGCCAACGTGGGTGGTCCTCTGCTGGTTTCAGCCACAGCTTTGGTCGCACTTTTTAAACATTCAATGAGAAGAAGATGTTTCTTCTCTTTCGTACGAGTCGACATTTAAAACAATCGTAAACCATGTATTTAAAGCTATGTATAGAAACTGATTAACAATATGACCAATTTCAGACAGACTAGCTAGTTTTTGGCTTTTCCTTTTTTGGATTATCTACAAAATTTTTATATACAAATAATTAGGGTTAAATTCGACTTAGGTCAAATTTGAATATGAATTAGTTTAAACTCAAATTCTGTTGACTTGGTTGGAGATTTCATCAAAAATCATCATTGAGATGACAGAAAAATATTGTTGTTGATGATGGGATGATTGGCATTGTTGGTAGGAGAAATAGTATATATGGAATTTAGACAAATTATTGGGAAGTGGAAAACAATGGCATACTCATTGGCTAGCCCAGGGATTGGCTCTAAAAGCTTTCTAGCTCTACGAAGAATCCCTTTACTCATTAGCGTATTCAAGACTCCCGTACTGACTTTTGATTAGTGTTTTAGAACTTGGACCGAACAAACTAATCTGATAAAGAATTAGTGGTAAATCTGATCTAATAAAAAATTAGTGAATAATTCGATCTGATAAAAAATTGGTGACAAATCTAGTTGGACAATTTGGTCGATGTCATGCTAAAACCTTTTCTAGGATTGTTTCAAATTGAACAATGTAAATTATATAGGTCTCTAATTCAACCATATTTGACTGTTACATTACTGTTATAAAATTAAAATTTACTTTAAAATTTTAATTATATTATATTAGGGTCAATTGACTGACCCTTTAATTGGGTTCTTTTGATCCCAAACAAAATATGGATTTGGTGAACATATCTTAACAATACATATTCGTTTCAACAAATTCTGATTTCAAAAAAAAAAAAAAAAAAAGAAAACATCATGATTTGGGGGTTTCTCGTTTGGATTTTCTAGCTGATATCAATTGTATCACAGCGGATATTCCCTGCCTTCTTAGATGGCAATTTTTCTATTAAAAGCTAGAGCATGTGTCAATCAAATTGTCTCCTTTTGAAAATCGCTAGGCTTTAATGCCAACAAATAGGGCTGGGCTCATGTTGAGCCGAACATCAGTTGAAGTGAAGTTCGAGTTCAACCAACTCTCTTAAAATCTGTAGTTCTACTTTTGCTCGGTTCAAAGGGAGTCAAACTTGATTGCAATACCAAGCTCAATTTGATTGCAATACAAACAAACTCGATTAAGCTTCATTTGAATTCAACTCTACTAACAAATAAAATTATAATATATATACAAACTGTAAATCGTTTATTTAAAATTTATCAATTAAAATCAAACCGTTTTATAAACCAAATTAAATTAAATCAAATTTTTTAAATGATTTAGTTTGATTTTATGAATCAAATTGAATTATGCACCTATCTAAAATTAATTTTGACACAAGGTTAGTTTAGTTCAAATTTACAATGGTTAATCGAATTCAAGAAGAAAAAAAAGGGACCAAATGCCTAGAGTATCCTCTTGTATTCTCCTATAAATACAATTACTAGCTTTCCAAATTTTAGACATTTGGCATTCACTAAACCCAAGTCTCTTTACAAATTGATTTTTCCAGGTGTCTTTTCTTAACACAATCCGGGAATATACCAATGGATGTATTCATTCCGGAAGATTATGTTACACGGCGGAGAAGTGAGAAAAAGGCTGCTGCCATGGCCCCGAGAAGGCCGGATAAGTTGCCAGAATCAAGTAAAAGAGTATCGGAAAAGGAAAAGTCTCATTTGCCGGCAGTCCGCCGGCAGGACAATGAAACTTTCATTTCTAGTTGGCCTAGTGAAAATTTCATATTTTGTTGCTTGTCAGCCTGAGATAATACCAGGTATAGTTGTTTCGTATCTTAGAAATCAATGAGTTTAACTGAATCAAGTATCGTATTGGGCATTGAAATCCCAATTTTTTATATCTTGTATCGATTATCATATCATAAGATATATCTTTTCAAATAAAATAATAAAATTTTCTTTTTGCCAACTTATGATTTTAATGGGTGATTTATATGCTTTGCCATATTATTTTATATATAAGCTATTCATGCAGTGACGGACTCAAGGAGGTCAGCTGTCCTGTCCTCCTTGATTTTAAAAAATTTTTAGCTTAAAATGTTTATTTCTGGATTAGCGGCAGTCAATGACAACTGATGCAAATAAACTAATGTATGACGATAGAATAGTGCGATTTTAAATTGAAAATAAAATAAATAATTAAATTATCTAATTAAATTATAATATATAATTTTGTTTGCACTGTTAATACTCATCGTTTATACATATAGTATTGTTCTAAGTTTTAGTCATCAATGTTTCAAACAGTATGCAAGTTTGAGTTGTTACTTTTTTTTAGTCAAATAAACCTTAAACCCTAAACTTTGACCTTGAATTCACCTGCACTGCTATTGAGTTACTGCATTTTGTTTTCGTTTTGTTTTTATGTTCTCTCCATTCTTTCACATCAGAATCATTTAGTGGGGAACAAACTTCGAACTTCTGGCTGAAAAGTCTCACCAAACTCTCTGCAGAAAGGCCTGTCCGATATATGATTCTGGTAAATAGGTTGGAATTGACGTGAAACTGTCTCTAAATTTAGGCAAATTGAAGCGGGAACATATGAAGGTTATGAGGATACATTACATATATAACCGTGGCTTCTTCCTTGTGTCATGTGACTACTTGAAACATTGTAAAGCTTTCTCATTTTGAAGAAGATACAAATTCAGTGGATTTATATTATTGTTTCTGGGAATGGAAATGGTGTTAGGGTTTTGGTTGCAGGTTTGAAATAACAAATTCAAACTTTATTCTTTTTGTTATAAGGTAATTTCTTCGAAGGAGACATGGTTCAGATCTTTTGAAGTTGACTTGGAAACCCAAAATGAACTTGTGGGAATCTTACAAATATTTGAGGTTGACTCGGAAACATAGATGAACTTGTGGGACTTATAAATATTGGAGATTTTGAAGCCGATTAATTAGGGTTTGAGTTAATTATGATTAATTTTCGTAATCGAAGGCGATTTTCATTCTTTACTAAATATATTATGTTTCTTTTTATATTTTGTTGGTTGATATCAAAAGTTTGGCTAATAAAAATACATTAAATCAATACAATTTGAGTGCAAAAATATAAAAGTTAAAATATTAAATCAATACAATTAGTTTATAAATAAGTTATGCTTATAAGCATTTAAAATTTTAAGTAATTATATATTTAAGTAAAGTATTTATAAGTGATTAATAGACAGTTGAAGTGTTTGATAAAATATGATTTATAAATACATTTTATTATTAAAATGACTAAAAAAGTATTAAATTATTTTATCAAATAATACATTGTACTGACATAATTTTTTATTATAATATTATGATAATATATTTTGATCTTATTATAATATAATTTAATATTAGAATTAAATAAACAAATACTTTATGAGTAAATATTTCATTAAAATTTTACATGAATAATTTTTCAAATTCATTAAAATTAATAAAAATAAAAAGGTGGTCAAAGGAAGTCCAACTTATAAACCCAAAATATGATTAGATTTTAAAATTTAACGAGAATAATATGATAATATATTTAGTCAAAATAATTTATAAAAAAAGTATTTAAGAGTATTATAATGAAAAAAATAGTCTCTTAACTTATTTTTTTGACTTACAAACCTAAAAATTATTATAAACTATGACGTTAGTTTAATTTAATAGATAAACAAAGGTAAACACCTCTAAAATATTGAAAAAATCTTATATGAAATATTTTTTTTTTTTATAATTGGTGTCAATATTGAATTTAGTCGATTGAGATTGATAAATTTAATAATACATAATTAATTTTAGAATGATATTATACATCATAATATAATTGAGTATATATTTATCTTAAATATAAAATTAGGAATGCAATTATTATTGAATATTAAAGTTCATGCATCCATGCATTATTTTTTCATCTTCCTATCATTAATTATAAAAAAAAACTTAAACCATATTTGACATCATAATAATCAATTGTCAATACGGTATATTTTGGCTGGAGGCTGCGAGAAGACTTCAACTAAATAAATAATTTATTCAGAATCTTTTACAAAAATTTGAATTTAAATTCCAACAATACAAATCGAATGCAATCCCAGCTGAATAGCGAATGGCAGCTGAGATTGTTGGTAGTCAAATTTGTCATTTTTTATTTTACGAAAGTGGGCAACAAAAGGGTTCTAAAAAAATTAAAATGGATCATTAATTAATTATTTAATAATTAAGTGGACCTTCTGAAAGGACAAGACCCGAATCCACACAAGTGAAATCACAATGCAGGAAGCCTCGGGGCTTTAGTTGTCCTTTTTCCCACCCAAGGTTCCCTAAACGATGAGGAATATATAAAGGTTTTAGAAAGTAAAATATCTACCCTTAACTTAAATTAAGAGTTAAATTTAATAATTAATCATTAAATTTAATTGATTAAAGAAGTATTTTTATTTTTTTAAGTAAAATATTTTAAAAATAATAAATAATTAAAATAATTTAATAAAATATTTACAATATAAAATAATATAAAATTAATAAAAATTTAAAATTTAAAAAGTCAGGTCAAAATTAATGAGTTTACGTTGAAAACTTAGGTTCTGGAAACTGTTGTGCTGGAAAGTTCTTTATATATTTAATTCAAAACAAATGTTCCGGTTACAAATTATTCCAAACAAACGGCTTCAGAATTTTAGCTATATATATATATTTTTCCTTTCTAAATTAATGTTGGGTATAAATATCCTTTCCTGCATAAGAACTATAAGAGAAGATTTTGTTAGAATAACATGTGCACTGCATATAGTGATTATATTTTTTGGTGATTTACAAATTCAAGTTAACGTGTAGTTAAAAAGAAGGCCAAATGACTTATTCCCACCCACAGCTTGAGACGGGAAAAAAATCCCACTTTCCAAGTTTCAAAAATTTAAAATCTCACATTTGAACCAAATTTTAAAAATGCTTTTTATAAATTTTCAAATAAAATAGCTAAAATAACCTTATAAAAAATAAAAATTATAATAAAATTATAAAATAATTTTTACATATAAAATTTTTTAAAAAATTAAAAAATTAAAGGTATATTTTAAATTTTTTTTAAATTTGAAAAATTAAAACAGTCACCGTCGTAAGTGCCGATGATGGTGACTGCCCATAATAGAACCAGGTGATCGTTTCCAACCACTTGGTTTTAAGGGAGACTGCATCTAATTGCATGTTGTGTTGGGCTAAGGCTTGTCAATTATTGGGTTTTGTAATTAGCATGGCAAGGCTTGAGGCACAATGCGTGACCCCTTTGGTTGTGCCTTTGTGGACCTTAGTATAGAAATCCATATGCTTTTGTTGGTTAGTCATCCATTTTATAATATATATTTTAATATTTATTATTTTTTAAGTAAGGTTGCCTTGCGGGCCTAGCCTTGACATGGTCAATGAGCCTACCGCGACCTACAATTTTGTGAGTTGTATCCTCTACAAGTTATGTTGAAATTGGGGGATTTGATAAGTGTCAGGTATATTGTAATACCTGAAAATAGGTATGTTTAACAATGTTATTTATGCCTTTTAGTAGTTCATTATAGTTAAAAGTATAAAAAAAAAAAAACTAAACAGGACATTAAGCATTAAGTGAGCTTAATTGAACAACATTTTTAAATGGGGATAAAATAGTATTTCTACAAAGAATTAGATGTTAGAATAGAGATAAAAAAAAAAAAAAAGGACATAAAATAGTTTATTTGGTTGGCAAGATTAATTTAGTAAATTGTAAAGAGGACCTAAACATCATTTCTGTAAAAGATGAGGGTAAAATAATAACTTTAATAAAAAAGTTATTTATTTCATATTTTAAAGGCACACCAACATAACATTTCCTCTTTTACCATTTATAGTTAATTAAAATTACAAGAATAGGTTATGATTGTGTTGAAATTAAGAAATAAAGGCAAGGGCATTTTGGTAATTTAAAAGTTAGACATTAAATGTAAGAGATACAAATGTATAAATTTGGTCTATCTTTTTCCTCCCATAGCCAAATTCTCATTGTCTTATTCTCACCATTCTTGCTTTAATTTAAGGTCAATTCAGGGCAATTCAAGGAGTTTCCAAATAATTTTTTTGAAAAAAGCAAAAGAAATTAGTTAATTTTCTTAATTAAGATAAGAATTTCCAGAAATTTGATAAAATTGTGTATGAGTTCGTGAACTCATATTCTTTGATGGTGATTTAGATGAAAGAAAACGGTGAAACGAAAAAGAACAAAAATAATCAAAGCTTAAGGTAAGTAAATTATGCTTATAGAACATTTATCCCAAAATTTGATAAAATTAGGGTTTGATGAAAATTAGGGTTTTATATAATTGATATGTATATATTGCAATTCATATGTCCAAGAGTGTAATTGAGTTGAAATAATGTTAGAAGGTTGTGAAAATGTACCATCTATGTATGATGTAAATTATGTCATATTTAAAAACTTATCATGTTTTAGTTATTGGTTAAATTTCTATATAGAATTATGTATTAACACATGTTTAAGAAAGATATATATTATTAAATTGAAGAAAGTTTGGGATGATAGAAAGTGGTAGTTTGACCTTAAGCATGTTAGTGAGTTGTTTGTAATTTAATATTAATTTATGATACACACACACACATTTGGTACAGATGTTATATATAATTAATATGATATAAAGTTGGTTGTATGAAGGGATGTATGAAATATTTGAGTATGGTTTTGAGTTAAAAACCATGTAAAATAAGAAAACTTAATGTAGAAAGAGATAAAAAGTTTGAAATTAGAAACAGAAATAAGAATTTAGAAAGAGATACAGAGTTACGAATTATATTTTATGATTGATGTGATGAGAAAACCACATAGTAGCCCTATACACTTTGTTGTTCTTAGTGAAGAACCCCAAAATAGAGTTTATTACAGTCTGATAGAGTATATGTAGGTTGATGACTATAGGCAAAGTTAGATTTTATGACAATGGTTCCTTATCCTTCAGCCTGGACTGGTCAACAAAAATAAAAGAGTTTCTGAAAAGAATTTTAGAGAATTTTCAAATTTTTTAAGAAACTTAAAATATGCATATGTATAACACATTTTACTGTATTATATATTTGCATACATATTCAGTCATATTATGCATATTCAGAGTTTTTAGAGATTTTAAAATTCTCACAGAAGTGTTGATGTAAGCAGAAATATTAAAATTATAGTAAAATGAGAATAAATCAGTACTAAATTTTCCAGATTATATTAGCTTAATTTACTTACTAGGTTTTTTTTTTTGTACTCACCTCATAGTTTTATAATGTCTTCTCTTTAGGTGTGAGTGATGCAATTGCTAGAAGAGGTCCCACGTGTGCATGAGCTAGAGACACACTTGTTATAGGATTAATATGTTTTTCGGAGATGGTGTGTGTGTGTGTGTGTGTGTATATATATATATATATATATATATATATATGTTAGCTAATCTTGAAGATGGGTATATGTACATACAAGTAAAATATTATTAGCCAGAAAACATAATTTTATTTCCATTGTATGTATATCTGATTTTATTTATCATTAAAATTATGGAAAAAAAATTCAGTTGTTTGGTAAAATTAGTATTTGGTTGGTTGAAAATTTTAGAATTATTTTTTTATAAGTTATTTAAGAGAAGAATTATTTCTTGGTTGACTATTTTTCGGGAAAACTTTGTCAAATTTTTTCTTTGAAAATAGCTTACTTAGGGGGTGATTACATATATATATATATATATATGAATTTATGGTCATTTTGTAATAGATTAGGGTTAAAATTTATGATTTTACCCTTTTATTTGGACAACTTTGGGATCACAAGTTTATATGTCAAGTTTTACAGGATTTCAATGATTTTCAGCTTAAATTGATGAGAAGCAACATTAAAGATACTTAGGAGAAGTTGAACGAAGGTTTGAGTTCGAATTGAAAAGAAGATGTTGGTGAATGAAGTGCTAAACGATAAGAAATTTCAATAATTTATGTTTTTAACCTTTGGTGCTTGTTATGGGTTCTTCATTGCTTTAGAGTTCTAAAATATAAAAGTGGTCTTCAACAAAGTTGTATTGAACATATTAAACTTTGCAAAATACTATCACGAGAAAAAATGTAAGTTTGTTTATGCTTCCAATTGTTGCTACAGAGTCAAATTTAGAAATTCTATTCTCTGTAGGATTCTTTGTCCTAAATGGGCGTATAACTTGAGATTCCGAGGCCAAATTGGTTAATTTAAGAGGCAAATTCAACTTGACATCCAAGATCACAACTTTAAATTGGTTGATTCCTACTTGATTCCAACCCTAGCATATGCAAAAAAATTGTTTTGTAAAATAAAGAGGGGAAGTTTGCTTGGACGAATTTGTGAAACTGTCGTCTCAATTTACAGCTTGTTTTTATATTGTTTTACATTAAATTAAATCAAATTGGGATTCCTACTTTGGAAGATTACAAGGAGACTTTCAATATAATTCAAGATTGTTCTTTATTGGGTTTTTCTTTTTTAAACCTTATTATGTTTTATTTAAATTATTGCTTTAATTTTGCCTATTTTATTAACTAAATTTCCTAAGCTAGTATTAAGGTTAACTAATTCATGGATTTGTAAAATCTTATTATTGTGATTGAAGATTATGCTATTTTATAATGAGTGTGTATTATGTGTTTAACGTATATTAGTTAAATATAAAAATACATGAATTGACGGATACAATAGTCATAGACACAATTAATTTGTATTAAAAACTAGTAGATTATATAGGACATTAATGTGCTTTCGTCTAATTAAATTTATATAGAAATGTAATAGGTTATTAGATAATGAAATATAATTAGTATTATTTAAGAAAGAATGCTCATTAATTTAGAGGATTCTGTTATCATATTAATAAAAAAGAATTTTCAGTCATAAAAAAAAAAATTTACTTTGAAGTGAATTAGTGAATTAGTGATCGGCACAATACCATTTTTAACTCGAATTTGATTTGATGGACCTGTGTTCCGATGGAATTGGACACTAGTACAATCATGAGGCGGGAACCCAACTGTAAAACTCCGGGTCGGGGCCCAAGATGGAGCTGGCCTGTCTGGTTGACATCCAAATTCTGTAAGTTGAAACCCCGAGCTTAAAATTCTCTTGTTCAGTGTTTTGTTCCGAAGAAGAGTTTTACACACATTTGCAGAGACGTCGATCGAATTTCAGGCGACTCTCTCTCTGATCTCAGCCGTTTGTTAATTCTGCCGCTAAAACTTTCGTCGTCCATTTAGTCTTCTCTTTTACTCAGACCTTTGTTGCAATTCAAGGTTTTCCTTTTTCAATGTACTTTAGTGTTTTGTTTTGATGTTAAATCTCAGATTCGAGAATTCTTAATTTTTCTAAGTATCTTTCCATTGGATGCATTTTCTCATAAATCAAATAGACGAGTTAGTTTTGATTTGTATTATGTGGATTAGCGAGATTAGTAGCAATTGATCGGATCTTGAGTCATTAAATTGAATTATTGAAATGTTAGATTTGGTTGTTTCACTTTGTTCAATTTTGTGTTTCAGGTTCCTATTGTGGTGTTTGGTTTTGCGTAAGCCAAAATGGTAAGTTTTCTCATAATATTCAATGAAATGATGTGATTTTATGAAATTTAATTTCTTTTTGCTATGCCTTGGATCTGTATATGTGAAGTATAATTTTATTTAAAAGCATAATGTAATAGACTTGCAAGAGTAGAAGAGAGTTTTAGAGAGTATATGATAGAGACCTTAACAGTTAATCCAACAACACACACAAATATCTAACACACAACCTCAACAGAACAGGCAAACAATACTCAGGAAACTGAAACAGAAATCACTGGCTTATATTCACAGAGTGCAACTGGAATTACACAAACTTTAATTTAAGAACAACAACAAATGAAAATAACAAAGGATGATCCTCCCTTTTGGCTGGGTACCTCCCTTCTAGTCAAAGACTTTCCAAAACCCAAAAACAATATTCAGCTCCCCCTTCCTTCTCATGGACTCACGTTTTTATGCCTCTTTTTTCTCTTCTCCTTTAGCCACGTGGCCCTCTCCCCTTAAGTGGTCCTCCCTGTATTTTATGCCAGCAGCCTAATTGAGTTTGTTCCCCAATTGTTTGCCTTCTAAGGTTAACAGATACTTGAGTCATAACAGTATATATGTTCTACAAGTGGTCTAAATCTGCTGATCTTTTACATTCAAATATTAATTTTATAGCATCAATGGATAATTTTTCTTGCTCTGTCCACTTTAATATTACCATTCTATCCATAAAGTTTTCTCTGGGTTATACATCTGTATTTTTACCATCCCTCTTGGTAGAAGGTTGTTTAAGTCCATGACTAGGTAGTTAAGGCAATCTGCTTCTATGGTGTAGCTTGCCAACCTTCTTTAATAGGCAGTGGATTCAAATTAGCCAAGGTTGAGTGAGGGTAGATTACACTTGGGAAATGTGCTTAAATTAGTTTGTTAGGTGAACCACAGTTGCTTACGGAGAGCAAGAAAGATTAGAATTTATAAGCAAACATATAGAGTATTCTAATATCTTCTTCACGCATAAAGCAGTTTGATTTGGGAGTGAGTAACCTGAACAATGAATTCCCTCGTCACTGAGTTACTAAGTTACAATCTTGTGACTGTTTGAGCTTTCTTCCAATCCTTTTTTTGTTTTTTGGTAGAGACACTTGTTTTAATTTTTGTTTAGTAGAGATGGCAGAATGATATATTGATTCATTATTCTGAATGAAAATTTACTTCTTATTGTTTTTCATTTGTGGTACAGGTTGTTCTTGCAGCTTCTATTGTGACCAAATCTGGGAAAGGTGAGTTATTACTTTTTTTATAAAAGCAAATGGTATATTTCGTTTCTTGTTATTGCATATGTGGATAGTTTTCTAGAACCTCAAGAAAAAGAAAAATCACTTTTAAATATCATTACCATGATAGTCCGTAAAATTTTATGTACTGAATTTGCTAAAAGATCTTTAAGTTGATTCATGAACTTTATTTTACATAAGAATGAGGCAGTTGAATAACCTGCTTATATGTTGTTTGCGTCTGGATCACGTGCTTTTTTTTTGTTTGCTTATGATAATGTTTTACTGTGAATACTTTTTGTTATTCTTCTTGACATTTTCCCTGCAGTGCTTGTTTCTAGGCAGTTTGTGGATATATCTCGTATACGGATTGAGGGTCTTCTCGCGGCTTTTCCTAAGTTGGTAGGCACAGGAAAACAACATACTTATGTTGAGACTG
Organism: Anacardium occidentale; assembly: GCA_026122585.1. Taxonomy (NCBI): domain Eukaryota; kingdom Viridiplantae; phylum Streptophyta; class Magnoliopsida; order Sapindales; family Anacardiaceae; genus Anacardium; species Anacardium occidentale. The sequence continues at coordinate 264,676 of JAJEJH010000386.1, read as the reverse complement.
AAAATGTCCGCTATGTTTACCAGCCAATAGAAGCTTTGTACTTGCTACTTGTTACAAATAAGCAAAGCAACATCCTTGAAGATCTCGAAACTTTGAGGCTGCTCTCCAAGCTTGTATCCTTTCAGGGCTGCTGTTTGTTTACCTTTCCTCTTCATAAATCAAGGTTGACAATTTATTTCTTTTACCAATTGTCCATTCAGATAGGAAAGATTGCTTCTGTTTGTTGTCAAGGATTTAGCAATGTGTATATGGAACTTGCTTTTTTTTGTGTATATTTACATTATGTGAAGACTCCTTTAACATGTATTGATGCATGCCACCCTTACTCTTACCTTTACATTTTTTAATAAAATTTTCAGATCTTTGCATGTCTTTCAATGATTGTTATTCCCATTTGTAGAAAAAAAAAAGGTGTATTGTGTAAAGCCTTAATATGTTTAGGTGCCTGAATATTCCTACTCTCTAGATGAGGAGGGTATTTGCAAGACAGGTTTCGAGCTGATTTTTGCTTTTGATGAAGTCATCTCTCTTGGGCACAAGGAAAATGTGACTGTTGCACAGGTCAAGCAGTATTGTGAGATGGAGAGTCATGAAGAGAAGCTGCACAAGCTGGTATTGCAGAGCAAGATCAATGAAACCAAGGATGTCATGAAGCGCAAAGCCAGTGAGATTGACAAAAGCAAGGTACTTTTTTTTACAGTTCTGTAGTGGTTCCTTTTCTAATTGGTGCCTTCTGTAGATTATTCGATCTTATTGACATTTGAAACTGTTATACATTTTGCAGATTGAGAAGAATAGAGGTGAAAAAGGGGGTTTTATGTCCTTGCAGTCAATGGGATCTGGAAGAATTGAGAGTGCTTTTAGTGATATGAGCATTTCTAGTGGTGGTGGTGGTTTTGGTAGTGGTTCTGGATTTGGTTTGAGCAGTGATGTTGAGTCCTTTTCCAGCAAGTCTAAAGGTCTGTGTCCTTTAAGTGGAATTTTTTCCGTGAGTATGTTACTAATTTTTATGGTTCAAGGTTTTGTTGAGGTACATGTTGCTTGTTAGCAAATGAACATGCAGTTTGGCCAAATAATTTGAGAATACCTTTTGAGTTGCTAGGCAGATAGGTTATCCTTGTTCTGTCCTTAAGATATCTGTAGCATTTTTTTGGAATGTTTATGGATTAGTTGATGATTTGTTTTGAACTGAAGAGAATTATTATCTCTTATATATTTGCATCATCAGGTCGTCCACCTTCATCAGTCACAGCTCCTCCTAAGGGTTTTGGCATGCAGCTTGGTAAATCCCAAAAGGCAAATCAATTCTTGGAATCTCTGAAAGCGGAAGGTGAAGTGATTCTTGAAGATGTGCAGCCAAAAGCAGGCCAGTCAAGATCAGCTGCTCCACCACCAACTGATCCTATCACTCTGACAGTTGAGGAGAAACTCAATGTGACTTTGAAACGAGATGGTGGAATGAGTAATTTTGATGTCCAAGGAACTTTGTCTCTCCAAATTCTTAACCAAGAAGATGGTCTAATCCAAGTTCAGGTAATTTCCATTTCTCCATTATGATGATCTGTGTCCAAGTGATGGCTGCCATTTCATGTCCCTGTTGTATCATTTCTTCTTTGAATGATAGATGCATGACCTGACTGTAATTGCCAAAGGCTTGACATTGATTTCTAGATTTGCAGTCAATGTTGGTACCATTTGTTATGTTATTTCATTACAATATATATATTGCATTATTACAGATCGAGACTGGAGGGAATCCAGCCATTCTTTTCAAAACCCATCCTAATATGAATAAAGAACTCTTCTCGAATGAAAATTTACTGGGCTTGAAGGACCCTAATAGGCCTTTCCCAACAGGCCAAGCTGGTGATGCTGGAGGTGTTGGTCTTTTGAAGTGGAGAATGCAAAGCGTTGATGAGTCAATGGTGCCATTGTCAAGTGGGTTCACCGAATTTTTTCTCTGTAAATCATTCCTTTTCTATGCTAAAATTTTTTACTTGGATATATATATTTTGCAGTCAACTGCTGGCCCTCTGTTTCTGGGAATGAAACTTATGTGAGCATCGAATATGAAGCTTCATCGATGTTTGATCTGCGAAATGTTGTGATCTCAGTACCTCTCCCTGCTGTTCGAGAGGCACCAAGTGTTAGTCAGATTGATGGGGAGTGGAGGTAAGAAATTTGATCTTATATGGTTTATGAGTATCGGATTTCGATGTTATAATGGCTTCTGTTTGTTATTTGCATTTAAGCACTAGCATTCCTTTTGATTTTCAGGTATGACTCTAGAAATTCTGTCCTGGAGTGGTCAATACTTCTCATTGATAACTCCAACCGCAGGTAAGTGACTACTATACTTTCATCTTCATGAGATACATATTCTCTTGTTCTTTCTTAGTGTATAAAATTCATTTTATACTTTACCAAACATGCAGTGGGTCGATGGAATTTGTTGTGCCTCCAGTTGATTCATCAGCTTTTTTCCCCATCTCTGTGCGGTTTTCAGCTACCAGTACATACAGTGACCTTAAGGTTTGTTTGACATAACAATTAGTTTTATTCATGATGGTGTTCTATTAGTGGATCTGTAACCGTGGGGTTTTGATTTGCGCACATTTCTTTCCACTCTTCAAATATTTTCATTTAGATGCTATATATCTTAACTGAAAATGTTGTTGGTGCAGGTAGTAAATATCCTCCCCCTAAGAGGTGGGGCTTCTCCAAAATTTTCACAGAGAACAGTTTTGACCACAGAAAATTACCAGGTTGTGTGACGGCTGGGTTGTTTCTAAATTTGAAACACTGGGTTAGGAGTTCCCATTGAGCAGTCTTTCAATTATTTGGTAGTTTGACTATTTGTAACCCATTGTATAAATTTTGAGACTACTGATGCAGCTCGTTTTATTTTTAAGACCTAAAATTTTCATTATATAAATAGTTTATATGGGTGTGTGATTTTTTTATGTGACGAGAAACCAATACTATCTCGTTAGCTGGTGAGCATTATTTTCTTTCTCTATCCTTCCATGCATAGATTTGTTGCCAGCTACAACCTTCTATAAACGTTGCTTACCAAAAAAAAAAAAACACCACCAATAAATGTTAAAATCAAAAGTTCTACATGGAATGTTGTGCAGATGCCTGATGGCCGACAAAATAAATGGCCGAAGATTGCGCAAAGTTGCACGCAACCAATAACAACCACTGGAGTGCTGACCTTACTTCTATGGCTCAAGTGAAGGTACTTAATTAATGATTGAATTTGTGCAGGTTTCTTCCACTTAGAGCACCGGACCATGCCAGACTGCCTTTGGCGCTGCCTGGTGGGCCTAGGAGTTGAGTTGTGTCGGTCTGTCAACTAGTGGGTTTAGTAGGTTAGATCCGTCCCGCCGAATCTGATTCAAGGTTTCTTGATTGGGTCTCACCAGGTTTTTAATGGAAGCATTTGTTATATTATATATTTATTATAATTTTTTGTGACCTAATTTGTGGGGTTTGTTCGTAGGCCCTCGATGTGACCCATGGGTTTGATATGGGTTGCAACATTACAAATTATGCTCTAGGTGGATGGAGGGTCCAGAACAAGTCGATTGCGGCCTGACCATGCCATGTCTAGGTGCAAGCTAAAACTAGTTGTTAAAGGGACTCCCAACTTTGTTCGATTGATACTGAGTTGAGCTTAACTTGGTAAGTTTATGATCTCGTAATTTGATTTGAATAAAATATTATGTCAAAAAAATTTAAATATTATACTTATATTTTTAATATATATATAAATTATAAGTAAAAAATTAAGGGGTACTGTAATTTTAGCTCAAGTAAGCTTATTCCGTATGAGGTTTGATGAGGTCTCTCTATTACACTCTTATAGATAGGGTTAGATTTAAGTTGAATCAAATGCAAATAAACATATATTTTTGTTTGGTTCATCTATTGATGAGAGATATTTACATTTGGCTTGTGTTCGATGAATACAACTAGGTAGGGTTAGATTCAAACTGAATATATTCAGATTTGTTTTTGAGTTTAGTTTGAATGAATCCGAAATGAACCAAACTAATCCGAACATGAACACAAACCGGAACTATAATTTTAAAATTCAGTGAACACGAGTCCGAACACAAACTATGCAAACCAAATACGAATACGAATCCGAACTTAAAATAATAATTTTTTAATTATTTTTATTAATTATTTGTATTAATTATAATTTTTAATAAATATAAAAACGAATTATACGAACTGAATACGAATATGAAGATGAACCGAATATGAGTTAAATACGAATTTAGTTATACGAACCGAATATGAATACGAATTTTGCTATAAAAATATTCGACGAATACGAATACGAATCTGAACCTAAATCCGAATAGTACAAAACGAATATGAACACGAATATGTTACTGTTTGTGTTTGATTCAGTTCGAATTCAATCCGACAACTAGGTGGACGTCTGTGTTCATGTTTGTAGGTATATGCCCCGGTTTGGTTTGGTTCTATTCATTACTGTGCAAACAAATACAATCATGTTGATGTTCATTGAATTTGAACATGTTCAATTAGCATGAAAAATTGCAAAGTTTAGCTTAATTTGTGGAACTTTTAGAAAATATCTATTCAAAAACATATATATGCAATATTTAGAATTCATCAAATAACAATTCAAATTCAAGGTAATTGTAATAATATTCAAAATTGTCAATAACAACACTTTGCACGTGAGAATTGCATTAAAAATTCATCACATGAGAGTTCTAAAATATAATAATGTATTTAAATGAATAAAATCAAATTTTAATCCATTATTTAACTCCAAATTTCGAGTAATTCAAGCAAGTAGTAAGTGAAACATTTAACACGTCGCAATTTTATTTCGTTCTAACAAAGTTACCCTTTTAATTTCAGATTTAGTCTATAAGAATAAAAATAATGATTGAGTTAATTCATTCTCTCTCTTCATCGTGTAACTCATGACTTTCAACCACATCTTGTTCATTTTCATCGAGTAGATCAAATTATTTAATAATCGTCGTTATGTTTATTTCAACGTCCTCAAATAAATCATGAGTTGATTTTAATTGAGTTTAAGGATTTTTAATCATTATTCATTTTTCTTGGATAGATGATTTCAAGGAAGGAGATGACACCTCACTAATGAAAACATGACTAGAGAATCCTTATCTTATATACTTTCAATATATGTTCTGTAAAAGACCAAAATATTCTGCACTCACTCCCTTACAATACAAGGCATATCTTCATCTCTAGTAGTCCTGGAAGCTGCAGAAATTAAGTTCGACCCCAAAACTTAGAAGCAGATAATAACAAAAGAAAGGGCAGCAATGAGAAGTGATAATCATCTTATCAATGATAATGACGCTGGGATGGGCTGGGTGGTCCATGAGAATGATGGAATGGTAGTGGCAACAGGTGGCCTGGTTGGCCTGACAGTGATGGCCTCGTAACTCTGAAAGTAACACCGTCAAAATTCCCCGTTAGATCATATCAAGGAAGAATCAGCCAAGGTTTATGGAAATGATAAATTCTTATTTATTAATAAAATTTTAATTAAAATTCTTACTTATTCATTAAAAAAACATTTAGAATTTAAAAGCTATGAAAATACAAAAATACTCCCAAATATAAGTTAACGTTTAGTTGATTCGGTGCATGAGAAAATGTATTTCACTCCAAAATATAAAATAATTAAAAAATAAAAAATAACATTAATATATACTAAAAATATTAAAATAATATAAAATAAATTTAAAAGTATTTTAAATTTTGAAAAAGGATTGTCGACTATCATTGTCGCCGTCAAAAAATGTCTCTAGCTACTTGACCCTTTGATCACAAAGACAATTATATTTGAACGTTTCTATTAAGAATAATTATTTTACGTAAATCGAAATAATCAGATTTGATCGTCTGATAAATTAAATGATGTAGTAACTGCTACTTTCCTTTAAAAAAAAATTAATTTTTTTTATATATTTTAATATTTTTTATTTTATAAAATTCTTTTGATTAAAAAATAAGAGACTCATTAACCATTAATATTTATTAATTGATCATTAAATTTAACTATAAATTTTGGTAAATGAGTATGAATTTTGTTGACGTGTAGAAATTTGTCATTTTGACAAACCCAAACCATCATTTTAGATTATCTATACCTTTACCGTTAGATCAAACTCTTGGGGTCAACTTTGTATCTTTGTCTAAGACAAAGTTTTGATACCAACCAAATTGTCTCATATAGTTTTGATGTAGAACTTTAATGCATGAAGATTCAAGTAATAATCAAATTCTATGGAGATTCATGTTACATTACCATAAGAAAGCCATATAACTTGGATTCAAGTTTAGTTGCACTCACCAACTAAGCTTTGGTTGAAATGGGACAAAATCAAAAAACAGAATGATTCCGCAATAATTGACATAGAATGGAACGTTGTAAATAAATCAGAGATGAGATGAGAACATGAATCACAAGAAGAAATAAAACTTGCTGCTTAGTCAGTTGTACCCAAAATGAAATGACATTGTTTTGTTTTTTTGACAAAACGATGCCATATCATTTGGGCAAACGAATAATTTGCTCAGTATATAAAATGCTCCTATTATGGATTTGTAATTGAACTCGTATTCATAATTCTAAATTGTTAGCATTTGTATTTATTTTCGTGTTTGCTTGTAATTGTATCGAACCATCTTCAAGCAAATCGAATTCAAAATTCCCTGTGAGATCACATCAAGGAAGAATGAGCCAAGGCTTATGGAAATGATAAATTCTTATTTATTAATAAAATTTTAATTAATTAAAATTTTTACTTATTCATTAAAAAAGTGTTAGAATTTAAAAGATATAAAAAGACTAAAAATAGGCCTAAGAAAAATATAAGTTAACATTTAATTCATTCAGTGTGCGAGAAAATGTCTTTCATTAAAAATATAAAATGATTAAAAAGTATAAAAAATAATAAATAACATTAAAAGATGCTAAAAATGTTAAAATAATATAAAATTAATTAAAAAATATTTCAAATTTCGAAAAAGGATTGTCTACTCTCATTACTGCTAGCAACAATAGTCATCGAAAAATGTCTCTAACCATTTGATAGTCTGATTATAAAGACAATTAAATCTAAACATCTTTGTTAAGAATGATTAATTTATATAAAATGTGATAACTAGATCTGACTGTTTAGTGAATTAAGTGATACGGTTGCCATTGCTTTCCTTTCAAAAAAAATTTAAGATTTTAAAAATTTATTTTATTACATATTATTTTCTAAAATTCTTTTGATTCAAAAAATAAAAAGCCCCTTAACCATTAATATTTATCAATTAACTGCTAAATTAAATAATAGATTTTGATAAATGAGTATGAATTTTGTTGATGAGTAGAAATTTGTCATTTTGGCACACCTTGGGCGGCAAATAGTTAGTTCTCTCAAAATTTGTCACTTTGGAAAAACAAAGCCACTAATTTAACGTTTTCTAATGATGATTTGAGCCCTTGCCCTCAAAACTAGCAAATTAGCCACGTAACCACCCAGGTTACTTCCAGGGGGCAACGCAGTTTCTTTGTTTAAGACAGTTTTGATACCAACCAAATTGTCTCATACACTTTTGATGTAAAACTTTAACGCATAAAGATTCAAGCAATAATCAAATTCTGTAGCGATTCATGTTACTTTAGATAAAGAAGCAATATAACCCAGATTCAAGTTTAGGTGCACTTGCCAACTAAGCCTTGGTTGAAATGGGCGGAATGATTCAACAACAATTGGGATAGAACGGAACATCCTAAATGAATTAGAGATGAGATGAGAACATGAATCACAAAAAGAAACAAAATTGCTACTTAGTCGGTTATATCTAAAATGAAATGACATTGTTTTGTAATTTTAACAAATCCAGGCCGTATCATTTGGGTAAACAAATAATTTGTTTGGTACAAAATGTTTCTATTAAGGATTCGTGTTTAAACTTGTATTCACAATTTTAAATTGTTCGTGTTTGCATTTGTATTTAACCATATCGAATTGTCTTTGAACAAATCAAACTCAAAAGTAAATTCAAACATGTTTAATTTCAATTTAATATTACGTATGGACAACAATTTTACCAATAATATATGGTTAAAAGGATTAAAGAAATGACGAACAATTGTTTTTATCTGGTGGAAAAATAAGTATTCCAACCTTCTCCCCGTGCAATTGTGGATCAGCTGACCAACTAAATTTCTAGTGATCTGATTCTCAATGTTTTTTCAAGTGCGAATAGAAATTTATTGAATTCCTGGTCACTAGTCATTGTCGACCACGTACAGAATATGGTTGTTTTTTTTTTTTTTTGATAACTTAAAAACCTTATTCGAATTCAATTTTTTTTTCAGGATTAAACCAATTTATTAAGTAAATGAAATTTTGGGTCAGCTTCGCGATTACTACATTTAATAAGTTAAAACTTGGATTTTGATATGTTATCAATGTATTTCAAACTCGTATTTTTTTTGTTTTGATACCTCTATTTTTGTCATTTAAACTATCTCTAAACGGCTTAAGAGAATATAGTTGCAATAGACAGTACGTTGCTTATTCTTATAAACTGTAAAACTTGCAGTTACTCCTTTGTTCCAAGTTTAGAGAAATGTTTTCAGAGTCAGATATGACATCAATTTAGTGAAGGGGATAGTTCGGTTCAACCAACAATTGGATCATTTGATTGGTGATCGGTCAATTAATTGTTTAAAATTAACATTCAAAATAATTTTATATGGTTAATTGTTAAATATATATTCTAAATTATTTTATTTGGTCTAACCGTTTGAATAATCCAATTCAATCGGTTTGAACTCTCAAAAAGAATTTTTAGAAATTCGTCATTATTTTTTTTAAGGAGTAACAATCCAATCAATTTGATGGGTCAATTTAATCCAATTTTTAAAAGCATGGTTTAGATAAACCCAATGTTCTTTCAATCTTGTCTACTCCACATTAAAATTCATAATCTTGTTCGAAGACAATCCAAATTCAATGAAATCCAACCAGATTTATGAAAATATGTCAATCAAATCATTATGTTCAAGCCTGAACTCAGCAACCCAACTTTCTTCAATACTCTAAATCCGTCAAGTAACTGCACATACCGAAAACCCTTAACTTTCTCCAATACTCTCAAATCCATCGTGTTCAAGGCTAAAAGAAGAGGCTGCGTAGAAGACGGGAGAAGTCTTTGAGTTTGGGAAGAACTTTTGAAATTGGTGGAGATGATATTGAAATTTTTCTTACAGTCAAATTATAATTTGATGACTGCATGTTGTGGTGCAAATATTCCAACTCGATTCAACGGAGGGACGATTGGTTTGAGCTCAAGAGTAAAATTACGGATTTGAGTTTGGTTCAAATTTGATTTAAGAAATAATAGTTAAACTTCATGAATTATATATTTATCAATGAAGATCACATTTAAAATTAGAGAACAGGATTTTAAAGATATAAATTTTATATAATATTTTAAATTTTTAAAGATTTATTAACATTATCCTTTAATCAACTGCACCTCATGAGTGGAGCGAGCAATATTGAGTTAGAGCTAAGATTGAATATTTTAATCAATTACCTAATTTTACCTGAAGTGTGAACAAAGGGTAATTGAAATTTGATGCCCAGAGGCTGATCTTATTCAATGAAGGAACGAAGCCATATTGTTAAAATTTTAAGTTAATCAATAAGATCATGGTAAGTGCACTATTTACATAAGTAATCATATATTTCACTTTCAATCAAAATCACACAAAAATTTCCTCCACTGATCTTCTCTTTTGGGCCCTTTCATACCAATCACCTTTTCAGTCATGTATGGCTTTCTCAATTGGCTAATACGTCATAGAAATTTCTAGTTGAATTATACAACCATACAAGTTTCCTCCACTTATCAATATTATTTTGTCCTCTCATATCAATGATTTTACGGTTGGATTTGAATCAAACCAACTTGATTGATTCAATTTAGTAGTTTAGTTCAAGTTTTGTTGCATTTTCCTCCAATGATATTCTTTTTTGTCAATAATACTATTTATTCTAACAGCAATATTACTTATCCCATTGCTTATACTCTTTATCCTATTGATAACTTTTGATGATATTTTTAGTTAGTTCAAATGAATTCAAACTTGATTTGGTTTGAATCTAACCGAAATTCTTACCTCTCATAGATGGATTTAAATTGAATATAAATTGAAGTTTCAATTTTGTAACTTTGTTTGAGTTTGGTTTGAATTTCTTAAGCGATACAATTCATCTCATTAATAATACAATTTATCCTACAAGTGACATTACTCATATCACTGATCGCACAAATCTTGTTGTCGGCTTTTGAACCAAATTGTCACAAGGCTAGGAATCAAATAGATTTTTTTCCTGTGATGATGCTAAGTCCTAGCTGTCAGGTTTCCCTAGTTCGCCAGAAGGGTGACCATACAGTGGAATTTAAAAATTAATAAGCAGAGGTCAAGGAATCTGTACTAGATACTTGTTTTTTGCAACAACATACGAGAATTAACATCGAAACAACCATAGGATGTTAATCGAACATACCTACCATTAAAGCTCCACTAATGTCTTTTAATGGGAAGGATTCACTTCTAGTCAATCTATGGACCAATAACACTCATGATCTTTCATACGAAGCAAGAGCGAAAGAGGCATATTGTGTTTTTATGGTGCCAATGACAACTGACACGATCTTGTGTAGTAAAGGTCATGAAGGTGAATTTTGGAAAACTGGCAAAATATTCTGAATAAGGAAACAAGTTGTGTTTATATAGATTTTAGTGTATGAGATCGTGTGTGCAAAATCCATGCCTGTTTGGCTCTTGCACGATCTTATATGCCACTTGCACAATCGTGCATCAATGTTTAAACAATATATGACTTTGCATATTGTGCATGAAGCACATAACATATTCAATCGTACCATAACCACTTTACTAATTGCTCATACAATTGTGCAATAGGCATACATGTTGTGCGTTAGCATGTTATTTAAATTTTGAATTAGGTTTGACTTGGTCAATCCTAATTTGTCTAGATACTCCACAATTTTTCTACTTGCCAAGAAGCATGATTGTATGCTTGACAAACACATGATTATGTGTTAAGGCAAAATTCCAATTTTAACTTTTGACTTGATCCAAACAGATTGATAAGTCAAGCACAACAACACCCGACATTGTAACCATCAGAAAAATAATCCTATGCCTTTAGAGCTTGATCAATTCCTATTTTGTATAACCTACAAGTTCTTTCCTAACTCAATAGTGACTAGATTTAGGTTTACTCCAAACATAGATCACGAGTGATCTTTAGCAAAACATCATAACCACTCAAATAACAATGTCAATAAATATCTCAGTGCTTGATTAACTTAATAATTAATGCACAATACAATCCCTTCATCATGTTGTGTCTCTTAAGGGTGAGACATAGATATATATCTATCTCAATTACTCATGATTTTACAAATATGTGTCTAAATAAAACCATTAGATTAGATAACAACTGAATCCAACTATGACCATAGACTTATTAGTTATAGACATTATTTACAAAGATATCATTCCCATGCTTGAGAGTGACGAATCATTTGTTGATCTACCATAGCTATTGTATTAGTCATGATATGACTAATCACTTACTTTTATAACACCCTATTTACAGTGGTGTATTTCATCATGTCAAACAGTATCACTCCCAACATAAGACAATCTTGCAACCTCAAGTAAAAAAACCATATATACGTACCTTTAACGGGTGGGTATTTGACTTTTAAAATTTTTGCGAATAATGGGACTAGAAAGACATGGTTGGGTGCGTAGGTTGGGATTACACCTAACATGTATAGGGCATCAACATCATCATCTAATCACTCAGGAGGCCATTCAGGTGTGACCAATGATAATACACATAGAATATAAGAATTAGAAGATCAATTAAGAATACTGTGAGAAGATTATAGTAATAATATGAATGTAGTTAGATCTTAATTATCTAGAATTTGTTCATCTTTCGGTATACCACCATATGAAATGATTAGAAATCTAGTGGAGAGTTAACATTTGTATAAATATTTTTATATAATAAATTCTTTTCTTGTAAAGTTATTAATTGAGAATAAATATATATGTTTTATCTAATTGTATTTTTGATAGTACTCCATCCATCGAGCAACTATCACGCTTCAAATGGAAATCAATAAGTTTATATTTGCTTAAATGTTTGTCTCTGTTAGAAATGCTTATTGTTGAAATCTAGCTAATTTGAGGGTTTGATTTGTATGTATTTATGAAGTGTTGAAATTATTTTATGGCAAAGTATCAAATTGTTGAGTTGGTTTATAAATTTTGAACATAGATTGTGGTTTATGAAAGCATATTGATGGATGCAAGACATATTATAAAATAGTTGGACTCAATGAAATCTAATCAAAGTGTTTGAGATTAGTTATTAAAGTGTAATGCAGTTCCATTTTGTAGGATATTAGTCACAGAGTATAATCTAGTTTTGAGTTATTTTGATGAGCACGTGGTGGTTTGAAAATAATATATCAAACATGAATGAAATGGAATTAGGTATGTCATGAATTCTTAATGCAATTGTGCGCGCCAAATTGATGTAGCAAGTGCTATTAAATGTTGTCTACTTTAGTGACATTTTGAGTTAAGTATTCAAACAGGTGTAGTCGGATTGATGTAGGAAACTTGAAAATGCAATCGTCAGTATATATTCATGCACTTCTTCTAATTCATGTTTAAAATATTTTTACTATGAAATTGAATGTCGACGTGAGTTCATTATTGTACTTGACCTTGTAATATATAAATTGTTTATTATTTCAGGTTTCATTTTCTCACATCCTTAATTTTTTTCTTTTTTTACAGATAAAAATGTGAGAATCTTAGCTCAAGTTAACCAACAAGCTTTTGGACTATTTCTGTCAACTTTCGACTTTACATATTTTTATATTATGTTAGTGTTTTAATTATGTTACGTTAGTACTTTAATTGTATGAAATATTTTATTAATATACTCTGGAATTGATTTAGTATATTCTCAAATGTATCATTGGATTTAACATTCTTGGAGTTTTTTTTATCGTAGTTCATTTATAAAAACATCAGATGCTTGTACAGGACATGTATATTGGAGAAAAAAAAAAGAAATAAATAATTATTTTAAAAAATGCTTAAGGAAAAAACGCCGCTAAACAACACCGGTATAAAGCTTAATAGTTTAGTATACAAATGCCGTTATAAGCCCACAAAAACGCCGCTACATGTCCCAAGCAAACACCACTATAAGAAAAAAAATGCCGTTAAAAGACATATCACAGTCAGATATTTGCGCGTGAACTAGGGTTAGATTCAAACCAAACCAAATGCGAACATCCACGTGTTCGTTTTATACAGTTCGGATTCATCAAATTTTTTTATAATAAAGTTCGGGTTTATGTTTGGTTCATATAACTCAGTTTGTGTTCGATTCGTATGTGTATTCATGTTCGGTTCGTATAATTTGTATTTATATTTTATTAAAAATTATAATTAATACAAATAATTAATAAAATATAATTAAAAATTTTTTAATTTAAGTTCAGATTCGTGTTCAATTCGTACTGTTCGTGTTCGGGTTCGTATTAGCTGATTTTTAAAATTATAATTCGAATTGAGGTTCAGGTTTAATCAGTTTGTTTCAGGCTTATTCAAGCCGAACTCAAAAAAAATTCCAAACCTGTTTAGTTTAAATTCAACCCTAGCGTGAACGATGGTGGACATAAGATTCACTGATCGGAATAAGGTTTTACTGATGCTTTGAAACACCAGTAAATACAAAAAAAATAGTCAATAATTTTTCGACAAATAGCAGCATTCTAGCCAATGTTTGGTCTAGAGGAGCATTATGTGCATTTGATTGACCACGTTGGCTCAAAACATGTGTCTTCTTTATACTTTGTCATGTTTTGCTTGTGTCTTTTATTCTATTCCACCTCATTATGTTTCACTATAAGACACATAAATCCCTCAAAGTAAGAGGTAATTGTAGACACTCTATTTAGACCCAATTAGGTCATTTCTCGATAATAATCACATACAAGTTTTCCAAAGGACTCCAAAGTCGGAAAAATGAGGATTACAGATGAAGGGCAGGCCACTACGATAAGAGAACTGAAACTAACATCCTTAAAACTTTTAGATTATCCTTGAAGCCCAATTGCAATTGTCTTAACTGGTTTAGCTTATTTTAAGCCCATTTCATGTTATTGGCAGACACCACGCCCGACTGGTTGGTAGATGCTTTCCACTATAAGTGATCACAATTCTTTCGATGTGAGGGGTGGATGCTTCAATTCTGCCTACATTTGCATGCCGACAGATAAGCATTCATAGATGTCTACTGGGCATCTATTTATCCTTGTAATAAATAAGCAGAAGCTCTTAGGCAACCTCTCACTGTTGGTTTGTGTTCGTTTGTTAAGGAGAAATAAGCGATTATGAAAGCCCGCTAGAAGTCTTCTTACAGTTGAAGTTATCCAGTTTTATGATAATTATAATTCTTTGAATTATTAGCCTTAATAATCTTGAATTATCAAAATTGAAAATACTAGGGTTTATCCTAATAAATCGGAACCCTATATAAGGAGTTCTGATTCATTGAAGAGGGGATGCCTTTTTTGGCTTTTGCTGAGGACTTAAAACACTCCAAGGTTTTGCATCATTCATATCACAACAACTTCTAACCGGTAAACGTAACTAGAAATATACCCTGGATGAGGAAAGCCCACCTCTTAAGCTATCTAAGTTCTGTGACATTGAAGTTTTCTTCACGTCTCTCAAGCGCCCGTCCGTTCACCTTTCCTCAAGTCCTCGACATTGGACTTCTTGCGAGACATTAGCACATGTGTAAGTCTTGAGGGACCATTCATTGTTCTTTTCATGTTGTGGATTGTTTGGCTAGGATTGTAATGTGATTGGTTCTTTTTGTTGGTTTTTTTGTATGATAGAAGTTAGAAGCACTAAGATTTATTTTCAATTGACAAAAAAATAATTTTATTAAGCAATTAAGTATCTATTTATACAGTAAAATGATAATTGAATTTGCAAAATAATTTGAATTTGCAGAAATAAAAATCTTATATAAATATAGACTGAATTTAAAGAAAAAATGATAACTAATTTAAATTAAATTTTAAAAATAAAAGATAATTAGTAATCATTTTGAATATAATTTCATGACTCATATCAATCAACACTTTTAGGATTTTAGTTTTTGTAATGTCGTAAGTGGATGACACAAGGTTATCTGCAAAGGAGTGCCAATGAGAGAGCGCCCACCTACCATTGCATATGTCCGCTGGCAACTTAGGAGTATTTGCTTACATGAATTGTTTCTCATCTTTTAGCTCAAATTTTCTTACGCCAAACAGTTAATAATTGCATAATTATTCTAGTAATATATGATTGACCTGAGCATTGATATAGGATGTTAAGGGTTATGTTGGAATTGCATGGCTATTTCAATAAGTCGTAATCTGTTTCTGTAGTGTTTCATTGGCAAGTATGATGCAATTATTTCCTTAGTATTATTTGTGGCTTTTAAGTTTGATAATATGCTCATGAGTTTGAGACATGAATGATTACGTATTGACCGTGAGTCATCGGCGAACTAGTCGTCTTTTGCATGATGGGTTTGGCGGTCCTTCTTGTGTTGGCATAAGGGTAATAGTCTGTTTCCTGTTTATTTGAGTAATTAACTTGTTGATTGGACAATTTTGTGGAGTACTTGATTTTGTGGTGATGGACGATCATGGACGATCTGGAGACAAAAGCGAACAACTCGAGTGGATCCAAGACGCTTTAGTATAATCAACGTTGGTGGTTGCATTTTGACAACACAGATAACTTCTTTTTACTTTATTATTTTACTGCTTGCCTAATCCAATTATTTTGCAGGGTGTTTAGAATTGTCTAAGAAGCAGTTAAAACAGTTGTAATTTGATTTTATCAACTGCTTTGTGGATGGATTTTATCACTTTAATGAATGTTTAATGATGTTGCATCACATGTTTAAAATGATAATTAAATTAAACTTTGTAAACGCTACAGGTGTTTAACATCTTTTCATATCAAATTTAACTCTCCAAACCTATTAATTGGATATGTTAGGTTCATTGGTTCATCTATAAAAAATTCACTAGTTATCTATTCTCACTTATATGCATTTTTTAAGGCATCTTTTAGGTGACGATTCAAAACAAATTTTGTAACGGGCCAAAAACTTTTTCATGCACTCTTATTAATCATGGTAGGGTGATAAAAAAAAAAAAAATGATATCTTACTTGATGTGATAAGATAAAAACTTGTCACAACCAGATTGAATCTATCCTAAATTGTTCCCTCTCATGTATTAAAAAATTATGCTTCTCCAGTAGTCATGGAACGTCTGTGGGCAACTTACAGCACTAAACACCACCCTTTTAATTTTTTTTTTTTAATTACTTACTAGCTTTAGTATTTTAATATAAATTAATTCGATAGGTTCATTTTTTTTTTCAATAAAAGGGTTTTGAAGCAGATCTCCTCTTGCATCAAGGGCAATTAAAATTCTTTGAATAGTGTTAGTTTGATTCTTGATATGTTTTGGGTATAATACGATACAAATAAAAAATAATAATCCATATCTTAAAAAATATTGAGAATTGGTATAATATAGTGGACACATCATACAATCCACTACATATTGTATCATTTTCATTGCAGCGTGCAGAATATTTGAGTGCGCATTGTGAAATAGAACTCGGCCAAATTTCTATTATTATTGGGAAGCTGATACTTTGTCTGGAAAGTGGAAACTAGAATAACGATGTGCCCATTTTGACCAAAATGTGACAAGGTACAATCACGATCAAAACTTCATAATTTCTTATAGACCTATATCAAAGTTCAATTCAGTTAATTAGTGTGTATATATATATATATATATATATATTAAAATCACATCTTTATTCCTATCCTAGTAGAGATTTTTTTTATTTTGGTTCTTTAAGAAATCGAATCAATTGATACGATTAAATTATTTTAAGATGTCCTTCCACTTGTGTTGAAGAATATTTATTATTTGCTTTTTGTAATAGAAGGTAAAGATTCCTAAAGTAAAAGAAATTGTAGAATTTTTTGCTTTAGAGGACCTTGGAGAAATAAATTAAATTTAGTTTTTTATAATACTATTATTATAATCAAAATAATAAACAATTTTAAAAAATAATTGAATTTGAGATTTATCTTGTAATTTTATGGCTATGAGAGTCCCACCCATCTGAAATATTTTTGGCATCCCAATCATTTAGTTTTTGAAGTCAAGAAATCTTCAAATCAAAATTCTTTCTACACCAACCAGTTTTATATTATTATGAAGATAATAATTGAAACATTTTTCTTCAGGACAGAGTTCTGTGGACTAGATGGTTCAATCTTGAGTTAGTGTCTGGCCTGGTAGAAATGAATTATCCTAAATCGAGTTCAAATAGGACAAATTCATCACTAAATTCAACTATTTTAACAAAATTTTTTTTTTTTTCAATTATTCTTTTTTCTCCTCTAGCTTCTCTTCATTTCCAATGAACTTTCTTCATTGTTTTCCAACATTGGCCAACTGTTTCTTCAACAACTTCATCCTCTCAAGCTGCCGTTTTTTATTCAATATGCCGAGGGAACCCTAGCTTTTTGTAGTGACACCTCCATAACAATTTTAAAATATCCGGATAAAAAAAAACACTCCAACGTTAATTATCCCCACACAAATCTCTTCTTCGTCAATTTGATACTACGATAGAATATACGCCAAAGGACTTGTTCCCACCCATAGTTTCGCCCTAAGACAAAGTCTCACCTCCTAAGTTTGAAAAATCTCAAATCCCACTGTTGACCAAGTCAACAGTTACAATTAACTGTCAACAGTAACTATTTATATAAAATGACTCAAATGCTCTTATTAAAAAATAAAAATTTATAATAAAATTATAAAATAATATTTAAAAATATATATATATTAAAAATTTTAACAATTTTGCAAAATTTTGAAAAATTTAAAATTTAAAAAATGGCCTAGCCATCGCCGCAGTGCCGACAATGGCGGCCCGTCACAAATAAACCCAAGTGGCCGGAACGACCACCTGGTTCGGACAGAGGCCAGATCTGGCCTCTCGAAGACGGAGGCCGCTAGATCTAGCCGCCTCTTGTTTTGGAGGAAACGGTCAGATCTAGCCACCTCTTTTAGAAACCTTGACCGGAAACGGTTGTTGGGGCCTAGACTAACCACTTTCGATCATTTTTTCTGACGGCGGTGACCAGATCTGGCCTCTGTCTGAACCAGGTGGTCGCCGACCACCTGAGTTTATTTGCGGTTGGCCACCATCGTCGGCACGGTGACGGTGGTTGGCTTTTTAAATTAAATATTTTTAAAATTTTTTAAATATTTTTTTATATTTAGATAAAATTTATTTTATTATTTTATAAATTTTAATTCTAAAATGATAAAATTGGCCTTTAACGGTTACTGTTGACAGTTAGTTGTAACCGTTGACTTGGTTAACAGGTGGGATTTTGGATTTTTCAAACTTGGGAGGTGGAAACTGTCTTGGGACCAAACTATGGGTGCCAACAAGTCCTTTGGCCCTAGAATATACGTCGTCCGTGGACCACTTGTTGGCTCTACCCTTCATGCATGCCATTGAATAACTTGATCTCTTCACTTCTTCCCACATAGGTCTTCCTCAAAATTTTCTGTCTCTAGAGATGAACAATAAGCATTCTTTCTGCGGTTTTAATCTAGTCATGCTTTCGTGTGTTGTTTACAGAGTAAATGCCTTCTGGATTCGTCTTTGTTACTTCGTAACTCTGTCCTTTGTGGGATTCTTAGCGTTGAGAGTCACCAAGACAAGGACTGCGCCCTCCTTTCAGCCTGAAAACTTAGATTTATTCTTCACTTCTGTGTCGGCAATGACAAATTCCAGCATGTCAACCGTCGAAATGGAGGTTTTCTCTAACCTTCAACTTGTTTTCATGACCATTTTGATGTTCACAGGAGGGGAGGTTTTCGTCTCCTGGCTTCAACTTCATATAAAATCCAAATTTCCCAGAAAAAAGTCCATTGAAAATGACAATATTGAACCTGGTTTGGCCTCCATTTCAAGTCCACAAACTGAAAATCCCATTTCCATTTCCACAGAGAAACATTTCGAGCCTTCAATCGATAATTCAATACGGCTTTTGGGCTCCGTTATATTACGTTATCTTCTGGTAGTTCTTGTTGCTGGAACCAGTTTATTTTTACTATACATTAGCGTTGTTGAAAGTGCTAAGGAAGTTCTGAAACGCAAGGGTCTTCATCCACTAACATTTTCTGTGTTCACAATTGTTTCTACTTTCGGGAACTGTGGTTACGTCCCCACAAATGAAAACATGATCGTTTTTAAGAAAAATTCAGGTCTTCTTTGGGTTCTCATGCTGCAAATGCTCCTAGGAAACACGTTATTTCCATCTTGCCTGCGACTTGTCATCAGGGTTTTGAATAAAATCACAGGGCGAGTCGAGTTTGAGTACATGTTGAAAAATCACAAAGAGATGGGATATCCTTATCTGTTGTCTGGTGTTCATTCTTGTTTTCTTGGAGCTACTGTTTTTGGGTTGTTGTTTGTGCAGTTTGTCGTCTTTTGTTCGCTGGAATGGAATTCGGAAGCCATGGCTGGTCTAAATTTCTACCAGAAATTGGTTGGTTCTTTATTTGAAGTGGTTAATTCGAGGTACTCAGGCGAATCTTTACTTGATATCTCCACACTTTCTTCAGCAGTGCTGGTGCTCTTCGTTGTTATGATGTAAGTTCTACACTATCTTTCTCTTTCTCTTTGTCTCTCTCTCTCTCTCTCTCTCTTTTTTTTAATCACAATTATCTTTTATGGAATTTTGTTTTAAAACATGTGAGAGCTTGTCTTTGGTAACAAATTATAATATGATATAATTTTGTTTTAATATTGAAAGATAAAAGGTAAGTTGTTATGATTCTGCGTGTGAGTTAAAGGATTCTTGAGAAGCCAAAGACTTATTCTCACCTAATCTTTGTTTGAAATGATAAAATTTGATTAGATAAATTTGAAGAAATTATCTTTTCATCCGTTCGACCAAATTTTTGTTAAATTTTGTATGGAATTGCTTAAAGAAAAAATACTTTCAAATTAAATAATATTTTATTTTTAAAATTTTATAACATATTTTTATTTATATTTATATTAATTAAAAATAAAAACAATAAAATTTTTATTACTATAAATATTGATAGGGTTTAATGATAGATAATTATATATTTAGGATAATTATAATTTTTAAAAAATTTTAAGGGGTTTTGAAATTGAAAAAATTTTTGGGTGTCTTTTAAAGCTTGAAAAAATTGAAGTGTTTCTAAAGTTTTTAAAATTTCAATATGCTTATCAATAGTTATAAAAATAACAACTACATTCCAAAAAGATAGATAGCAAGTTAAAGATATTAATACTAATTATAAAATATTGAGGTTATAATATATTTACAAAATATATAGATAAATATGATGATTTTTAAAATAAAATAAAATAAAAAATTATATATTTTCCTCTATAAGTTGAAAAAATAACTTTTATACCCCAATACATATCTATCATAATATTTGAATAAAATGATATACATTTAGAAAAAAATGTTTGTTTTTAAATTTTTAGGGGTTTCTTAAAATGAATAAAATATTGGGGTGTTCTTGAAATTTTAAAAAAGGTTTTTTAAAAATTTAAATTAAGTTTATGGGTGTAAAATTATATTACAAATTATTGAGGATATAAAATATTTTTAAAGTATATGAATGAATATAATAATTTTTAAAATAAGAAATAAAATTATCTATTTATCCTTACTAATTCTAAGAAAATAATGTTTTATTCCAAATATAATTTTATTAAATATTTGAATAAAATGACACAAATATTATTTAACCGTTAAAATTAATAATTGATTTTTAATAATTAGATAAAAAATTAATTTTTTTAAACTTAATAAATTAAAATTTTGTTATTTCAACAAATATTAGATAGAAAACAGTCTTTCAACCTTGTTGAAAATTATTAATTTAATGATAGTATATAATTGTAAGGACAAATTTGACCTCTTAGTTGTAGGTCCAATTGGGTAAAAGAAGTAGGTCCAACTTCAATACTATTTTTTTTTTCTTGTAACTATATATATAATATTTATATAATTCGTCTATTTAAATAAATATATTTATGATAATAAAGCAATTAATTTGTTTAAATTTTAATGTCATAAAAAATTGAAGTCTTTAACCTTTTTGTATCAGTTTTTTCATGGCCAAAGAACTTATTCACCTTAGAGTTTCACTCAATTATATAATTCTATTTGTCACTTTTTTTAAATTTAAATATTTATTTGTTAATCAAAATTAATGATTAAGTTTAACGGTTTATTGTTAAATGTTGATAGTTAGAAATGTATTTTTGTTTTTTTAATAATAAAATTTTAAAAATAATAAAATAAATTTTATAAAAATAATAAAAATTAAAATAATAATAAATTACATTAAAAATATAAAAAGACAAAATAAAATATTTTTTAAAAAACTAGCTACTATCATTAGTGATAGTGGCTGTTTAAAATTGAATTAAATAGTCGAAAAAAACTACTTAATTTATAGGATAGTCAAATTTAACTACCTTGGTTGACAAAAGTGTAGGATCTCACTGTCGTATATATTACTATTATTATATTATATATGTTTATTATCAAAATAATTATATTTTATTATATTTTCTGATAAAAGAAGTCTTTATTAATACATACAATAGGACTCCTACACAATTGCTTTACTAAAAACTATGCACTATGCGGAAGAATATAAATGAAGTGTGGTGGTAAACGAAAATCTACTGTACAGTATCCTGAATAAAACTCATATTTTATTATTAATAATTAGTATCTAAAAATATAAATGATACTGTATATTAAATATATGAACACTACAAAGCACGCAAGCCAATATGTTATTTGTTGAAAACTGAACACCCATACACATATCCACCCACCCGCCCACACATTCATATATATACACATACATTTGTGACTAAAAACTGGGGTAAGAACCCGCTTAAGCCATATCCTATATCTTCAACCATCTCGTGCTCCAAGCTCAGCTTCCCAACTCAATCTGTAAAAAAAGGAAACTAAAGAGGATGAGTGACAAGTCACTCAGTGAGTATCTCCTATCTTTACCCTTAGGTAGACTCATCTTATTCTTTTTTGAGTTTACCTTTAGTCTTTTCCTTATTCTAGTTTTATTATCTTACTACTTATCTAATTTCTAGCCTCACAAACTATGCTTAGTCTAATTGTTTATCCAAAAGACTCAACTAGTTCATTACTCGACTTATGAACATATACTTCTTTAGTTTGGCTTACCGTTTGAATACGGTCTCATAATGTATCGTAAATACATCTATGAGTATACATAAATAACCCAGTATGAAGAGGAGTCTGAGTGGTGCAACTTAACTTACTAAGCTCTCTTTCTAAGGCTTATTATTCTATTCTCTAATCTGATTTCTAAGACCTAGAGCACTCTCAAGCTCTTTGAAAATTTTAACTCAATTCTTTTAGATTTCAGCTTATGATGTATATTGTGCAGCTAGTTTTTGTTATTTTCTATTTATCATTCATGATTTAATCATTTCTCATCTTACTGTTTGTATTCTGATTCATAGTTGCTTTGTTTATTGTTTACTGTTCTGTTATAATTTGGCTTATTCTGTTATGTATCTAGTATTCTGTATGTACTCACATTTTTGGTATTGCATATTATGACTGTATTGCTAATTAGCAGTTTGTCTGATAGTTTTCCTATTATTTTACTGATATACATTATAGTTTTTCTGCTTTAATTAATCTCATGTGTGTATGATATGGTATGAAATATGTTGAAATCATGTCTAATGATACTAAAAATCATAGCTGAATCCTTAGGCCAGTTTACTGAATATATTTTTTTAAAAATTGTTTTATTATAAGTGCTGTTGTAATTCGAAGATCCTAAATATGCAAAAATTATTGAATAAAAATTTGTATTTGAAGATATTTGCTATGTTGCATAGACTAATAAATACAAGGATTTGAAACCCCTGATCATGTGAGTTTCATATACTAACATGCAGTTAGCAATTGACTAACTAGTTGTAGCAACTGAATCTGAAGCTGAATGCTGATCACTAAAACCTAAACTGCTATATATAGTGGCTAATATGGTTATAAACCCTGATAATGGTTCTCTTAACTGACAGATGTAGGTTTGAAACATCCAAATAATATTTTATGTAGGTTTGAAACATCATATAGGCTTTACTTGAGTCATCTTTGGTTTTTGGACCAAGGAGTCTGAGAATTTTCAGTCAAACAAACACTAGAAAACTCCAAAAACAGCAAGATTTTTTTTTTTTATGAATTTATATTAAATCATTTAATATATAAATGTTAAACTCGACCTCTGCAGGTATCTCCCACCTTATACATCATTTTTACCAAGAAGATATCAAGAAAAAGATTCAAGAAACTGTCAAGTCAAAGGAAATCATGAACAAAAGAGTTTTGTGGAAAGTCTGATATTATCACAACTCTCTTACCTTGTCATCTCAATCATCATAATCTGTATCATTGAGAGAGACAAAATTAAGAACGACCCTCTCAACTTTAGCGTGTTAAACATCACATTTGAAGTTATAAGGTGAGACAAATTATTCTTCTCTCTTTCTTGGTTATAGGTAGTGTTGGAAACGAGAAGTTCAGCTATAGTAACAAAAACAAAGTCATTTTAATATTTATATAATCATCTACAATCAATCCAAACAATGTGCTTTTGACTACTTCGAATAAGTTTGAGTCATCTCAATTCGAATTCAACCCTAACTATAGATTAAGAAAAAAAAATTTAAAGAAAAATTATTTGTTTATTGTGTAGCACATATGGGAATGTTGGGTTCTCAACTGGGTACAGTTGTAAACGGCAACTGAGACCTGATAGCTCCTGCAAGGATACTTGGTATGGATTTGCTGGAAGATGGAGTGCTGGAGGAAAATTAATGCTGATTATAATCATGTTCTTTGGAAGGCTCAACAAGAATGGTGGTAAGTCTTGGAAACTCTCCTAAGCAAGTCTTTATTCAAGTCTTGCCTATATGTACTTTGTACATACAATCTTAATAGGGTAATGGTGGGAATGTATGTTATTATGTGATTAAATAATTTAAATTATAAATAAATTAATATTTAATTATCTGATAATATATTTTTGTTGTTACATAGATCAATACTCATTATTTGTTTATTTTGCAACTTTATTTTTTTATGCTATTTTAAGTTGTGTTATGAGTATTGTGTTGCATTCTTTCTAATGGTTCTAAAACCTGATAAAACTTGTTGGTTGGGTTCATCTTGTCAGACTTGACCCAAAATTGGCTTAAATAATTGGACTCGGCTTAAACAATGGTTAACCTATTAAAATCACCCTGGTTTACGGTTTCACTGTAAAGTAACTCTGATCAAACTCGTAAGTTGACTTAGCTCTTCGACAAACGAAGATAAACACTTGACCACCAAATCGGATTCAAATTTGGTTAAATGATTTAGCAGAAAAAACTTTTTTGAATATTATTTTAATATTTATTTAAATAATACATTGGAATCAATTAGGGATCAAACGGTTAGACGTTGATTAATCTAGATTGACCTTTTTACCGGATCAATATTCGGTTCGAATCAGAAAACATTGATTCAGCCAACATGCCCGGACTGTGCAGTTTATTGAGCTCGAGGAATTCGAAAAAGGACAAGTTGAAGTTGTTATTTTCAAGTTCTTCAACAACCAAATTTGACTCATCAAGCTCATCAAGACATGTAATGGGTTTACCCTCAAATTCCAAAAAAGTCTGAGCAATTCCTTTAATGGCAGGAGCTTGAATTTGATGTCTCGAATCCGAGACAGCACCAGCAAAAAGAAGGCCTCTCTTTCCTTGTTGCATTTCAATTGCCTTGAGTAGAATTTTCAAATTATGAAACCTGAAATACCAATTGGTCAGACTAATGACAATTCCATCTCCGTTA
Organism: Anacardium occidentale; assembly: GCA_026122585.1. Taxonomy (NCBI): domain Eukaryota; kingdom Viridiplantae; phylum Streptophyta; class Magnoliopsida; order Sapindales; family Anacardiaceae; genus Anacardium; species Anacardium occidentale. The sequence goes on along the minus strand of JAJEJH010000386.1, from coordinate 239,423 downwards.
ACATCCTTTATTGAGAGAACCGGAAAGCACTTAATAGATTACAGAATTCCCATTTTCGAGTAACTAGGCAGGAATGGACGTTTAGGAATGCAATCCTTACAATGGAAAATGTGCAGGAGATGAAGATTGTCCAGTCTATTGAATGCTGATACGAAATCTGAGTTCCCAACTTTGGTGCTTGAGAAGGCAAAGACTGTGCCCTTGTATTTAGACTTGTTACAGCCATTGCTAACTATGTCTACTGTGTTTAATGTAGCAAGTGAAGCTCCTACGGAGTGATCTGTTACTGTTATACTGATTTCCTCTCCTTCGCATCGATTCACACATTGCTTGACTGCTTCAAGAACCTATGACAACGATAGAAACAACAATGACAATTGGATTATGTTCACAGCAAATATTTTCCAGGGCCTATAAAAGGAGTTGAACCAAAATAGTTATGTTTGTATTATTTTAAATGTGAATTAAGTTGGCCTAGGTATATAAGTCTGCGGGGCTAGCTTTTGGGATGAGAGAAACTTAATAACACTTTTGTGAAGACCCTAATAAGACTAATTCTCGCTCCAACTTTAGTAAAATCCTATTTTCGAAGGCCAAGGTTTGGGGAGTGAAATGAAATGAAATCAACTCACACACACACGTAGTTCCAAGAGACAGAAAACACAGCACTCAAGATCTTTTCTAAATAACTTCTTTTTCTCATTGAACTTTACAAGCAAAAATAACAAAATATTTATACATAAACTGAGACATAAAAAGAGCGGGAAAAAAAAAAACTAATCTGTATCTAGTTGTCACGCCGATGTTAGCCGTCCGATCTGACTCACGCCGATGACATGCTCTGCCTTCAGATTTTCCTTCAAAATCAATTTTGCCCTAACCTGCAGCAACTGAAAGAAGGGAATAAACTTCAGCTCTCTGCTTTATTAAAAGCCTCGACACTAGAAGCCAAACGACGCCGTTCCTTCCTTTTCCGCAAACCGCACCGTTTCATTAAAAACATTTGACTTCCTGCTGCAATATCAGTATGCTTAACATCCTCCCTCAAGACATGATTCTTTAGAGTCATGTCTTGCCTTCTTAAGCATACTGAAAAAAAATCAACAAGAACAATTTCCTGAATACAAAACTCATTCAAAGCACTTCAAAACATCAGACTTCCTCCCTGAATACAACACCCTTCTCAACATTAAAAGAAAACACAGCAGACATCACCACACACAGCTAACATCCTCCCTGAACACAAACTGCATCTAATTATTATCACTCTCATTTTCTTCTACATTGTCTTCTGTATCTACAGCTTCCATTATCAAACTTTCTTTTTTAATAACATTCAACTTCTTTTTCAATACATCAAACCTGCCTATTGATAAAGCTTTAGTCAAAATGTCTGTAATCTGAAATTCAGATGACACATATTGAACTCCAAGAATCCCTTCAGCTACTTGATTTCGAATAAAGCGGATGTCTAATTCAATGTGCTTTGTTCTATCATGTAAAACAGAATTTGATGCTAGCAATCCTGCACTCACATTATCTGTAGCGACCCCCGCCCCAGGTTACTGTGCGCTGCGGAAAATACTGTTCATAATAATAAAATATACCTGAGACGGGGACCACTACAGAAAAACTGCTGCTTAAGTAAATTTTTCTTTATAAAAGAACTGTAAATATAATTAAAATACTGAAGCGTGAATGCCCCAGGCTGCTCATGTACTAAAATAAACTGAACATACAGTGTACTAGAGTATAATACACACATATATACATGAGAAAAGTAAAGCATGGGAGCCAACATGCTATCT